>WHVA01000067.1:0-315473 GCA_015179125.1 Gautieria morchelliformis
TGCCCTGACCTCGGTCTCCTGACCCGCCCTGACCTCCACTAATCTGTTCGCCCCTGACTTGCACCTCGTCCGTATATAACCCCCTTGTATGCATTCCTACTCCTCAGTCTGAAAATCAACTATCGTGTCCCTTCGATCCCTAGCTAGTTTCTACGCCTCGCCTCTTAAGCCAGAACCTCGCCCTCTTATTCGTTTACCTCCGAAATTGGGACTCGTGCTAGGGTCGGCGCAGCACATAAGCTGAAGCCAAGTCCCTCTCCGACTTCCCCATCCAAACCTCGCCCCGTAACCTCGGACCTTGCCTCGGGTTTCGTTCCCCGATCTCGGCCAACCTTACGACGGATCGTAAACGTAACAGGCAAAGGCGGTCACGTCGCTCGCGATTGCACCTGAGCTTCCACTTCCGCTGCTAAGGCCAAGGGCCGTGCGGCGAAGATGGAAGAGAAATCCGAAGCGGCTCCGCTACAGATGCAAAAAAATAGTCAGCAGTCCTCCGGCCTCCGCACGAGCTGAGGGCTGTGTTGACCCCATTCATGCGACAAAAGAGGTTAAACTCAACGCATCCGCTCTTTCGTCCTCCGACTCCCTCTCCGTTCCGCTCACTTCCGACACAATCTCCGCACCCCCATTCACAGCATTGGTCGACTCCGGTTCGACTCATTGTTTCCTCGATTCCGACTTTGTTTTGAAACATAAACTTCCGACTCGCAATATTCCGACAATTCCGCTCCGCCTTTTCGACGGGTCCTCTAACACGGCAATTTCCCAAGTCGTGGACCTGTCTATCCGTTTCGCTACTGGGGACAACCATGAAGTTACGTTTTACGTTACTCCGCTAGATGCTAGCTGTTCCGTTGTACTAGGACACAATTGGCTCACCCGATATAATCCGTCGATTAACTGGGCATTGGGTCAAATACAGTTCCGTATCCCGGATCAACTTCCGTCTATTCTGACGTCGTCCGCAGAGATGGCTCAGGCCTCTTCTGCAACTCCGCTTGTGGATTCAGTTCCGCACTCCGGTCCCACTTTAGCACCTCCCCCCTGGAAGCTCCTCGAATTGCGCTCGTTTCCGCCACCGCTTTCCGCGTATTGCAATGGCAAGAAGATACGACCGTTTTCCAGCTTCACCTTTCCGACTCGGCTTCAGTCAAGGCTTGTTCTGCCTCGACTTCCGCTCCGGTCGACATGAGCTCAGTTCCGGAAGAATATCGTGACTTCCCGGACGTGTTCAATAAGGCCAAAGCCGATAAACCTGCTGAACATCGACCTTACGATCTGAAGATAGATTTGGAAGAAGGAGCATCTCCGCCCCTTGGACCGATCTACTCTCTTTTGCAAGTGAACTCCAAACTCTCCGCGAGTTCATCAATGAACATCTCAACATGGCTTTATCCGCCCTTTGCTGTCTCTGCACGGCGCTCCGGTCCTTTTCGTCAAAAAGAAGGATGGATCTCTCCACCTCTGCGTCGATTTCCGCGGACTCAATGCCCTCACTAAGAAGGACAAATATCCGCTTCCACGTATTTCCGACCTACTCGACACTCCCCGCAGAGCGAAGATCTACACCAAAATCGACCTTCGGCATGCTTATCACCTTGTCCGCATCCAGGAAGGTGACGAGTGGAAAACCACTTTCCGCACCCGCTACGGTGCTTTTGAGTGGGTTGTCATGCCTTTTGGTCTAACCAATGCTCCCGCCGCTTTTCAGCGCTTCATGAACGACGTATTTTCCGACCTCCTCGACGTATGCATCCTAGTCTACATTGACGACATCATTATCTATTCCGACACACCGGAAAAACATTGGGAACATGTCCGCGAAGTACTCCGCCGTCTACGCAAACACCACCTCTACGCAAAAGCAGAGAAATGCGAATGGCATCGCAACACGGTCGAATACCTCGGCTACATCCTCTCTCCAACAGGTCTTACCATGGCAGAGGACAAAGTCAAGGCAATTCAAGAATGGCCGGAACCCCGACATGTTAAGGATGTACAGTCTTTCCTTGGCTTCGCCAACTTTTACCGACGTTTCATTTATAACTTTTCCGACATTACTGTTCCGCTTACACGTCTCACCAGGAAGGGTGCCCCATGGAATGTCACTCCGGAATGCCGTTCCGCATTTGAAGCCCTCAAATCGGCCTTCACTACGGCTCCCATACTCGGTTTCTGGATTCCTGATGCCCAACTTGTACTCGAAACCGACGCTTCCAACTACGCGCTAGCCGCCATTCTTTCCATCATTTCCCCTGACGACGGAGAAATTCATCCGATCGCCTTTCATTCCCGCACCTTTTCCGCCCCAGAACTCAACTACGACGTCCACAATAAGGAACTACTTGCGATTTTCGAAGCCTTCAAAATCTGGAGACACTACCTCGAAGGTCCAACTTATCCGATCGACGTTGTAACAGATCATAAGAACCTTGAGTATTTCGCGACTACTAAAATTTTGACTCGCCATCAAGTCCGCTGGTCTGAATATCTCTCACAGTTCAACATGGTGATCCGTTTCCGCCCCGGAAAGCTCCGAGCCAAACCTGACGCACTCACTAGACGTTGGGACGTCTACCCAAAAGAGGGAAGTAGCGACTATGCCAGCGTTAATCCGCACAATTTCCGCCCAGTATTCTCCACTGAGCAACTGGCATCGTCCCTGCATGCCACAGCATTGCAGTTTCCACTACTCCGCGCCTCAATCATTATGGACACCAAGTCTCTCCATTCCGACATCCGTTCCACACTCCGTTCCGACCCCATCTCCGCAGCCCACCTCGATGACCCCACCAGTCCTGGATGGTCCCTCGATTCCAACGGATTTCTCTGGTACAAGTCCCGGATTTACGTTCCGGATACCAACGATCTACGACTTCGCGTACTCCAGCAAAGCCATGATCATCTGCTCTCAGGACACCAAGGCCAGAACAAAACCCTTGACATAATCCGACGTACCTATACTTGGCCTCTCCTCCGCACGATGCTCCAAGACTATTGCAAGTCATGCACCACCTGTATGCGAGCCAAGCCTCAACGTCACAAACCCTATGGCCTCCTGAAGCAACTTCCGATCCCGGAACAACCGTGGAATTCAGTATCCATGGATTTCATTGAGAAACTTCCTAATTCATCTGGTTATGATACCATTCTAGTGATCATTGACCGCCTCACAAAGCAGTCCATCTTTATTAGGACCTACGGCACCATCACCTCCGCCCAGCTCGCACAACTCTTCGTGCGCGTCTTTTCCAAGCACGGAATTCCTTCCCATGTCACTTCCGACCGTGGATCCGAATTTGTGTCATCCTTTTTCCGCACACTCGGCAAGGCTCTCGACATGAAACTCCACTTCACTTCCGGTTATCATCCCGAAGGAGACGGACAAACGGAACGTACTAATCAGACCCTTGAGCAGTATCTCCGTGTCTATTTCAACTACCAACACAGCAATTGGTCCGACCTCCTCCCGCTCGCGGAATTTGCCTACAACAATGCGCCTTCCACTACCACCGGAATTTCGCCCTTCTACGCCAACAAGGGCTACCACCCGAATCTCACCATCCACCCTGAACGCGACCTCACCTCTGCAAGAGCCCGAGATTTCGTTGTGGAGCTTGACGACCTTCACCAACACCTCCGAGAGAACATTTCCGCCGCCCAGAAGAGATACCAGACTTCCGCTGATTGGAAACGACGTCCGCAACCAGCATTCGAGATAGGCGACAAAGTCTTTGTCAAAGCTGAAAACTTCCGCACCACTCGCCCCTGGAAGAAACTCTCTGAAAAATACCTTGCCCCTTACGAGATCATCGCTAAGGCCAGCAGTCGTTCTTTCACTCTCAGACTTCCTGACAATATGCGTGCAGTACACCCGGTATTCCATGTCTCCATGCTTGAGCCCGCAGTTCCGAATACAATTCCGAATTGAGAACAACCTCCGCCTCCGCCAGTCATCATCAACGGAGAACCGGAATATGAAATCTCGGAAATTCTCAACTCCAAGCTCGAAAGACGATACCGCTGCCAACTCTGTTGGGTGCATTTATGCTCCTGCACCAAAATCAAGCATAATATATTCAATTTATTGTGTGGTGTTTCAATATTTTCTCATACTGTTCTTGTACCATGCATCCATTTCTCTGCTTATTTTCGAAATTTTCCAGTCACTCTCTATCTCTCCATTTCATTCTGTTATTTCTACTTTCACAGGCGGCTGCACCCAGCGGAGTTTGAAATGACTTCGACGCGCGAGCCCTTGGGCGCTAAAGGGCCGGGTGCAAGTATATGCCTTCTGAGACAGGATTACACTCCTCTCTCAGTGACAATAAATTCACTGAGAGAGGCGAGTAGTATTCTTCATATTTACATAGCATGTTGACTGAAAATCATGTAGTATATTTGATTCTAGGTATTGTATTAATACATTAGTGACAATAAATTCACTGAGAGAGTATATTTGATTCTAGCTTTCTAAGAACTCTACCGAACCTTCCCTGCCATAGCCCCCTAGTTGCCAACAAACTCCAGTACCTAGTCAAGTGGGCAGGCTATGAAAACACCGACGAAGAGACTTCCTGGATTTCCGCCACGGAACTAGACCACGCCTCTGACCTCGTCTCTGATTTCCACAAGTCTTATCCTGATAAGCCTGGCCCCATTTCCGCTCCCTAGTCAAATCCGACCTCATTTCCGATCCCCCATTGTTTTCTTACAAATTCTCAAGTCATTGTCAAAATCTGGTTAATTCCACTATACTATTCCCGATACTTCAAGAAAACTATTTACAAGTCTCGTAGACCCCTACTCCTCCCTCATTGTCTCCGCCTCGACCTCTTCTTCCGCTTCTGGCTCTTTTTCCACCACTCCTACCTCGACACTCACCAACTCCGTTTCCACCCTTTCCCTCGTTTCCACCCTCCAGCTCGGACCCGCTTCCGCCCCAATTCCCTGCTCCCGCAGCCGCGCGCCCATTCGGTCCTGGACCAGATCACTCCGCCACCGCATTTCCCACGTCAACTGTTCCAGGACTGTAGACATGACAGTCATCTGGTTCTGAATTGACAGAACCTGATGCTGCTGAACCTCTGCCATATCGATCATGATGTCCCGGATTTCACGCTGCTGTTTCCGCATGGCCCTCAGCGACCCGGCAATGTCAAGGAGGGGATAAGACATTGTAAATTGGTTCAACACCGCCTGTCCCGATTTTCCGGTCACCGGAAACGATTCCTCGGACCTCCCTCCGCTCGGTCCCGGTTCCGACTTCGGAATCGACTCCTCAACCTTCTGTTTCTTTTGCTCCACCCTCGAAGCACACCCGTCCACGACGCAGCGTTTCTTCTTGTCACGGCACTGATCGCACGAAGTTTCCCGTGGATTACTCGACCACGTGCAATCCAGCCCCTTAGACTCGCATGGGTCGCAAGGAGCCTTTTCCTCTTCATCGCCGTCCCGCATTTTCCGCTTCTTAGTCGTGGGATTTTCCGGTCCTAGCTCACACAGCTCCAGCATCCGATTTAACTTGCTCTTTCGAGCCTTCTGGAATTTGTCCGCCCGCCGTTTCCGTTCCACCACAAGGTTCATCGAAGGAGCGGTTTCCTTTTGTTTCCCTTTTCCTTCGGGAGATGGTGTACTTTCCACCGAACCTTCCGAGTCTGACTCTGACTCGTCCTGAACAATTTTCTGGAAGAATCTTTCAGATAATACAAGGACATTTCTGCCGGACATTTCCGACTCACCTGTTCCTTTTCCGCCTTCTCCGCAGCAGCCTTCTCCACAACAGCCTTCTCCGCAGCAGCCTTGTCCTCAGCAGCTTTCCGTGCCGCGTTCCGTTTCCGTTTCTCTTCACGGACGCGCTCCTCCTCCTCGCGGTGCTCGCGGTCCTTCCTCTCCTGCTCTTTCCGCTCTTTCTCTTGATATTCCTTCTCTTTCCACGCAGCTTCCTCAGCCTTGCGTTTTTTGGCCAGTTCCTTTTGCGCGAGCATGTCAGCGAAATGCTGTTTCATCTCGGCACTTGTCATTTTGGAGAAATCGATTGGAGCACTCATGTTGGATTGGGAAGAAGACGTGTTTGTTCCTCAGCCTATTTTTTGAACCCCGACGTGTTTTGTTCACAGGTCACGTGATCTGACCTGTGGTCTCGCGGGGCTCGACCTTAGAAGGGAGATACTGTTACGACCGTTCATTTCTGACTTCCGACCTTCAGTTCCGCAACACTTTCCGCCCCTCCGATACTTCCGACATTCCGCCCATTGTTCTATTCCCTTGTTCTTTCGACTCTATTACTCGGACCCACTGGACCCGCTTCATCGTTCATCAAGACCACATATCTGGTCACCCTTGTAGTTCATTGTCAGATATGTTTTCCCGACCCCTTGTTCTGTGCCATTGTTCTACCTTACCCTGAACCCCCCTTGTAGTCCCATTGTTCCCAATATGTTAGTTCCCATGCATTGTCTACTCGACTTCCGCTTCCCCCAGAATTTGCTTAGTACCATATCATTACCTGTTGTCTCAGCTCTTTGTATAAAAGCCTGTCATGTATGCCTCTTATTCTGCAATCAGATAATCACCTTCGATACTTGATTTCCTTCGCTCCATCTCCTGTTCTTAGCACAGTGAGTCTAGCAAGACCTCAGTCTATCCGCCTTCGTCTTCCACCTTCTGCCTCAGTTCCAACTCAAGTCCCAACCAACCACTAGTTCAGTACTTTCTGCCTTCCGACTCATTTCTGAAATACTTAGGACGATAGTTCATTGGGGGCGCAACCTATAAGTTGAAGCCGCTGTCCTTTCCAGTTCCGACTTAGCGGAAATCTCGATACGTAACAGGCGATAAGCGCAGCCTCGACCTCACCGAACTCCAAGTTGACCCAGATGTCGATCCTGTGAACTATCGCAAGAAGAAAAAGTGCATATCCCTCGTCTATTGACCCACATTTGACAACCCTCACCCTGTAGGAACCAAGTCATCCTGCCTCTCATTGACAAAGAGGCGGAGATATTGCTCCAACTCCTGATTGACCCGTTCCGTCTGTCCGTCACCCTGCGGATGGTACACTGTGGTGGTAGCCAGCTTTATGCCGAGCAGGCGGTAGAGCTCCCAAGTCAGTTCCGCAACAAATTGTGGACCTCGCTCGGAAACAACTTGCTTCGGGAGCCCATGCAACTTCCAGACATGTGCAAGGAACAAGCGGGCCGCTCCGAGGGCTGTGATCGTCGTGTGCATCGGAATGAAGTGGGACACCTTGCTTACCAAATCCACGACGTTCATGATCGCGTCATAGCCATGAGACTCTGGGAGTTCAACGATGAAGTCGACACTGATGGTGTCCCAGCGGGATTCGGGAATCGGGAGCGGAACAAGTTCTCCGACGGGCGGATGTCGTTGTGCTTTGGTTCGGAGACAAAGGTCACATGTCTTCACGTACTGTCCAATGTAGCAGGACATCTGGGGCCACCAGTAATTCCGAGCCACTAACTCCAGCATCTTCCACCTGCCAGCATGCCCAGCGACCCGTGTGTCATGGTGCTGGGACACGATGCGGCGGCGGAGGTCGCCCCACCTGGAACGTAGACCTTGCCTCTGAAGTGGAGCAGTCCATCACGTTCCAACCATTCCGCTGCCCGTACAGACTGTGAGTGCCCTTTCCGAAGTTCCTCCACTGCCTTCACCACCGACTCCTCCTTCTCTCCATTCCGGTACTGCCTCCGGATATCCCAGAGCATTTCCGCTTCCACCCCAACTGCAGTCACTCCCTCTAGGGCACAGATTGCAAAGAGACTTGGGCGGAGCAGTGTCATATCCGCGTTGTCTCCACTTCCGCTTCCATGATCCGCACAGCGGGATAGGGCATCGGGCTTGCCCATGGTGCGGCCGGGGCGGTGGTGGAGCATGAAGTCGAACCGGGACAGGTGTAGGGACCACCGTGCTTGTCGTCGGTTAAACTTCTTAGACGTGCGGAAATACTCAAGGTTCTTGTGGTCTGTCCAGATCTCAAATGGGCATAGAGCACCCTCGAGGAAGTGTCGCCACTCCTCCAGCGCTCGGATGATTGCCAGCATCTCCTTGTCATGGATCTCATAGTTCCGCTCAACCGGACTAAGGCTCTTAGAGAAGAAGGCAATCGGATGCCACCCCCCACCATCCTCCAGTGACTGTTGTGACAAGACCGCTCCGGTAGCTGTGTCGGAAGAATCTGTAGAGGACAGGAATTATAGGCAGTAGGTATGGACTTGTTATTCAAAAGAATAGACTAGAAATCAATTCACTCTCTCAGTGAATTTAGTGGTCACTATAAATATATTATACACTACCTAGAAATCAATTCACTACAGAGGATTTCTAGGTCAATAAATGCAAAGACTACTAGACTAATTTACTTGCCTCTCTCAGTGAATTTAGTGGTCACTGAGAGAGGGGGAAATGTGTTCCACTGCGCATGTACTACTACCCGGCCCTTTAGCGCCCAAGAGCTCGCGCGTCGAAGTCATTTCAGACTCCGCTGGGTGCAGCCGCTTGTGAAAGTAGGAATAACAAGATGAAATAGAGAGATAAGGAATGAGTGGAAAATTTCGAAAATAACCAGAGAAATGGATGCATAATACAAGAACAATGTGAGAAGAAATTGGAAGGCCTCACAACAAATTGGATATATTATGCTTGATTTTGGTGCAGGAGCATAAATGCACCCAACACGCCCCCTCAAGCTTAATATATTCCGATTTGCTCGTTGAGAATCTTCACTCTAGGACTGGGAAGTCCTTTAGTGAGGATATCTGCCAACATTTGTTCGGTTGGCAAATAAACGAGCTTGGCTTGTTGATTTTTGATTATATCTCGAAGGAAATATAATCGGATGTCGAAATGCTTGGTTCTCGTGTGTTGTTGGGTGCCATACGTGATGGCAATGGCTGATTGATTGTCTGAATAAACTTGGATGGGTCTGTTCAGTGGTTGGAATATTTCAGAAATAAAATGGCGCATCCAAAGAGCCTCTTTGCCCGCATGGGTCAGGGCGACGAATTCGGCTTCAGTTGATGAGAGGGCTACTATCGACTGTTTCTGGCAACTCCATGAAACAGTGCCTCCATCAATCTGAAATAAGTATGCCGAATACGAACGCCTATGACTCTGTGAACCCCAATCCGCATCTGAATACCCCATCAAGCCGTCTTGATTTCTTCCAAGTGTGAGTTTGTAATGCTTCGTGCCTTTCAAATATTTGAAGACACGTTTGACTGCATTCCAGTGTGTGCCACCTGGATTTTCAAGGAATTGCGAGAGTAATGACACCGCAAATGCAATGTCAGGTCGAGTGGCTACAGCCGCCCACATCAGTGATCCTATAGCTTGCCTGTATGGAAACTTCGACATGGCTTTCTTGCCTCTCTCTGTAGAAGGACATTGGTCTTTAGATAATTTTACGGCTGGATCAAGAGGCGTAGCATAAGTCTTTGCATCTTCGAGATTAAATTTTTTGATGATCTTCTCGATGTATGCAGGTTGTGAAATTGCAATGGTCTTCTTCTGCCAGTCTCTTTCGATTTTGAGATTCAATAGCCAATGAATCTCGCCTAGATCTTTCATACTGAAGACCTGAGCAAGATCTCGTTTGACTTCGTCCAGGACTGACTGATTCTCAGCTGTGATGGTAAGGTCGTCTACAGCTGTTGCAATGATCACATGCCCCTTTCCGCCACGTCTATAAAATACAGCCCCGTCTGTGGCTGACGTAGTGAATCCTAACTTGTGGAATTCACCACTTAGACGTTTATACCATTCTCTTCCAGATTGCTTGAGGCCATAGAGTGCTTTCTTCAAAAGTAGCACTTCGCCTTTGTCTCCTGACTCATATCCATACGGCTGCTTCATGTAAATAGGTTCGGGCAACGTAGCATTGAGGTATGCATAGTCCACGTCCATTTGATGAATAGGCCAGTCATTCCTAGCAGCAATGGCACATATGATCCATAGGGAGGATAACCGAGCAACAGGTGAGTATGTCTCATCATAGTCGACTCCAAACTTCTGTGTGAAGCCTTGGGCGACCATTCTCGATTTAGGCATTATTGGTTTCCCTTCTGGATTACGCTTCCAAAGGTAGACCCATTTATTACCGACAATATTGGCTCCAGGAGGTGGTTTGGCTCGTTCCCACACTCCCTTGTCGATTAGGGCCTCATACTCTTTGTCCATTGATTTCTTCCATATAGGATTATTCAGAGCTTCGTCTGCATTGCTAGGTTCAATTTGACTCAAATCCGGTGCCTTGTTATTGTTTTGACCGTCGGTTAGAAACGCACTGATGGCACACTCATAGTTACTGATGCCATCAATCTCGGAGGATAATTCTTGGTCGAATAAAACTTCTTTATGGTCCTCAACGTCCTCGTAAGCTAGCGTAGTCATATGTGCGCCAGCTTGTCTCTGGGTTTGAGATCTTGTTACGGGACCTGATGGGGCCGGCTGCACTTGTTGTCGACGGATCCTTTCGCTTCTCCTTATCGGTTCAGCTTCTCTAGGTCTGTCATCAACTCCCTGAATAGGTTGCAGCTTTTCAAGATATTCCTCCGGTGCACTTTCATCAATTTCTTCGATCTTTGCCTCTTCGCTGACTAAGCGACCGGGCACAGGCACTGATGCCGGAATGGCCTTCTTCTCTTCTTTAGACGTAGGTAGCTTGGATTCCTCAATAGAAATGATTGGGACCTTTCCCTTCTTCATCTCCGAATCAAACACAACATTCCGCTCGACAGAAACTTTGTGCGAGTCAGGCCAATAAACATAATGACCATGGCTCTGCGCAGAAATTCCTATCCACCGAGCTCTCTTGGCACGAGCTGCCAATTTATCTCCCTGAGTGACTTTGACATAGATTTCAGTTCCCCACGCGTGAATGTCTTTGAGATTCGGTTTTTCATGGTGAATCATCTCGTAGGGCGTTTTATCTGGTAGAGCTCTTGTATGCGTCCTGTTCCTAAGATAATTGGCATGCTGTATCGCATAGCCCCATAATATCTTAGGAAGGCCTGATTCTAGCAGCATGGCACGAGTTCTCTCAGTGAGAGTTCGATTCAGGCGTTCCGCAACACCATTGGACTCTGGTGTGTCGTGTACCGTCAACTGATGCTTCGTGCCTTGTTTGGCTAGATGCTGTTCGAATTCAGAGCTCGTATATTCGCCCCCTCGATCAGAAACAAGTGCCTTGATGTGCACATTTCTCTGTCGAAGCATTAAAGCCTCGTAGAGCTTGTACTTTGAGAATGCTTCTGATTTGTTCGCCATGAGATAGATCACCGATTCTCTTGAGTAGTCATCGATAAAGGAGACATAATATGACTTCTTATCGATCGTGAGGTGTCTTGCAGGTCCCCAGACATCAGAATAAATTCTGTCACCGAATTTTGATGTTCGGTCTCTGGGTTCTCGAGGAAGAGGTTTGCGCGCAATCTTGGCCTGAATACACGCATCACAGACAATTCTATCGCCTGTGGAGCTCAGTTCAATGCCCAATATCATGCCATGATTTAATAGATGTTGTAGGGACTTCTGCGAGATGTGCCCCATCTTTTGATGAATTTCCATGGCAGATAAACACATATGGGCTTGAGCACTTGGTGACTGGAGGTCTAGTCGATATAAGCCATTGACTTTCGGTGCTTGCATCAATACTTTTCCAGCAGCATTAGATATTGTGCATTTCTGGCCACCGAGTCGAATGTCGTAGCCAGCATCATCGCACCGACCAATCGAGACGAGGGTAGCAGCAATTTTGGGTGCATAGTATGTATCTTGCAACGTGACTTCTACTGTTCTATCTCCAACCTTATTGGATAATACAAGCAGTCCTGAACCGAAGGCATCAAAGGTACCTTTGTTGGCTGCTCGGATAGTCCTCGGCTGTGAGAATTGACAGTAGTTCCTCAATAAATTTTTGTGAGGAGTCATATGCGATGTCGTTCCGGTGTCGAGTATAACTATAACTCCTGAGGATGTGCTCAAATTGAAATTAGAGCACTCGTCGAAATTGGTGAAGGCAAGATGCCCATCACCACTTTCCTCAGAAGTAGACTCTTCTTCGGCAACATTCGCTTTTGCTTTACCCTTCTTCTTCTTCTTGCCTTTGGCTTTCTTCTTCTGACGTGGTCCTTGACCTTCTTTACCACCTCCTTTAGCCCAGCAATTTTCGATGGAATGTCCAGGCTTTTTGCAGTTGGTGCATACATGCGCCTTCTGCCCCTTCTGGTCCTTCTTAGTAGATGAACCAATAAACACCTGCTCTTCTTGCGGGAGTGTTTTCTTCCTGTCATACTGAGCCTTTAGTACCCTAATAATATTATCAGGGACCAATGGCATCCCGCATTCTTCAAGCGAAGTGGTAAGGGCGTTCATGACTGCCTCATAGGATGGTGGAAGTGATGCAAGGATGATGTCCATGAATTCTTCTTCAGAAACTCTAGCTCCCATCTCATTAAGACGAGCATATAGGTCTTGGGCCTTGTCCAAGTGATCTCTCAAGTCTCCATCCTCAGGACATCTCATACTGCGGAGTTGTCTCTGCAGGCTGGTGAGGACCATCTTGGGCTTTTTGGTCATTTCATTGACCAGTGCATCCCAAGTCTCTTTTGCTGTCTTCTGCTTCTGTAGCATCAGGGCTAATGACTCTGACACTGAGACGATAATTTGGGTCTTGGCTTGTCCTTCTCTAGCAAGGTATCTCTCCAGCTTCTCCTCGGCCTTATCCATCTGAGTTTCCTCAGCTTCTGTTAGAATATGGCCTGGGGGCATGACTGGAGGATCAGGAGGTCGAGTGACTCTCCCTTCTACATGCTTGAGCAGATTTTTGGACTCGAAATAACTGATGAGAGTGGCTCGCCACAATGGCCAATTACTACCATCAGTAGCAAGCTTCTCAACACCCAATAGCTTCTCAGAAGTGTCTCCGGGGCCCATAACCCTGTAGAGGACAGGAATTATAGGCAGTAGGTATGGACTTGTTATTCAAAAGAATAGACTAGAAATCAATTCACTCTCTCAGTGAATTTAGTGGTCACTATAAATATATTATACACTACCTAGAAATCAATTCACTACAGAGGATTTCTAGGTCAATAAATGCAAAGACTACTAGACTAATTTACTTGCCTCTCTCAGTGAATTTAGTGGTCACTGAGAGAGGGGGAAATGTGTTCCACTGCGCATGTACTACTACCCGGCCCTTTAGCGCCCAAGAGCTCGCGCGTCGAAGTCATTTCAGACTCCGCTGGGTGCAGCCGCTTGTGAAAGTAGGAATAACAAGATGAAATAGAGAGATAAGGAATGAGTGGAAAATTTCGAAAATAACCAGAGAAATGGATGCATAATACAAGAACAATGTGAGAAGAAATTGGAAGGCCTCACAACAAATTGGATATATTATGCTTGATTTTGGTGCAGGAGCATAAATGCACCCAACAGAATCCGCCTCGACTCGGTAAGCGCGAGAGTCGTCGGGAAAGATCAGGACCCGGGCAGAAGTGATCAGCTCTCTGAGTTTGTCGAAGGAGGCCTGTTCCGGCTCTCCCCACCGCCATCCAACCTCCTTCTTGGTGAGGTCGAAGAGGGAACGGGCGTGGCAGGAGAAGTCCTTGATGAACCGCCGGTAGAAATTGACAAACCCAATGAAGGACTGGACCTCCTTCTTGTTCCGTGGCACGGGCCAATCCGACACGCCGGAAACTTTGACTGGGTCCATTTCCACCTTTCCTTCCGACACAATCACCCCAAGATACTCTATCCACGTCCACTCAAATTCGCACTTTTCCGGCTGGAGACACAGGTTGTACTCCCGGAGCCGTTCCAGCACTCTCCGCACGACTTCCCGATGTTCGGACATTGTTTTTGTGAAGATGAGGATGTCATTGAGGTAGACGCAGACCACCCCTTCTGCTATCATGTCACGGAAAATGTCATTCATCATCGTCTGGAATGTGGCGGGACTGTTGGTGAGGCCGAAGAACATGACCTGCGGCTCAAAGAGTCCTCGGTTGGTGCGGAATGCGGCCTTCCACTCGTCTCCCTCTCGGATCCGAACATTATTGAAGCCCCAGCGGACATCCAGCTTAGTGAAGTACCTTGCCCCGCGGAGTTGTGTGATTAGTTTGGAAATGAGTGGAATGGGGTACCGGTTCTTGATCATGATCGCGTTCAAGGCCCGGTAATCCTGCACAAGTCTGAGCGAGCCGTCCTTCTTCTTGATGAAGAACACCGGAGATGCCATGGGTGACTTGGAGGGGCGGATCCTCCCTGTACGGAGGTTTTCTGCAAGGAATGCATCGAGCTCTACCTGCTCCTTGGGTGACAGCGGGTAGACTTTGCAGTTGGTGGGCTTTGACCCAGGCTCCAACTCGATGGCGTGGTCCCACAGCTTTCGTGGAGGCAGGGCATCAAACGACTCCTTGGAAAAGATGTCCTCGAACTCCCGCAGGTACTCCGGAATTTCCGCCTCCACTCTATCATGCTTCTTGGAGGCTTCAGCAAGGCGCTGCGAAATATTTCCGGTGGCGTGGATGTGTCCCGCTTCCGGCGGAAGGTTTACGTACAGCAAGCGCTCCTCTTCCGCCAGAGTGTCTTTCGGGCCGAGTCGGATGACATCGGAGTCAGAATTGGAATTGGAATCGGAATCGGAAGTGGGATCCGGTTCAAATTCCGCTTCCGAGTCTTCTTCTGCAAGCAGTGGATGGGGGCTAGAACGACATGTCTGTATGAGCCATTCGGTCTTCCGCTGCTCCTGGCGTTCCTTCCGCACTTCCAACCGGCACATGTGACACTTGGCTGGACATCGACTCATCAGTACTTTCCGAGTCTGCCAATTGATCTCCGGGTTGTGCTCCTGAAGCCAGGTAAACCCGAGGATGATGTCTTGCTTCCCCAGGCTGGTGACTGCAAAGGAAGTGCGTTCTGAGTGCCCATCGTAGCGGAGAATTGTGTCTACTATCTCCGTGATGGACCCTGCCTCATTGGGGCTCCCATACACATTGAACACCGGGATTGCACGTTGCAACTTCCGCGTGGTCAGTCGGTTCCGTTCCACATAGTCCCGGTCTATAAACTGACCAGTGGCCCCGCAATCGACAAGGGCGGGTCCGGATTTGACTTCCGCCGTATCCGTCGTCTGGATCTCCACCTTAATGACTAGTGACTTGGGGCCAGGGGTGGCAGCGACAACATAGCGCTTCGGAAGGTGTTTCTCCCAAGGGCGGACGCGGGATGGACGGGGTGTCGGATTTGGTTTTTGTGTGACTTTATCCGGTGGGTCTGTACGAAGTGAGGGGAGTGGGGGCTTTTCATTCTCTACTTCAAGACAGGCAAACCGGTTATGTACAGGCAGCAGGGGCACTCGCGAGCATAGTGGCCTGGTTGTCAACATCGGAAGCAGGTGATAGTTCCACGGCCTTTTCCGCGCATGCGGTCAACATCCATCGGGGCAGGGCCACTCTTCGAGGGAGGAGGGCTATGGTTCCTAATAGGAGCAGGCAGAGCAAGCGTCGGAAATATTTTCCGTGTGGGAATGAATGCGCTTCCGGGTTTTGGCACAGGTGGAGTAGGAGGACTGGAACTGCATGTCATGTTCTGGCTCGTCTCCACGAAGGCCTCATTTGCTTCCCTGTTCCGGGACACCCTCTGCACAGCTTGGTACCACCCTTCCGGGTCATCAAAATCCGGAGCTCCATCCCCAAGCAGCGCGACTTGGTTCTGGAGTGTCGGATCAAGTCCTCGTCGGAATTTGATGACAATCGTCTTGTCGTCGTCATACTCCGCAAGGTCGATGAGCTCCTGGAAGCGATCAATGTAGTCATCGACCGGATCCTTGGCCTGGTACCAGCTGGTCCCCTTGAGCTTCGTAAGGGCTGTGAGATGCTCATTTTTCGGGCAGAACTGGTCGGAAAATGTTTTCTCGAAGGCGTCCCAGTCCCGGAAGTAGTTCCCCTTGCCCTTTGCTTCATGTCGGATCACCTTGTTTGCAAAACGGGCTGCGCGGTCCGACTTGAAAAAGGACAATGCCCAGTGAATCCGAGCCTGGTCGTTCGGAAAGAGGTCTCCGACAATTGCGAAGTAGATGCTGCATGTGTTGAAGAATGCACGTCCCTTCTCCCGATCTCCGTCAAAGTCCGCCGGAGTTGCGGGTTTGACCTTTGCTAACTTCGCGGAGACCCTCTCTTCCGCTACTTCCCCTTTTCCGAAATCCAGATCATCCAGCATTTCATTTCCACCACTTTGTGGAATGTCTAACTTAGCCAAAATCGCTTGTAAGGCTGTTTCAATCGCGTCGGTCTTCATCCGGTTCTGCGTCAGTTCCTCCTCCATATTCCGAAGGCGATCGTCCGGATCCATGTCGGAAGGAGAAATATGGGACAGGATTTCCGGGGTTGGGAGCTCGACGTAAGAAGAGGGGCTGTCGTACGCTGTGTGTGCGGAAGAGGTCGCGATCTCCGAGTCGCTGTCTCCGATTCCGAATGCACCTATGGCGAATGCAACGCGCAGTACGACTGCCAGTCCTCTAGGGGAGAGACTTTTCTGCTGTAAGGGCAACCCTGGCTGGTTGTGGAGATCACACTACCACACAACTGACAAGGGGAAATCCAAAGTATGTATAAATGAACAGAGTACACAAGAGAGGGGATTCTCACCTGACAAGGGGAAATCCAAAGAGAAAAGTCTAAGGACCCCCAATGTCAGCGAGCCCATATTATACTACGCTGCGCAGCCAGGGACAATGCTTGGCACCCGCCATCAACCCTGCATCTCCCTGACCACCCTGACCCTTGATCGACCCTTGATGCCACCTATTACGCGAGTCGCTTGATTTCCGACACTGTTCCGAGAGTGGAAGTCTGTTACGTATCGAGATTTCCACTAAGTCGGAACTGGAAAGGACAGCGGCTTCAACTTATAGGTTGCGCCCCCAATGAACTATCGTCCTAAGTATTTCGGAACTGAGTCGGAGGTCGGAAAGTACTGAGCCAAAGGTTTGGTCGGAACTTGGGTCGGAACTGAGGCGGAAGGTGGAAGACGGAAGGCAGAGAGAGACTGAGATCTTGCTAGACTCGCTGTGCTAAGAACAGGAGATGGAGCGAAGGAAATCAAGTATCGAAGGTGATTATCTGATTGCAGAATAACAGACATACATGAGGGGTTTTTATACAAAGCGCAGAACAACAAGTAATGGTATGGTACTAAGCAAATTCCGGAGGAAGCGGAAGTCGAGTACAATGTGTGGGAACTAACTGTTGGGAACAATGGGACTACAAGGGGGGTTCAGGGTAAGGTAGAACAATGGCAAAGAACAAGGGGTCGGGAAAACATATCTGACAACGCACTACAAGGGTGACCGGATATATGGTTTTGATGAACGATGAAACGGGTCCAGTGTGTCTGAGTAATAGAGTCGAAAGAACAAGGGAATAGAACAATGGGCGGAATGTCGGAAATGTCGGAGGGGCGGAACGTGTTGCGGAAATATTGGAGGGGCGGAAGATGTGGCGGAACTGAGGGTCGGAAGTCGGAAATGAACGGTCGTAACAAAGTCGGAAATTGGAGTGGAACTGGCAAGGCAAACAGAACTGGTGGAAGCTCTCCCAGAGGCGGAATCATTTCCGAAAGCGGAGGTGGAGATGGAATCGGAACCAGAAGCGGAGTCAGAAATGGAGTCGGAACTGGGTGTGGTGTCGGAACTGGGTGTCATGTCGGAACTGAATGTGGTGTCGGAACTGGAAATGGAAAACAGGGTGTCCCCTGACACTCCCATTCTATTCTTCGCCTCCTGATCCGCCCCTGACACGAAGGACAACACCGTGTATAAGCCTAAGCAGCGCAGCCGCCTTCGAGCTAATCATGAAACTTGGCGAAGACAAAACATTCATGTTAAACATGCACCCCACGATCCCCAAACCTACTTTGCTTCATGCTGTAGGCAACACACCAGCCCCGACTACCCTTCTTCACGAAAACCCCCTACCAAGGGACGAGTTAGAGATGTTCAGAACTGTGGTACCAGAGGAGTACCACAACTTCTTTGATATCTTCTTGCATGCTAAAGCCAAAGACCTGCCCCCACATCGCCCTTACGACCACACCATCGAGATCGAGAACGATGGCACACCACCTCATGGTCCCATATACCCACTCTTGAACACCGAATTAGTAGAAGAGTTTCTATGACTTCGACAGGAACTGAGCTTGTGGTAGCGAACAGTCCTAAAAAAATGAGGCAAGTTAGCTCATTCTTAACAACCTATGTAGTACCACTCAGGCTTAACGACGCCACCATTAGTAGATATACTGTACTAGATACCTAGTCGCGGCCCGAATCCACTTTAAAAGGAGTCGATGAGCAGCAACCTCACGCCTCAAATATTTCCTCGGCCATGTCACAGACAGTAACCGACAGCTTACCAGCAAAATTTCTAAAATTCACCGCCCACGGCACATTCCCCCCAACTCTCGCCAGCTCTACGATCACCCTCCCCGAGCTCGACCGTCAGCAAGCTGGCCACCTCCGCCACTTCTACAACCTCGCCTCCCAGCTCGACGGCGAATGGGCACACATGGGGGCGCTGGTACCGGCTCAGGGGTGGCTCGATTCCTACCGCTATCAGCTGGCCACGATGGCGTACGCCGCCGGAGCCGCCCATTACCACTGCCTGCCGGTTCTACGCGGCTTATTTCAAGAACTGTTGCTCAAGCTCATCCATAAGATGTTGAGGAAGGAGGTATGGGAATACTGGTATCTAACGAGCCAGAGTGGAAAGCTTGTCGATCCAGATATAACAGAGCTGCGTCGCCCGTGGACGGACCCGATCGTGAGGGAGAATATCATGGTTAGTTCCCTCTTGCAGATGATGGTGCTGTTCCGGCGCTGATGTTGCATTAGTATTCTGGCCATCTCCTGCTGATGGTGACCTTATATGCCATGCTTTTCGACGACGACAAATTTGGCCAAGACGACGCGTTGACCTTCCACTGGGACCCAGTCTTCTGGGGCATGGGCCCCGAGAAAATCAGCTACACAACGAGTAGTTTGCAGCAGACGTTCCTGAACCAGATGGAGCAGAATGGGTGCGCCGGCGTCTGCTGCGAGCCTAACTGGATATTCGTCCCGTGTAACCAGTTTCCGGTAAGTGGGACAGGACGCCTTGGTGAGCGACCGCTAACATCGACTATAATAGATCATCGGCATGAGGTACAATGACGTTAGGAAGGGAACCAAGGTGGTTGATGGGGTCATAGCGAAGTACGCCGAGGCGTTGCAAGATAGAGGCGTGATCCATGGTGATGGGTTGTTTGCCCAATGGTATGCCGTCAAACAAGCCTTCACAGTGCCTGCGCACAGCATTTCCTGTACTGCTTGGTTTGAACCTTCCTTCACCTGGATCTATGGTATATGTAACTTATCCCAGCTACGTTGATGCAGGGCCGCCACTTTCATGAATTCGTGGAACCACGACGTACCGAAGATGTACCCAGCCCAATCCCTCGGATTTATCACCCGAGTGGACCAGGATCGCATCAACGTTAACACCGCCGACGTCGCCTTCACGCTTCGACGACTCGTAAGGGAAGAAAATTGTGACGTTAACGACCTGGCCGTTCTTGCTCGCGCCCGTGACATCGCCTCCGCATCTCCACTACCAGCCGGCCCCTTGCCGCCTTTCCCACCAGCCATCTTTGGCTATGTCGTCCGATGGGTTTCAGAGGTATCCTCTTCTCCTGATGACCTAGCTGGTCTGCTCAACCATGCAGATCGCTTCCTTCGTCCGACGTGGGAGAACGGTGGTTTGTCTTACCCCCGTTGCTGACGGACAAGGATGGAAACTGGACCCAGGTTGAACCGCTTACTGGTAATGCGGCTATTGGCTACGCGAGGCTGAACGTCCCGAACGGGCAGCGACGAATGTGGGATGCGCCGTGGACGAAAGCGGATGTGCAAGGTCGCGCGTGGGTAGATGGCGTCGGACTGGGGACCGGGGTCGATTTCCTTCGCGGGGGGTGGGATGATGGGGTCGGAGGGATGGTACTGACGATGAGGACCTGGCATGGTGGGGATGTGAGCGTGAATCCGGTTGTGAAGGGGTTGGAGAAGGGACTCTATGGTATATATATTGGTGGGCATTTGAGCGAGACAAAGGCTGTGGAAAAGCCAGGAGACGAGGTATTGATGGAGGTGGTGGTCGGTGCGAAGGAGGTAGATGTTGTGCTAAAGCGCGCAAACTGAACTTGGCTTGGTTTTTTTTTTTTTTGCTGTACTGGCGATTTACTTGATACCTCTCCTTCAGCATAATATGTATAACTGTCACTTTTGCGTTTTTGCAATTAGACAAGAAACTCATGCCGAACGAAGCGCGGTCATTCAAAGGTAGCGCAACTTGAAGTAATTAGAAGTACGATAGCAATATATATATAATTGTAGCACTCAGCTGCGCTGCTAGCGGTACTATGAGGCAGAGGTTTCACGCCAAGACATGCTGAAATCGGTGAAGAGTTGTTCTCAATGACTTGCGAAACAACTCGGTTATCCGACCCCAACGCGCGGATGAACACGACCTCAGAATGCCGGCACGGTCATAATCCACCTATCTTCAAGATTTTACTGTAGATACTCTCAGCTACAACTGATTATTTTCATACTCACGATCGAGTCGCGTCGACCGAACTGGTGTTATAAAGAATTCATTACTGTAAGACGGTGTCGATATCGATACCACCGAATTTAACCCGGTCCAGCTTACTTGATTTGTGAACGGTAGATCTACGGCCGTCAATGTAGCGCCTTGGTAAGTGCCCGAGTCGGTTCACCCCATGCGCTCGAATGCTCGCTTAATGAAAGTATAAGTTAGGAGCCAGCCGTGTGGTTCTGAATCTTGTCAAGCATGGAATGGAATCCCGTTGTCAATCTCGTCCACAGACAAGAGCCGTGGTACAGGAACAATGGTACGGCGTATTTGCAACGCGTATTTGTTTATCTCTCAATAATCTCCTCTCTGAACTGGCAGGCTTGGTGGTCCTTAATCTTTGTCTGCTCCTTCCTTTGACAACTTCAAGCATCAACGGCTTTGACTCCTCCGTAGTTAATGGTGCTTTGCTATCCTCTGAATTTTCGTGTCCACGATCGCCAGGTTGATAAAACGCGACACTCCAGGCCTACAGCTACTCAAGGACTGGCAAAATTACTTCCATCAGCCGGACGGCACTGCCCTTGGTAAATCACGTCATTCTCGCATTGCACTTCGTTCTCAACTGCTTATCTGTTAGGTTTCATTAATGCCGCCCAAAATTTAGGCTCGCTTGTAGTATGTTGTCTCTCGAGCCTAACTGAGTCACGTTTCTTTATATAAATTCTCTAACCTGCATAGGCCATTCCTCTCGCTGCTTTCGCTAGCGATGGTATTGGTCGGAGGCGTACTCTGCTTTTTGGATCGATTGCAATCGTTGGTGGCACCATACTCCAAACTCTATCACAGAATCTCTCCCATTTCATTGCTGCCAGAGCTCTGAGTACGTGGTCCCTTCTTCCACAACCGCCATTTAAACGCGTAAATCGACTTCCAGTCGGCTTTGGCCTTTGTTTTGCGACTAACGCAGCTCCTCTCCTTATTACCGAGCTAGCATATCCCACACAGGTAATCTTTACATTTGTTACACTATCCTGTCATTTGAACGTCTGAGCCCTAGCGTGGTCCGATAACTGCCCTGTAAGTCTATTTTTCTTTTGCGAGGGCCCAGGCTAAGGTGAGTTATCAGGTACAACTCTTCCTGGTATGCTGGAAGTATAGTGGGTGAGCCTGAGTCGCCCAGCGCTTCGTATTCGAACCCTACTGAGAATTCCACAGCGGCATGGGCAACTTTTGGTTCGTTCAAGGGTATTGGTGGATCGATCTGGTCTTGGAGGTGCTTAGTTTGCTCTCTTTTGCGTTCGTACATACAGCTCACGGCGACGTCAGGATTCCTTCTATTATCCAGGGTCTAGGATCTATGATTCAATGTCTTCTTATTTGGTTGGTTTGCGTAGCGACTCTAATCCGACTCTAATTTGCTTATAAGCCTGCTAGGTTCATTCCAGAAAGCCCACGTTGGCTCATCTCCAAAGGGAGGGTAAGCTACTTCCTCGAAGTTATTTTGATAACTGCCTCATATTCTACATAACTGGCAGGATGCCGAAGCCATGCAGATATTGTCGAGGTATCATGCAAATGGAGGCCACGTCAGCGATCCTCTTGTTGTATTTGAGTGGACACGTGCGCCCAACTGTACAGATGCTACTCTACGCGCTCTGACAACACCGCCTCGCATTCTAGAGATTCGCCACGCTCTACAACTCGAGCGCGAAATCTCAAAGACAACGACATGGCTGACATTGTTCAAATCACCGGGTAACCGGAAGCGGCTACGTATAATCTTCGCGATCGGCTTCTTCAGTCAGTCGTCAGGTAATGGCCTGGTAAATCATTCGTTCTTAGTCATTCCGGCTCTCCCGCTGATGGTTTCTTGAAAGGTATCGTACTATCTAGACCTGGTCCTCGAAGCAACAGGCATCCATGACACACAAACGAAGACGTTGATCAACGGTGCACTCCAGGTGTGGAATCTCATCATTGCCGTCTGTAAGCATTATTATTTGTACGAATCCCAAAGTTAATTTTCAGTCTCGGCTATGTCTATTACAGCTGCTGCTTTGCTAGTGGATCGCCTCGGTCGTAGAACGCTCTTTATAACTTCCAATGCAGGCATGCTTGTTGGTGAGTTCCTCCGATGATACCCTTCATGACTCCCTTTAATATGTGGGATTCTTTCCCCTTAAGCCTTTTCCATGTGGACGTTGACGACGGCACTGTTTCAAACGCAAGGAAATATGGCCGCAGCGAAAGCTACCTTGGGGTTTCTCTTTGTGTTCTACTTCTTCTATGACATGGCTTATACGCCGATGCTCGTCGGTTGGTATTTTATCATTTCAGTATACCATCGGATGCACCAGGAGGATTCTTAAACTATTTTGACTGTAGCATATACCTTGGAAATCCTGCCATTCAGCGTCCGTGCAAAAGGATTTGCTGTCATGGTCAGTCAGTCTTACCAGCCCCAGGTTTATGATATTTTGGGCCACTTAGAAATCTGTAGAATCTAACGGTCTGTGCGACCCTTGCCTTCAACCAATTTGTAAACCCTTTGGCTCTTGAAAAGCTAGGATGGAAATACGTATGTCTTCCTCACGACGTAAAGGTTGATGGCTCACCATGCATTTGCAGTATCTCGTATACTGCGGCTGGCTTGGTTTTGAGCTCATCTTTGTGCTCCGTTATGTGATCGAGACGAAGGGTACGTATAAAAGAAGGTGAAGCGTCCGTTACGTTTTTGATCGGGGTTCTTCCACGCTAGGTCGTACTCTTGAAGAAACGGCGACCATTTTTGACGGGCTAAAGGAGGAGCTCGAGTTGCACCAGGCGGGCACTGTGGCGGCGACACGGTCCTTCAATGCACTACGAGACGGGGGCACTTTATCTTCAATACAACATCGAACATTCCCAGATCTGCCGCCTCTGCAAAAACCCGCCCCTCCTGAGCCAATAGACCAGCCAATTTCTAGTGGCCTCCACTCGACCCAATCCAGATGAGACCATCGGCTCATGAGGTCTGAATTCACACTTCTTTTTACATTCAACCGGCATAGGTGTTCGAGTATTCGGATATGTAAAACTACTGCACCATTCTCATACGAAGCAAAATACCATAGTTCATACACTTTTACGAACCCATACAGCGACTTGACCAGGGGCACATGTGAAAGCCCCGCGGCCTTCCGGAGTGGTGATAATTTCTGCTGAGTCGCCGAGCACGTTGCGATATCGCTGGTTTGCATATGCCTACTTCGCATTCAGCCATAACACTCAGATTATGACGCACCGATCCTTACCTTCCCGACGCTCATAGTAAGCGAGTGTTCTACACCACCACTCCTGGCCTATGTTAGACGCATCTCCTTTAGAACCTTCGGTTCTCACCTTGGCTCTGCATTGGAGAGTAGTACTACGCATCCCTGACGAGGCTCTGAACCGAGGCGAGTGAACCCTACGCAGTTACGATCGGGGGAATTTCCAATATAATCAGTGGTTGGTCCATGAGCATACGTTTGTCGACAGGAGATGAGTATTTTGAGGATCCTCGCAACTCCGGGATCGTGGAAGCTACAAGGATACAGGTCACCATAGAATACGCACCTAGACGAGCATTGATGAGACAGGTGCTCTAGTCAAATTTCATCCCTAATTTCGAAATACGCACGGGTAGCCTCCCGATCTCAACAGGATTATGGCATACGCCTGAGGTTTAAATGAACTGTCAACCTATTCCGTGTTGCCTAGAGTTATTGGTTCAGACGAAGAGATATTCGGTCCGCTCACCCAACTCTCTAAACTCTGACCGACTTGCTGTAGGGACGTATTAATTAGGGAGTGAGAAGTAGGGGAACAAAATACCGTACTGGCACCATGTGAGCTCTCAACGATATTTCTGGGGCACTAAGCACACTTACTCGTGGTTGTCTACGAATGTTACAGCATCTCCTGGCCTGTTTTGAAGGATTGTGTTATCTAAAATTCGGCGTAGATCGTACTCTGCGCCAGTTTGGCTTGCTTGATAAAAATTATGGTGGAGGGGGACGTCGAAAAAAGAGGTCTACAATACTATTAAGATTTTCAGAAGTAAGACGAGTCAGAAACAGACCTCGCCACGTAGTGCGCGAATGTAGGGCTTGATAAGTTCGTAGCTGTATAAATATTACGTTCCAATTATCACACAGATAGTTGTTAACGGTCTTACTTGGCAGACCAATATTCAGCGACAACAAATAGATTGTGGTGCCCACGGCCTCGAGCATAGCGAATCTGAAATGGGTTGTTAATTAGATGCAGTAACTGGATGTCAGGGTAAGTATTGACGAATTCTAAGAGAAATTTGCGATCCATGTGCTTGATCGCATCTAGACGAAACCCATTGGAGCCAACTGTCTGGTAAAATTTAGATATGTTCCACGGATCACATCAGAGGAGACATACCTCTAGGACCCACGAACCCCACGATTTTAAATCTTCCCGTACCTCTGGATGTCGATGATCAATCTAGGAAAATAGAAACTGTCCAACATCGAAAATTAATGGAGTTAGCATTTATCACGCACATCAATACCTAACAATCAAATAAACGACTCAGTCGTGGTCAACTCAAATCTACACGCTTCTTACCAAGGAGAAAGTCATAATTTCCTAACTCTTGATCTACCCGTCTGGACCATCCTTTCTTCCCTTTTCCAACAACACGAAAAATACCTTGGGTCCGCGTACGATGATCCCAATCGACACCTGGTAGCATAAGTAGTTACTCGTCGGAATATTTTCTTAACACACCAGTGAAATGCTCTTTTCTCCATTTAAATTTACTATACTATGTGAGGTCGGTTTACGTCCACAAAATCAAGCTGCTGTTTACCTTATTACCACGCCCAGGGAAATCAAACGCAGTCCAGCCCTAAGGTCGACCAATTATTGGATAGACAACGAGAGGGTGACAGCACTTACTTCTATCTCTCTTGCCGGTCCTAATGGAACTTTACGGTTCGTGGGGTCAACTTCTACAGCTGGGAACACTTCAGTTCTGTCGGCGCCTAATTTATGCTTCATGAAGCGCCAGGTTAACGATCACGGTTTTCCTGAAGCAAGGGCATTCACATTAAGCACGGTGTCGATGATGATCCCAATTCCGTGTTTTCTGGCAGCAGTGGATGCTTGAACAAGTTCCTCTTTGGTTCCCCAGCGGGTTGAAGTATCCTCTTTTTGAGTGAACTCTCCCAGGTCCCACTAGCAAGATGGGAGGATTCTCAGTGCTCCTGGTCTCTGGGCGATCCAAATCAACTTACTAGATCATAAGCGTCATAGCCACGACCGTCCTGATATTTACACCATTTACAGCCACAGATACTTTATGTAGCATGTACGCACTTTAACCATTGCTTTGTTTGGTGGAGGGAGCCATGCTTGGGTGAAGCCCATGTCTGCCAAGCGAGGCACTTCGAGCTCGAAACGTTGCCACCAGCTGCGTTCTTCAGTTCCCCTACTATCCCACTCAAAAAACTGTATCTTTGCCCATGCCCTTCAATCGTAGCGTTTTACGTACGTCGCAACTATACGAAGCTTACCATCAACGGATTCTGGCCATCCTCACGAACGCCGAGATCCATTCCCGACAGGGACGGCTGCGGGTCGCTGAAACGATCCAATAATTCTTCCACGAAAACCTGAACGCCTTCCATGGGAGGCAAATGATGGTCTCGCAAATAGGTTTGGTTGCATAATTGTGATTGGTCTATGGGGGCCGGGCGGGCGCCTGTTCCGCCATAAAAGAGAAAACTTCTGGCGTCTACTTGTTTTCATCTTGTTCACCATACGCTACTGCATTCCCGAGGGCGTTCCGCTCACCGCCGGATGTTGGTGAGGCGTGTACCTACTTCAAAGTAGATACAACTTGGTGACCTGGAGAAAATGGCTCTTTAATCGCCCTGGCGTCGATGTTGATTTTACGACGGATGAGGGTTTCATGATGTGCCTACATGATCTTGATCTCTGCGCCAAACATCGTTGTATGTCCCACGATGTTAAATATTCATATTGGTTTATATTCAATAGGCATATGCGGTGAAATGCAAAGTAAGACAATAGTGGTACCGTAACATATGATCCATGGTATTCAAATAGTTTCCTACCATAGAGTCTTGAATGCGCCCAGAATACTGCTAGACGTGGTCCGTGCTGGAACAGGTTCTCCCTCCTTGACAGGCGACAAAACGCTTGGAATGCCCAAGTTACCCTCGCCGTCCTACCTGGCGCATTAGCAAACGTCTGTCAGCTTAATGGCAGCACTCTGTACCTGGTTCCAAGTAAACCCTGCTGGGCCACTGAAAATGTTTGAACTGCTAACGTTGAGCTTACGCTTCTTTTTATTTGCAGGCTGATCCTCTTCGGTGTCCACTTCTGCCTGTTTCTTACCACTGGTCGTGCTCGCAGGCTTGCTTCTTGCTCTCTTCTTTCGCCGTTCCTCTTTGTCTTCATCCTCTGCGTCCGTTTCTTTAGCCTTCCCCGTTCTGGAGGGTGGTTTCTTGTGCTTCACTGGCTGCGGTATCTCTTCAATATCGCTGTCCTGTTCTTGCTGACGATCATGTCTTTCCGTGGGTGGTAGCACCTCCTGCACCTCATCTTCTACCACCTCGCCGTCCTCGAAACGCATGTTCGCGTCTTTGCTCTCCTGCTCACGCCTTTTGCTTTCGCCACGTTTCTTGGGACGCTCGAGTATATTTTCAGATCCGGCAATAGCTGATTTGGTCTCTTTCTCTTTACCCTTGCCCACTGTGTTGCCAGCACGAATAGATTCGGGCCTCTGGCTGCGGGATCTAGGCTTTGAAGGGAGCGATTCAATTTCACCGTCAGAGCTTTCGAGCTCGTCAACTTCTTCGATAACAGATGGCACACGCAGTCGAACCTGGGTACGTCCAGTTAGTTGCTGCTAGTCCTCCACAAAACGGATAATTGACATGTACCTTGTCTGTCGGCTTTGTAACTTTTGTAACTTTTGTAGCCGTCGACAGCTTCTCGGCATCAAGAGCAGCTTGGAGTTTTTCGACCTGTCGTTCCAGTTTCGCGGCATGCTTCTCTGCTCGTGCTGCCTCAGCTTGAGCCTCAGCAATATCCTGATGTCCTTGTTCAACTCGTTCCTGAGTCTCCAGGAGTGAAGCCTGAAAGTGTACTTGGTAAAGGGAGACCACGTAAGCTATATTTGAATACCTCCAGCTTTGTGACCTTCTTGCCCATAGCCCGACTTTCTTTTAGGTTGACCTCCAGTTCCTTTACACGGACCTCAAGCTCAATCCTGCGCTTTCGGAGAGACTCGGCCTCTTTCTCACCCTTGCCTTCGAGACTTTGCCATTTGTCCACTTGGTGCTGGAGTTCGCCATTGTGGGCCGAAAGTGAGGAATTATGGGTGTGAAGATTCTCAATCTGCAAGTTCAAGCGTTCAATTTGCTTTGCGCTTGAGGATAAAGAGGCCTGGAATGTTGCTAATTCTGCCTATAATGTAGGTGGTCTGGTCGAGAAATGTCTGTCAATATGAATTGACGCACCTTAAGGGCTTTCCTTTCCCCGACAACATTACCGACCTGCTCGACGTTTTCCTGTTGACGTGCCTCTGCATGGGTGAGCTCAACACTCATTCGGGCGATTTCTGCCTCATGTCGAGTTAACATATTGGCCATTTCTTCACGCTGCAATTGTGTTTCCTCCTATTGATAACAAATATGAGTCCCTGACGGACGTAGCTGACAGAAGAACGCAGAATCCACACCTCTAAGACAGCCACCTGATCCACGAGATCCGTTTCCCTCGCCTGGAAGAGCGTAATCTTGTAATCACGTAGCAATGTAGCAGTTTTTTCACGAATCAACGCTTCCCTATCCTCGAGCCTGAATCCACGCTCATGCTCAAGGGCGACGCGTGTCTGAAGGTGCGCGAGTCGATGCCTTGCCTGGATAGAATCACATCCATCTCGCCACTCTTTGCTCTCAACTTTCCATCTTTCTCGGATCTGGTTGACAGCGTCGATGCCGCGAGCCTCTTCTGCACTAAGCTGGTCACGCAGCTGGGAGACGGACTCTTCGAGGGCTCTGTTCTGCTCGACAAGTTGCGCAATTTGCGCATCCTGCGCCGCGGCGCGTGCTGCGGCAGGACTGCTACTTTTCGAGACTGACAGAGGCCTCGGGGCGGGCAAGGACATCTACTTCACGGTTGTCGGGTATTTGACTGCCCGAAGGGAAGGGTTAGATCACGTGATACTCTATATAAATCAGTAGCCCGAATTCCAGTGCAAACTATTAGCAATGTCTGTACCCTCACAAGCCACCCAACTCGTTCTCTCAGAGCGCCCCGTAGGTCCAATTACCGCATCAACCTTCGCTGTTAAGTCTGTTCCCATCCCGGAACAACTGGCTTCTGGAGATGTCCTTGTTCGTGTGAACTGGCTTTCGCTGGACCCGGCCATGCGTGGTTGGCTCAGAGATACCAGGAGCTATGTGCCGCCTGTGCAGATTGGTGAAAAAATGCGCGCACAGGGCTTGGGAACCGTTGTCAAGGGTAGCGGTAGCATCCACGCGGGAGCTACCGTTCGTGGCGTGTTTGGTGTGTGAGCACTATTTGGCTCAGGACGCCCGCCTTACACCCGGAAAAATAGGGTGGACCGACTATGCGGTCCTTAAAGAAAATGAGGTTGAAGTCATCTCGTACGCACCAGCTTCATATTCAGTTTCAGTTCACTATCAATGAATCTTTAATCAGCGCGGCCGAAGGGACTAGTGAATTGGACTATCTGTCTACGTTGGGTTTTCCAGGTGAGATATAACCTTCTTGGTCAATTGCGCGTGTTCAAGGTCATTGGGGGTGTAGGGATGACAGCATACTTCGTATGTGATACAACATGTCGTATATCATCTGCTTGCTTCATCTGTTGGCTCAGGGTCTTTTCGAGATAGGAAATCTAAAGGCTGGTGAAACCCTCGTAGTCTCCGGCGCTGCAGGCGCTGTGGGCTCTCTCGTTTGCCAGCTTGGTAAGATCAAAGGCGCACGCGTCATAGGCCTCGCTGGTTCTGAGGATAAAGTTACATGGCTCGAGAACGAGCTCGGTGTCGACAAAGGGTTAAACTATAAGAGTCTGACGTTTACCGCGGACTTCAAAGAACACGTCGGATATCTAGATGTATACTTCGACAATGGTGCGTCCCAGCGCATCGCCAGTTACACCACCTCTACTAAGCAAATATCATAGTTGGGGGCGAGATATTGGATTTATGTCTGGGTCGCTTAAAACAGGGCGCACGTATTGCTCTATGTGGTGCCATCTCTGCATACAGTAGGTTGGATATTCGTTGTCTCCTCCATTTTGCTCATACATGTCCCCCTGCCTTCAAGACGAAGAGAAACCTCGTGGACTGCAAGGATATCTGAATTTAATCTCCCAGCGTGCTAAAATTGAAGGATTCATCGTGTGAGTCAATATACCCTAATTTACTTTTTCTCTCGCTGACGGTGCCTTGGTGCTTTAGATTTGATTATGTCAGTAGATTCGGTGGTGCTGCCCAAGAAATGTCACGCTGGATCAGTGAGGGCAAGATTAAGCGTAAATTCCACGTCGTCGAGGGCCTCGAGAAGTGCCCAGAGTATCTCAACCTTCTATACTCGGGTGGGAACACCGGAAAGTTGTGAGTCTCATCTTTCATTTTGTTCTACCTCCGATGCCACCTTTATTATTAGGGTCGTCAAAGTTTCCAAGGAAGCCCAGGCCGACAGCAAGCTTTGAGGGCAGTGGTCAATATCTAAGTAAAATATGTGCATCGTAGTACTCCGGAGCGAACGGGAGGATGATATAAATTTACGTTGCTTTCACAACACTCCATTGCCTTGCTAACCGGAAGTGCCGAAGGACCGGAGTAGCATGACTCGGATTTGGAACTGCTCGAGTACGGGTCAGCTGGAAGGCCAGGTGATTTGGTCCGAGGGCCTAATAGTGGTTAGGCAGGTCGAAAAGTTCTCGATCAACTTTGAAAGTGATTTCGACTTTCGGCCCCGAAATCAACCGGCCAGTCTGGTGAACGCGTCACGTAGGTCACAAAATGAGGGGAATCAGGGAGATGTCATGGACACACGGAACAAGTAGGACCCCGGTGGCGCGCGGCCTCGGGCTACGGGAACCACCGTTCAACATTATATTCAGGGATTTTTTCAGTATGCTGAACATTGGTTCCAGCATATCCCCACCTGCCTCAAATCGATTGATTCCGGAAGGCGTCCAACCGGTAGCAAGTCTGAGATTATCAAATGCGGGGTTGCGGGGTGAGACGGATACTATTACACGTATATAACCGACCCTGGCGATCGGACTACATTTATGCTCCACATACGGTAATGAGTGATTGACCTTTCTAAGCCACACGTTCGACCGCTCTGAAATCACCCTTCTCAGTCGAAGAGTTGCTCGAGTTAGTGGGTTGATGGCGATCTGAGCCCAGGTCCTTGTGGTCGAGATGGGCTTTGTGTCCATTGAGGAATTCCTGCTGTGCGCGGGGAAGAACTAGAAAGGGGAGGAGGGAGGGAGGGTAAGCACAGTAATGGTGATGAGGACAATCAGATGGAAATCACCTCTGCTAGAGTCTACTAGAATAAGTTCATAGAAAAGCGTGGCCAACATTGTGGCAGGGATGTTGGTTAACGCAGCAATGGCGGCATAGCGGCCACCGGATGCACTCTTGCCCCAGATTGTAAGAGCCATGAGGCGGCTGTTTGGCGTGGATGAACAAGGAAGTCAACAACAGCCCGCGAGAAGCTCACCCTCCCAAGTCACGCGCTGTGTTAGCGGAAACTAGGAAGAGACACGGTTAAGGAAATGATACCCATGTCGATAGATGGTGACACTCACGAGCTCCAGGAGCGTAGGCCCAAATGATGGCAGCGCTAGATCGATGTATACCGGTTACCCTTGTCATCAAGAAACATGGCCAGTGCTCACTAAGCGAGGCCGACAGTCCAAGGAGCGGCGGATGGGGGAACAAAGAAGTTGGTAGGATCAAGGATTCCCCTGTAGAAAGTGGTCAGAGCAGAGAAAGTCATAGATCGTGATCCGTACTAACCAAATGATAAGACTGGGCGAGTGAAGGGAGAACATCATGCATTAGTGCTGAACACGTGAACTATATACCAGTCTGCGTACGCAAGGAAAAAGTCCTATCAAACAGACAGCGATAAGACGTCTGGTACGACTAGACGTTCGAGGATGATGTTACGTACCGCGAAGAATTCATTCATAAAGACGTCGCGCAGATTGGCATTAGGTAGCGTGTACAGTCCGAAAATGCCTGCGACGCCATTGGGTGTGAATTGCACAGTATCATATTCGCCCGCTACTACGAGGGCTTCTTCGAGGAGCTAGTAGTTATTCAGTCAAGCAAAAAATTGGGTCAGTTGTATGGCTACCTTGAAGGTCGTTCGGTACTAAGCACAATACATCGGTTAGCGGGGGCGGACAGAGCAACGATTATAGACGACGCACTTGGCCGTAGACTACGAGGCAGGCAATGCTATCTTAAGGCTTGAGCATCTAAAGAATATGTATGTCAGAAAACAGGACGACTCACTATGCGCCAAGAATCTGGGAAACAATGAATCTTGCGAACAATATATGAGCATGGAGACATGTACAGAACTCATGGGTGCTCACAGGGGGGCCTTTCTCCAAGGGAATCCACGCCAGACAGTTTGTGCGATGGTTACGCAAGGATTGAAGTGCCCTCCTGACACAGAACCAGCAATGGCTACAGCAAAAACGATACCAAAGCCGTATCCTAGAGCGACTGTCTGCAGTGCTGTGGGACGTGGTCAGGTATTGAGCTCGATAAACAGCTGTATCTCACATCCAACGCCAGCCTGTTTCGTCAGAGCCCCAATGTTATACGCAGCGTTTGCGCCTACACCGAGGTACACATAAAAGTATACACCGAGCTACGACGCGTGTGAATTCCACGCAGTGGTCGAAGAGAATGGAAAGTACTCACTGCTTCGCCTATGCACTCAATAAGCCAGTGAAGGCTGCCATGCCTTTGGGAGAAAATGAGCATGGTCGCAACTCAGCCACGAGAGGCACCTACCTAAGTGATTCCCATCCTGGCAGAGGAGACGTTAAAATTCGTTGAGCAATACTTGATAATTACGCGCACTTTGGAGCCATCGCGGACGTTGGAGGACCTGCGGCTAGTGAGAAAAATTGAAGGACAAAGAGTAGGACAACTCACGTCGCCAAGGTGCGTGAAGCCAGTAGCTGGGTGGTCTCTTGTGAACATTGGAGGTAATGAGCAGCTCTGTAAGGCGGGCTTGGGAAAAGAGTGGCACTTATAGACCCGGGGAATCGCTGTAAATACTAAACACGCTTGAGAAGATTGTATCGGCGCTTCTGCATACACGGTTCCAATGTGCCTGGCATCAACTGGTCAATAGAACCCGATAGGATGCGCTTAAAATATCAGTACTTGACTAGCGACGCGTGGACTAGTGCTCCAGTTCGGTGGCTCCAGCTGTTGGTCGACGTGTCGCCAGGATCCGTTGCCGTAATGGGATCCTTCGGTAACTGTTGCCTGTTCGTATTGCTGAGGAACGATCGATTTGCCGACTGGAGCGGGTCCATTTCTTGGTCAATGGTGCCTCTATGCGTAATCGTATGATAATGATGCTGAGACTTTCTCCTTGTCAAAAGGTTGATGACCTCCGCAGCTGATGGAGTCCGTGTGCTGCCTCGCCAAGTTAGCGCGCGTTTCACACGATTCTGGATCAGCTGTCGAACGCGAGGCCGGTTTCGGCAGACAAGCTGGGGAGGGGCGTCCGGGACTTAGCCCAGCCCTTGATTACACCCTCACCGGCTGTCTGGTGATGTTCTCGGCCATTCTATCGAGGGCACAAGGAGGTAAGTATGATGTCAGGCCTATATACTTGTCCTCCATACCAGCTCCAATCCGGTATGCGGCATCGGCTGAACGAGGTTTCAAGCCCTCAACTTGCAAAGTTCTTTGATAGGCTACGCGCGCCGGGTATCGTTTCCAGGATATAGGTCTTCAAGTGGAAGCGCTGGTTATCAGCTGGCAGTGGCTGGGAGTTCACCGGGTATGTAGCATAGGCACGAGTGCGCTATAAGTGCCGGATTTCGGAATTTGAAAAGTATTTGTGTGCTGGAGGAAATCAGGTCTGCGTACAATGGTAGGATCGCTGCAGCACCATATACAGCTGTCCCGTCGACCGCTGTCCAAGGTCTATAATCTCCGACCTCTAACTGCAACGCAGTCAACGACACCGAGTCATGGTGTGTTTTCTTCCCTTGACCTATGATATGTTTCCTGAATTCTGCCAGAGATAGGGTACCCACATAGCAGACCCGGGAAGACAAACTGCTAGGAATGTTGCTGACCATCAGAGATTATATGGCTTAGTTCTGGCGATACTGGTAGATAAACACAATCAGCCTGCAAGGTCCGCGTAATGCATACTACCAATAACAAATAAAACAGCCAGTAACACATAATGTAATGCATATTTAACCAGTAACCCTTGACGGGACCAGAATTTCGAAATCACAAACCCTGGTCTCTGATGACGGTCTGATAGACGTGCACCCTGACCCGTCATCAGAGAGTGGCCACTAGAAAATAGTTAGTGGTACTACTAGTGGAAATTATGCTTCCTGAATAATGTACTCTGAAATGCAAGCAGGTAGAGCGGGATACAGTATTAGAATTCGACAGCGCCGCTTCTTAGCCACGATACAACAATAACGATAGGAGATGCTCATGCTAGGTTTGAACAACTTCTGACTTTTGTGCTTGGCTGTGTCTATAGTCTGATGACTTACTGACATACATAAGGCGAGATGGCTTCTGCCTTCAGCATTGTAATCTATCTATGAATAAAATTGACTATGGAACTGGTCAAGATAGAGTAGAAACGGGAGAGAGGGTATCGTGATCCTTCGTAAAGTGACTCTCTTCCTAGGAATGTTAGCTCTCTTCTTCCTCTTCAAGACAGGGAAAGCGGACAGGGAAAGCGCCAGGGGGTGCCCCAATCCCCAACGCCTTGGGATCCCCTCGAACCAGCATGTTAATATCTGATCCAGAAAGCTGACCCACATTGTACTCCCATTCTATATCACATCCGACATAGACTGGGAATACAAGGTGCGTCAGCTTTAGCGGCGACCAGCCTTCCCAGCGTCGCGTCACAGTTTGAGATGGTGGGGATCACGCCACTCTGCTGTCTCGGACTGCACGACGACGTTGAGAATAGAAGGGGACGGCACGGTGAGCACCGTGACGGTCGAGAAACTGTCCTCGGAGAACATGTACGGTGTGGCTGATGAGGTGGGGGAGGAGGAACAGGGCAGTAAATCCGAGCTCTTTTGCTGATCAATGCTGAACCGGCGGCAGCCCTGCTAACTACCGGCCTCTCGTCAGTGAGCCGACAAGGCCACCATACCATGGGATCGACCGCGAGTCACGGAGCACTCGTCAAGTGCCTCTTCCGCTCGACGTTGTGCGCTTCGCGTAAGGTACCGTTCTTCCTAGGAGTAACTCTCTTCTTCCTCTTCAAGACAGGGAAAGCACTAGGTGGTGCCCAAAACCCGAACGCCTTGAGTTCCTCCCGAACCAGCCTGTTAGCCTCTGATTCAGAAAGCTGACGCACCTTTCTCTTGTCAGAGCGGCAACCAGCCTTCTCGGCGTCATAGTCTGAGATGGTGGGGATCACGCTAGTCTGACGGTGCTCGGACTCGATGACGATGTCGGGAATAGAAAGAGGCGGTATGGTGTGCACCGTAACGGTCGAGGAATTATTCTCGGAGAATATGTACAGTGTGGCTGGTGAGGTGAGGGAGGAGGGACGGGGCAGTAAGTTCGAGCTCTTGCTGATCAATGCCGAACCACCGGGAGCCCTGCTAACTACCCGCCTCTCGTCAGTGAGCTGACATGGCCATACCATAGCATCGAGCGTGAACCACGGCGCACTCGTCCAGTGCCTCTTCCGCTCGACGATGTGCGCTTCGACCCTTGGCAGCTTTAATTCCTTGAGCCTCGCGACATCACGAAGGACCACCTGCTTTACAGCAACGATGGTCTGGGAGACATGGAGAATTTTTGTAAACGGTCAAAGGCTTGTGAACGCGGAGGATATACGAGAAAGAAGTACTTTGGAAAGCGCTTGGGGGTCCTCGCTTGACAGAGAAAGATATGCGCCGTTCTTCGCAGCAACGCTGACGCTGTCTCGCGACGTGTAGACCTTCCCAGACAGGCTCGGACGTGCTAATGCAAGCCAGACAAGCTGGCTGTTTCGCGATTGTCCCAGTAGCAAGTCGGATGTGGGTGGCTACATCCGACCCACTACTGCAGTAGCGAGTCGGACGTGGCCATTCACACGGTACCTGGGTCGCTATGAAGACTGCCGGGAGACGCTCGACGGCTCAAGCAGGCGGTCACTGCAACGTGACAATAACAGTGAGTCGGATGTGGCCAGCCACACCCGACTTGCTACGGCCCGGGCAACATTCGCGAAACAGTGAGTCGGGATGACCACACACGACTCGTTATTGCAACAATCGCGAAACATCTGGCGTGTCTAGCTTGCGTTTGCACTTCCATGCCTGCCTCGGTGGATCTGCATGTCTCGAGACAGCGTTAGCGCTGCTGGAAAGAATGGTATAAATCCTTCCTCTATCTAGCTAGGATCCCCCAAGCGCTTTCCAAAGGACTTCTTTCTCTTATATCTTCCGCCTTCAAAAGCTTTTAACCGTTCACAAAAATGCTCCAACTTCCCCAAACCCTTCTCCCTCTGAAGCAGCTGGTCCTTCATGGTGTCGCGAGGCGCAACGAAGTAAAGCTGCCCAGGGTCGAAGCACACGTCGTCGAGCGGGAGAGGCACTTGACGAGTGCGCCGTGGCTCGCGCTTGATGCTATGGTGTGGCCTTTTCGGCTCACTGACGAGAGGCCGGTGGTTAGCAGTGCTCCCGATGGTTCGGTATTGTTGAGCAGGAGCTGGCACTAACTACCCCGTTTCTCCTCCCTCACCTCACCGGCCACACCGACAACATTCTCCGATGACAGTTCATCGGCCGCCATGGTACACACCATATCGCCCCCTTCTATCCCCACGTCGTCGTCCAGTCCGAGCACCATCAGACTGACGCGATCCCCACCATCTCAGATTCTGGCGCCGAGAAGGCTGGTCGTCGTTTTAACAAGAAGAAGGTGTGTCAGCTTTCTGAATCAGAGGCTAACACGCTGGTTCGACAGGATCCCAATGTCCTGAAGACGTTGGGATTTTTGGCACCCCATAGCGCTTCCCTGTCTTGAGGAGGAAGAAGAGAGTCATTCCTGGGAAGCTTAAGCGAAGCACACATCGTCGAGTGGAAGACGCATTCGGCGAGTACTCTGTGGCTCGCGGTCAATCCCATGGTATGGTGGCCTTGTCAGCTCACTGACGAGAGGCTGGTAGTTAGCAGGGCGCCCGGTGGTTCGGCATCGATAAGCAAGAGCTCGGATTCACTGCCCTGTTCCTCCCCCCCCACCTCATCAGCCACACCGTACATGTTCTCCGAGGACAATTTCACCGACACGGTGCTCACCGTGCCTCCCCGTTCTATTCCCATCGTTCTCCAGTCCGAGCACCATCAGACAGGCGTTTTTCCCACCATCTCGAATTGTGACGCTGAGAAGGCTGGTCGCCGCTCTGACAAGAAAAAGGTAGCGTCAGGTTTCTGAATCAGAAGCTGACACGTTGGTTCGGCAGGATCCCAAGATGTCGGGATTTTTGGCACCCCCTGGCGCGTTCCCTGTCTGGTTGTTTTGCGAAAGTTTACGATACCCTCTCTGTATCTTGTTCCCGTCTCACCTGTATCTCGTTCCCGTCTCAACTGTATCTCGTTCCCGTCTCAACTGTATCTCGTTCCCGTCTCAACTGTATCTCGTTCCCGTCTCAACTGTATCTCGTTCCCGTGTCAATTGTATTTTGTTCCCGTCTCAACTGTATCTTGTCCCGTTCCATAGTCAATTTTATTCATGGATATATTACTGTAATTCCATAATGCTGAATGCAGGAAGAAGCAATCTCGCCTTAATAAGCCATCAGACAATAAGCCATCAGACAAATATACACGCATCCAAGGACAAATGTCACATTTTCAGGAGAAATTGTCGAACCCTGGCAGCATCTTCTATAGTTGTCTGTCAGTGTTGTATCACGGCGATCCGTCTCAATACTAAACGAGGAGCCGCGCTGTCGAATCCTAATACTGTATCCCGTTTCGCCTGCGAGTATATTGACGTCGCGTTGCACCCTAGCTATGCATAGTCGATCGCGTTATACTATTGGTCTGTGTACTATTTTTGGTTGTTTTCCTGCAAGCCATTGAGACTCCAAAACTTTCCGAGCCACGTCGCGGTCGGGACCGATGCAGGTTATACAAGGGAGGGCCCAAGGAAGACTGCCGGGAGACAGTGAGGCTCGACGGTTCGGGCAGCTAGCGGGCGGTCGCTGCGACGTGTCTGGCTAGATGCCGTCCTACTGCAATAATATTAGCGAAACAGGGAGTCGGTTGTGCCACACCCGCCTCCCTGTTTCGCTAATATGATCCCCGTGTAAATTTTAAATTGGTAGAAAGTTGATCGTTGAGATATAGGACACGCGGAGGTTCAGACAGCATCGTTCATGGGGGAGGGGATTGGCTCTTCTATGCCAAGCAGGGACACGAGTACACCGGTGCTAACACAATGAAACGCCGTTAAACGCCAAAGGCAAGGTTTGGAACGACGCCACGAATCAATACGAGTTTTGATATAAATGGATTGATGGCTGTTTGGTATGGGGAGATATTCGACGAGTGGATGGAGACGCTGACTGTACAGGAAACCGGTGGGACGGGGGTTTTGAGAGAAGCTGGGAGCAAGTAATGACGTGTGAAAGGGACCGATGAGGGGAAGACTACAGCAGAAAGGCCTAAAATGGGACATCTGCCTGTGAGTAGCCACGATAGAGAAATGGTGCGGAGCTACTTTGATTTGAGAGACTGATTGACGAGATAGGAGACTACCATTTATCAGATATAAAGGCGATAAAATGGACGGGAAATAAGTGCTAAAACCCCAATGGCAGAGTGGAGATAAATCGGAGGCTGTCCTTGACCAACTCACTGGCATCGAGATGAAAAAAGGCTAGGGGACGGAAACAACGGTGCTATCTGATTTCGTAAAAGATATTCGTACTTACCTCCCGTGACGTATGAACAAGACAAAACTACTGGCAGTTCAACTAGAAATTACCGGTACCATTGGCTGCATGGACTACACCAGGAAACGGGTGAGTGTCGACCTATTAGAGGTTTCGACATCTGAAGCAACAGATACGTAAGGTAATAGAGTAGTTTCCAGAATTCACAGGCGAAGCCATCTACAGTAGACTCCCTCCTAACGCATACCCCTCGGGATAGCCCCAAAGGTATGCGTTTTCAGGGAGTATGGGGTATTCGAGAGGTTTTTGGCCCTGCAAACCAACTTTGGGAGATGCAAAAATGTATGGCCTTTGAGGGAGTATGGGTTATCTGAGGTATCTGTTAGGAGGGAGTCTACTGTATGTACGTTCCGCAACCGTGTATACGATGCGCGGCGGACGCCGCGCTATTGGATGGTTTGTGCAAACTCCGACACTCTTCCGGAGCAATTTTCTTCTCGTCCTCGACGACGCAGACGACGCAGTCTCGCGGTCTAACACGACAATGAGCGACAAAGACTCTTTGTTCGGCAGCCCACCGCCGTCGCCAGCCAGAGGTAGGTCACCGTCGCTCGCATTGCCAGAGAGCTCGGGGTGGCGCCTAGATGCGCAGACTAGTTCACAAAACGTGGGGACCATTGCACTCCCTGGTTCCCAAAGTCTTTCTTCTAAACTTCCAGTCTTCCTTAACCCAGCCTTGCCCAGTGAGAACCGTGTTCTCCAACTGAGGCCTCCGGCACAGCAAGCGCCTCGACGCCGAGGCACGAGCCACGCGGAAACACCTGCACCCGCACTGCAGAATGCACGCACGGACCGCACGTTACGCGATTTGGTCGGCCTCGTTTCCCACTTCGAGCCCGTCGCGACCGCATCAGCCTCAAAACCGCCCCCAATTGCCGTCCCTCTGCCCCGAGCCAGCTACGCCCCAGGATGGCCTCCACCAGGTTCCGCGCAGAATCCCATCGAGATCGACGGGGCTCCGGGTCCCGCGGACGCTGTCAACAGCGCGCTTATCGCCCTCGCCGGGACTGTGGCCAATGCATTAAAGCTGCCGACGACACACCAGGAAGTGCCGCTATCCAAGCCCACCGTCAATAACGTCCTATACTGCATCAAACATGACCCGAAACTTATTCCAGCATTACAAGCTACGTACGAGTATCTCGGCAGCATTCCAAATAATTCACAGCTGCCCCCGCGTTCCTTCTCTCACGTCACTGGCAGTCAATCTGACACTTCGTCTAGCAAGAATAAGAAGCGCAAAAGGAAAAATTCAGGCCCTCCGGTCCCCGCGGGGGCGGGGCACTGGGACATTGCCTTCCCATGTGCGCCTAGACAAGAATCAGGGCACTCCCCCGAGTGGCACCTCGAGCGTGGGCGTCGCATGCTTGGAGAGCTGTTAGGGTTGTTTGAGAGGGGGTTTGCCAAGGTGAGGGAGGGCGAAGCAGCTAAGAGTGGCATGGCGCCATCGCAGCAGCGAAAGAAAAAGCCACGGACTCCTGGCATCGAGTCCGTTCCGAGATGCGGAGCTGAGGGGCCAATAGCGCCAAGTTCTGACACGGGAAGTAAACCGGGAGCTGACGCAGAAGGTGGTGGGTTAGATTATGAGAGGATGGCCGACTGGCTGTCCTCAGTCTCCCCGCTTCCCACATCGTCCATCATTGATTCCACAAATACAACCGACACGCCATGTCCCTCGTCGGATCCCGCGTCCTTATCCTCCAATAACTTGTTCGACTTCATTGCCATGCTTGGACCGAACCCCGCGGATGCTCAGACTGCACAAGTCGATATTACCGACGACGACTTCGACTTTGCGGGGGCCTTCGACGGATTTGATACGGGGATTGAGCTTAACGACTCGACCTGGGAAGCGATGCTTGGGTCGGTCCCCGCGCCACAGTCCATGAACGATATCACGGCGTTTTCGATACCGGACATACAGTCCGCCGCAGTGCAGAGTGGGATAAACGAATTGGTGCTCGATCCTGCACTGGCGCTCCAATCCACCCATGGCGTCCCCAGCGCGCAGTCCGCTCAGACACCCGCTCTACCGCCGGAGAGTCAGGATGCGACGTTTCAACCCGCGGCATCCGGGGCGCTGTCCTCACTCGTGGACAGCGCGGCAGGCCCGTTGCAGTGCGATGCACGTGCAGGGACAGAGGTCGAATTCACGGACAGTACGTCTCTCTCCATCCCTCTCGTCGAGGCATTTGTAGCTCAACATGCACCAGCACAATCCGTGGATGCGCCCACCCTGCCCACCGTCTCCACTGCGTCTGGCTCGTCCTCGCAGCGTGGCGCGACCCCAAGCACGTGCGCGCCCAGCCCGATATCGCCTGCCCCGAGTGGGAGCGCAGCCCTGTCGGCGGCGGGGGCAGCGAGGCCGTCCAAGGTCGAGCGCAGAGCGGCGGTGCTGGCGCGCGCGCGGGAGCACCGGGCGCAGCTCCTTAAGGAGCTGGAGCGGGCACGCGTGCAGCGATGGGAGCTCCTTATTGAGGGTGGGGTGTTGCGAAATCTTGAGAAGGATGGGGCACAATAACGAAGAAGCATGCGGTCAAAGGTCATATCAATAGATGTACGCTATCGTCGTATAGTCATATCATAGGTACTCTAGTATGCGGATGCTCTATCCAGCTGCTGAATCTCATTGCCGCAGAGGGCGAGTCAGTCAGAGGTGTGTCTCAAGATGATAATTTTTTTTTTGCCAGGATGATTAGTTACTGAATGAGAATCATCCATGCCAGAATAAAATAGAACAGCCTGACTCGCGCTGCGTTAGTCAACGAATCCAAAAGACAACGTTTTACGCTCACAGAAGCGGGTATACAGCGAGCAATATGCGCTGCTGCTCGATTTTCGTGCCGTCGAGGAAATTAACAGACGCTGGAGAGGTGCTGGGTTAGCCGATCACTGCCGTGAGAACGGAGAAAAGGTGGCACCCCAGCAACACCATGCCCACGCTAGCAGCGCGATGGGGGCGCGGATCCAGAGTTTGCGGACGAAGCAGGCGATGAGGGCTGCGATGTCGAGGGGCGCGACGCAGTACCCGAGGACGCAGAGCGCTTGGAAGAAGGAGCTGCGGGGGACGTCAGGGCGGGGAGTGGCACGGGGCAGTTCAGCACTTACACGCGGCCGCCGAGGAGCTGTGGGATATGGATATCAATCATGGGTAGAAGGAGATGGAGGGGAGGGAGGGCGTACTTTTGCTTGGACGGTGACGACGAGGGAGCCTACGGAGACTATGACGACGACGCCCGTAAATACGCCCAGCGACTGGGCTTGGGGCGCCTGGAATGGCAATGGGGGTGAGCCGGGTCGGGATGTGGCGGATGGGATGGCGGACGCACGTTTACGCTGAGCATGACACCGAGGAGGAGGCACAGCACGAGCGGGCCCCACAGGTCCCAGTCCCTGTCGGGAGAATAAGGAATAAGAATAAGGCGTGCCAACACGCGCACGCACCGCAGGACCTCGCGCCCGCTCCCCGCGCGGCGCGGGTAGAGCACCTGCACGAGCTTGGAGTATATGGACAGGAGATCGCGGGCCTGCGCGGCGGTCAGTGGTCAGTGGTCAGTGCACAGCGGGGGCGGGGGCGGGGGACTCGCGATGGTGGCTGTGACGGGCTCGTCGAGCGTGTCGGCGCCGGCGTAGCTGTGGCGGGCAAGCGTGAGTGTGAGCGTGCGTGTGCGTGTCGGTATGGGTGTGCGGGACGTACCGCGTCTCGACGCGCACGCCGCCGACGGTGCGGCGTGTGCTCGTCCCCGCGGCGCCGCCGCTCCCAATGTTCCCCGAGAGCGGGGATGCCGCGCCGCTGCCGCTGCTGCTGCCACCGCCGCCGCCGCCCGGAGGCGCGAGCTGCTCCGGCGCGCGGCTCTTCCCCTTGCCAATCTGCGACGACGACAGGTCGTCCGGCGGGAGCGTCGGGCGGGAGAACGCGGGGATGGACTCCTCGTCGTAGTCCTCGTCGTCTGCGTATGTGCGTCAGCTGCGCAGGCGGGATTTTTGACAGAGAATGCCCATACCAGCCTGGATAAACTGCGAAGTTGCCGTGCCCGGCGTTGGAGGTACTGCTGCCATGGTTTGCTTTGCGTGTATGTGACAGCGTGACAAGCGTAACACCGCATTTTGCTACCCGCCATGGCGTCGCATGTGAGTCTGTGCAGCTGCAGGCCGCCCTGGTCGTTGACGCACACATTAACAGAGGGACATCGAACGAGACATCTTTGGTGGATCTGACTCTGAACTATCCGAGGAAGAAGGTGCGAGGCACTCCGCGCGCTGTGAGTAGGAGTGGAACTCGACGACTTTTTTTTTCGCAGAGCTCCCGTCGCGCCGCGTGCCCGCCGGTGCGCAGGACGACGACGAGTCGTCGGAATCGGGGGACGAGTATGTGCAGGAAAAGCGGGTCAAGCCGAAGAAGCGGCGCCGGCTGGGCGACGACGGCGAGAAGCCCTCGCGCAAGCGCAAGCGCAAGGTGCGCACCGAGCGCGAGATCGAGGAGATGGAGCCCCAGGATGGTGCGTGTCCCGCCGCGCCGTGTTCCGTGCTGCAGCAGTAGCTGAGGGCCCGCTCCGCCAGCGCGCAAGGCGCAGCTGGACCTGCAGATCGAAACAATCCTCAAGTCCAAGAAGGGCATGCGGCCGAAGAAGCGCAAGAAGGACGCAGAGGAAGACGTGCTCGACCGCTTTGCCGACGAGGAGGTCTCGCGGCTGCGCGATGCCATGATCCAGGCCGCCGAGGAGGACATGGCCTCGAACAGGGAGCGCTTGCCCGCCACTGCGAAACTGAGGATGCTACCGCAGGTGATGGAGGTGCTGCAAAAGTAGGCGGATTTCGGACTGTGTGTGTGTGCCCTGTATGACGTTGCGCCCGCAGGCAAGGCTATGCGCAGTCGATCATCGACAACAACCTGTTCGACGGGGTGCGCCGCTGGCTCGAGCCTCTCCCGGACAAGTCACTCCCCGCGCTCAACATCCAAAACGCATTCTTCGACGTGATGGGGAAAATGTACATCGACACGAACACGCTCAAGGACTCGAGCCTCGCACGCGTTGTGCTCTTCTACACCAAGTGCAAGCGCGTGACGGCGACGATCCAGCGGCAGGCCATCGCGCTCGTCTCGGTCTGGTCGCGCCCCATCGTCAAGCGCTCCGCGTCATATGTATGTACATGCTAGCTAGGTCTCAGAGTGTGCCCCCTGATCCCTCCTGCGCCCTCAGCGCGACCGGCTCATCCCTGTGGCGCCGGAACAGGACCCCGATGCGCCCGTGCGGCAGGCGGAGCGGCTGAACGCCATCCTCGCGCGGGCGCGGCACGAGAACGAGAACGGCCGCGTGCGCAAGAACGCGGTGACGATCCCGCAGTCGAACCTGGGCAACTACACGGTCGCCCCCCGCGCGCTCGCGGGGGTGAAGACGAACACGAGTGTGGACCAGGACGTGGCGCGGAGGAGGCAGAATGCGGAGAGGCTGCGCAACCTAACGCGGCGCGTGGCGCAGAGCCAGAAGAGCGGCAGGTAGCACCAGAAGTCCAAGAACGTCGTGTAGAACTGTGTTGTATTTACAAGAATGTTCCTATCCAGTGTCAATTCAAAGTCCGTCGGACAAGCGGCTGACTCAGCTGCCACGCCTCGAACGACAAGCCACATACAGTAACCCTTGTACAATTCACTCGGGATCTGGCTCGATGGGGATCTCGCCCCGTGGACTCGAGGCGTGATAAGTTATGCACAGCCAGCGACGGGATTCACAACGGGTTCTCCATTCTGGGCTACTTGACAGGCGTTGGGCCCCAGATCTGTGATTGCCAGAGCTACAGGGTTGGTAACCAACCCCCGGCCGTGGATTACGTCCCAGTTGTCGTCGTCGGTGAGCAACTTCTCGCACTATGAATTGGAGTCGCTGCCGACGGCAACAATAAAATACTCGACGCGTGCACACCCGCGTTTCAACGATGGTAGCCCCGCATCGCACGGATGGGGATCCGCTCCTGAGAGACTATAATGGAAGAAGCCACCTGCCCTGGATCTCGACCCTCGATCACCCACGCCACTGCCACGAGCGTCGTGCGCCGATCCGCACTCTCGGTGCGCAGATCCATGATCCTATTATTTTAGTTTTTTATTTATGATACACGCTAAACGGGGGCATGTGCGGAGGCGGATAAGAAGCAGACGCAGACGGCTAACAGCATACAGTGCGAGACGAGACGGGGCATGTGCAACGAAAAACCACGAGAGCAAGCAATTAGGGGTGCGAAGACAGGACGACAGCGAGGGCGAGGACAGGGCAGGCAGGACAGACCAGATACGAAACGGACGGCGGAGGCCGTGATCAGGGCCGCGCGAACATAGGCACGGGCACGGTGGCGCAGATACAGAAACAGCTCGCGCTGCATTATTTATTAAAACGCGGTGTAGGGAGGCGCTGCGGGGCACGTGCCGCAGCTTCATTTGCGCCCGTGGGGGCAGGGACACCAAGCGGCGGCGGCGGGAGAAGCCCCGGCCATTGCGGGGGCGCGACACCGAACGGCAGCAACAGCGCCACGGGCTGGGGACGCGCTCCATGTTGTGCATACGGGTGCGGGTCCATGTGCGGGTGCGGAGCCTCAGGTGCCCGAGGCCCTGCGAAATTAGGATAGACGTAGTTCTGCGGATCGGAGCCCTGCCGCGGTATGCTCGCGCCGCGCTGCCACCCTGCGTGCTCGCCCCCGCCTGCCCTGTTGTCGTGGAGCACCGCCGGAAGCAGGTTACCCCTACATGATGCCCGCTAGTTAGAATAAGATACGACACGCACAGAAAGAGACACGCACCCGGCCCCGTGCCCGTGCCCGTGCGCATGCATCGGCGGCGCAGAGATAGATCGCCGCCTCCTCAGCTCCAGTGCCCCCGCTCCCGCGCACCCAGAGTCGCTATACGCAGCGCGCGGCGCCGCATCCCGCTCCAGCCCGAGCCGCTGCGCGCGCACGCCCTCGTCGTCCAGCTTCAGCCGCCTCAGCACCGCAGAGCTCCCGCCCTCCCCTGCGGAGACAGGCGAATCGAGCGCCGCGATCGGCGGGAGGCTGCACCGCGCGCCCGCGCCCGACGGCGGCGCGTACGTGGCGAGCCCGCCGCTGGCGGGCGGGAGGAAGACGCCGGGCGGGCCCCCGACGAAGGAGGGCTGCATCAGCTGCGGCGGGGGCAGCGACAGCGGCGGGAGGTGGATGGGCGGGGCGTGTGCGCACGCGGCGCTGCGGTACGGCGGCGGCGGGTACGCGGCGAAGGGCGTGTGCGGTCCCAGGGACGACGCGGACGCCGGGCTCTCGAGCGGCGGCGGCGGCGCGGCGTGCTGCGGGGTGTGCGTGTGCGTATGCGTGTGTGCGTGGCCGTGCGCATGCACGTCGCCCGGCGCAGGGTACGGCGAGTACCGCGCGCCGCGCTCCCTCTTGTGCGCGGGCGTGTTGTATGCCTCCGGCGCGCGGAGCGTCAGGGGCGGAAGGAAGGGCACGCGGTGGGCAGAGTGCTCGAACGGCGCATAAGTGTGTGTGTATGCTGGAGGGGCGCCCGCGGCGTGCGGGCCCGGGATGTAATGTTGGTACGGGGCGGCGGGGGCGCCATGCTGGTACGGGCCCGCCGGCGCGGCCTGCCCGCCCCGGGCCCCGCTCGACGGCCCTGCGTGCACGACGGGCGGTGCCTGCCGCGGCTGCAACTGCGCCTGCACCGGCGGCCCCACGACGGGCCTGGGGTTCAGCCGCCGCTGCTTGCGCCGCCCCGCGCCGCTCACGAGCTGGCCGTACCCCGGCTGGTCGGGCGCGATGCACGTGCTCGGGAACGTCGGGCTGGCGGTGTCAGGTCAGTGTCAGTATCAGTGCGCGGCACACACGAGACGCAAGCAGATGGAGACTTGCCCGAACAGCGGAACGAGGTCCTCGCGGATGGGCCACGCGACCCTGTGTGCGGGCGAGCGTCAATGGTCAATGTACGAGCGATGCGTTGCGGGCGGCAGACGTACCTGCGTGCGAGACGCAGCGCGATCTGCAGGCGGTGAGACGACGCAGCGCGGAGGGAGACAGAGGCGCAGACACACCTCGTACGGCATCCACGTGCCCTGTATTTTGAGGTAGCCCCCGCGCACGCGGCGCAGCTGCGCCGCGAGCTCGGGCTGCGCGTCGAGGACCTTCATGATGTCCGCTGCACACAACGTGAGCCATGAGATAGACACTGCACACGCCGCCACCGCCGCATACCGCGCACCTTTTGAGTTGCCTAGCGCTGGCAGTGCTTGCCGCATGAGCTGGCGCCACGTGTGAAGCCGCGACGCACTCACCCTTCCATATGCCCGTCCACAGCACGTACCCGTTGTCAGAGTCGACCATAAGCCACTGCCCGTTCAGCGGGTACTCGTACACAGGGCTGCAGCGCGGTCAGGTCAGCGGGTGCACTGCGGGACGGGACGAGAGGGTACGTACAGATATCCGCGGGGATCGTTGCTGGTGGTGTACTTGCCCTTGGTGACGGTGTGCGTCGCGCTGGCGTACGGCCTGAAGCGGCCCAGCGCGGCGGGGTGGTCCGGGGAGGGCGACGGCATCGCGTCCTGCGACAGTCAGCACGACGCGGCGACGGCGAGGGCGAGGAGGCTTACCTGGAGGAGGGACAATGCCATGGTGGACGGGAGCAGGAATAAAATAAGGCAGACCGCATTTTTTGCAGATTGCGGTCAGCCACATCTCGATCCAGGCCGCGGAGCCCGTGGGCACGGCGTCAATGAAAATATACAAGTCTTAAAAGTCTACTGGCTTACAGCGGGGTTCGAAAGCCGGCGGCGGCCCGGCGAGCGTCCCCGAGGTACTGGGCGACGGCTCGAACTCAATACGGCGGTAGCTCCAGAGGGCAAGCCCTGGGTATATAATTTAGACCCGATTCTTGATTCAAGAGTTTAGAAGTACTTATATATTCGATAATTTTCGCCCGAAATCTCATGAGAGCGGTGCCGGTTACGCTTGACTGTAGCTCATGCTGGCCTCGTTATTTTTCCTCCAAACGTATTCGCTATTCACGTAACTCGCCATTAGTGGCGCGTCCGTAAGAGCTCTAGTGTTGTTTTAGACCCGTAAATCTAGCGTAAGTCTGGCGTAAATCTACACTCCACAAGACCTACCGGCACTTACCCGTACTTACCGGCTGGTGAATAATACAATAGCACGCTTAAGCAATATTTACTTCTCAGCTGGCAGCTGATGCGCGAACCGCTGGGGCGCGCCGAGAGGCCGGGTAGCCCAGAAGCTGGCTCCGGCATATCTAAAAATGAAAATGAAAAAATAAAAATAAAGAATGAACAAGGTGTATAAACAAAGTTGTCTAAGGCGCGTCGAAAAAATTATAAGTCTAGTAAAAAAATTACAAGTCTTAAGCGTATAAACAAAGTCTGTCTACTCTCGCACCGCCAGCGCGCGGCGCACGCCCGCCGCCGCGGCGCTGCCCTCGACGCCCGACGTGTACAGCACGCGGCTTTTCTCGAACCCGTTGAACTGGCTCGCCGCGCACACCGTGTACGCGCCCATGTTCCGGAAGCCCAGCCAGTCCCCGACGTCGAGCGCGCGCGGCAGCTCCGTCGCCGGACACACGCAGTCGATCGCGTCGCACGTCGGGCCCCACACGCTGCTCGTCGCGCTCCCCTCCCGCGCGAGCCCCGCGGCCGACACGAACGAGCGCCCGAGCGTCACCACGTACGGCTGCACCGTCTGGTGGTCAAACAGGATGCAGTTGAACGACCCGTACACCCCGTCGTTGATGTAGTCTGTCCGAGCAGCCAGTCAGTCAGCACGCGTCACAACACACACATGCCACACGAGCCACGCACACATGACCCGCGCACCCGCCTCGCCGCCCTCCGCAGCGCGCCGCGCAATGATGTTCGCCGCGAGCGTAAACGCACGCGCGACGTAGAACCGCCCCGGCTCCGCGATCAGCCGCAGGCCCTCCGCCGCGCGGTCCGGGAAGTGCACGTCGAGCGCGTCCCGCAGCACCGCCGCCATGTGCTCAAAGTTGCCGTCCTCGAAGCCCCCGCCGACGTCGAGCAGCTCGAAAGCGTACCCCGCCGCGCGCCCCATGTCGAACGCTGCCCGCGCACGCAGCACCGCATCCCCGAACGCATGCGCGTCGAAGCAACCGCTCCCAACGTGGAAGCTCACCCCCACCACGTCCAGCCCGAGCTCCCTCGCCTTCGCGAGCAGCCCCGGCACAGAGGCGAGCGGCGCGCCGAACTTGAGCCCGAGCCGGCAGAGGCTCTTGGAGTCATCTGTCAGGATGCGCACGATGAGCTTCGCGCGCGGGTGCGCGCGCGCGACCTTGTGCAGCTCGTCCGCGTTGTCGAACGTCATCATGTCGACGCCCGCCTTTGCCGCGGCGCGCACGAATGACGCGGGCTTGCACGGGTTCGCGAAGACGACGCGCGCGGGGTCCACGCCGAGCTCGAGCACTTGGGAGATCTCGCCGTGCGACGCGCAGTCGAACCCGGTGCCCAGCCCCGCGAGCAGCCGCAGCACGTACGGGTCCGGGTTGCTCTTCACGGCTGTGCGCAGAACGTCAGGCGACGGCGCCGAAGGCACGGTACGGGAAGCACGCACCAAAGAACGGCTCAATGTCCGGGAGGTGTGCGCGCCACCGCTCGTGCTGCGCGTACACCACGCTGAGGTCCGCTGCGAAGAAGGCATGCTCCGCGTTGGGCTCGGTGTTGGAGAACGCGCGGATGATGCCGGCATGCAGATGCGTGTCGGGGTGGCCCCGCAGGAGCGGCGGGAGCCCTGCAATGCTGACCTCGGGCCCCGGAGGCGTAGCGCCGGGCGGGGAGACAGAGAGAAGCATGTCGTGTTGGTCGCTCGCCAGCGACATGTGCTGGGGCGAGTCCTTTTGAAAGTTAAAGTCGATGGCCGCGGCGGCGGGGTAGACGTCGATCTGGGCCATCGCGGTGTTGCGAGACAAGTCGGGTGAGTCAGTCCACGGGAAAAGGTCGTCGTCGGTGGGAGTGGGGGTGTTACGGTGGGGACTATGGTAGACCGTGTCCTTTTTTGCCAGCAGGATCCGTACCAGACCGCCTCCGGTGGACCCGGGGCGGACGAGTGCGGTAGAGTGGAGTAATCAGTCGCGGCGGGTTCCTCGCTCCCTGTACAGCGAGGAAAGGGCTTGAAGGGATAGTTGAAGGGCTGGATAAGTGTAAGGGCGACAAAGGGGGCTGGATAAATGTACTGGATAAGTGTTCTTTAATACGACGTTTTTATGGGGGTTCGCCTGGGGATCATGAGTCTCGTTCGCGGACAGAAATGGGACGGGGGATACCTCTCACAGCAGACCACCTGGTATGGCAAAGGGTGTTACAAAAGCGCAAACACGAAAGAGGAGAGACGCACTCGCGATTCAGCAAACGCAAATCGCTGTTGTATTTCTGTAAGCAAATAATGGGCAGACGGATCCACGGAGGATCTGGATGGGTGGGGCAGGAAGGGAACAAAACTCGCTCATACCGGGTCGGGTCGGCCTTTTAAGAAAATTGTGGGGCGCCCACAGGCGTCAATACATTATACACAGCAATGGCTAGCTACTCAGGCAGACACGAGCTCCTGGAACTCGCCGCTCTCCACCGCCTCCTTCAGCACGTCCAGCCCACCCACGAACTCCCCATTTACGATGATCTGCGGAAACGTCGGCCAGCTGTTCAGCACCTTCAGCCCTGTCGCCCGCGTCAGCGTCCGCCCCGCCCAGGAAGGACATGCCACGACTCACCCTGCCGCACGCGCTCGTCGCCCAGGATGTCAAAGTGCGCAAACGGCACGCCCTGCCCGCGCAGGATCGCCACCGTCTGCCGCGAGAACCCGCACCGCGGCGCGTCGGGGCTGCCCTTCATGAACAGCACCACCTTGTCCTGCGCCATCAGGCCCCGCATCCGCGCCTCGAGCTCCGCGTCCGTCTCCGCCGCCGCCGGGGCATCGCCCGCCGCGTCCGGCGCGCGCTCCGTCCGCGCCTGCCCCACGGGTGCATCCCGCGCATGCGTAGCCAGCGCCGTCGTAAGAGCCGAAGCGTCGGCCCCCGCGATGCGCGCCAGCAGCGTGTGGCCCTGTCACCCCCGCGCTCAATCCTACCGTGAACCCACACTGCACATGAGACACGCACCCGCAATATTACAAAAGACGGCACCGCCTCGATGTCAAAGGATTCCGTGATCTCCGGCAGCGCTTCTGCGTCCACCTGTGTGTGTTCAGCAGGCAGAAGGAGGAAACGTCCCCGCGGCGCACCTGCAGCACGAGCACCTTGGGGTGTCTGTGCGCAAGCTCGGCGACGACCTGGTTCATCTGCTTGCACGGCTCCGCCCACGGCGCCCAAAAGTTGAGCAGCGACACCCGCTGCAGATCCCGCGAAAGGCATTCCTGGAAGTGCGCAGCCGAGTCGACGACGGTCACGTTGGCGGTCATGGTCAGCAAGATACGTTTCCACTGCTCGCGTAATCCCGCGGTAGATATCTGATAACATTTCGAACTCCGCTTATACACTACATCAGTGTCGCGCGAACCAATCTCCGGCCCGCTCCACCAGATCTGCCTTCTTGCCGGACACGGAAAGATTCTTGTCCCTCAGAAATTCCTAAGACACCCAGTTACTCCACATCCCCGTGCAAAACGCGAACTTTCTCACCTTCAGCTGGTCGTTCTTGAGCTTGTGGCCACGACCCCACACGTCAGCGTTCCGCGTACCCAAAATACCCGCCCTTGCCACGTACCTTGTCCAGTGTCCCCGCATCCCATCGACTCCGCATCTCCGCTTCGTCCACGCTGACGTCCTGCGTCCCTGTATCAGATAGCGCCACACGCTCCACACGCCCTGCTCACCGCTTTGCGTTTGGCCCCTGCCGCAATAATGACATGGTCCGCCCCCTCGTCCTGGTTCAGGGCCGCCTTCCACTCCTGCATCAGGCCCCCCGCACGCTGCGCGTAACAAGGGCTGTAGCACCGCCACCGCCGCATGCATGCCGAATGCGCCTCACCTTGTGCATCGGGTCGTACCGAGGCATGCTCATGTCCCCAAACGATCCCGCATCGTACTCCTCCTGGAAAGCTCGCGCTTCAAGCTGACCCCAGAACAGCGCGAGCGCTGCAGCGGCGCACGACGACGCCGTCAACACACGGCATCGCATCCCTCGAGGCACGTACCTGGGTTCGGGTAGCTATCCGGTTGGTACGCTCCGTTCTTCAACGTGAGCTTCCCTATCATCGTCCGCGCGGCTTCCTTCAGCTTTTCGCCGGCTGCGCAGAGCGAGCCGGGTAGAAGCGCAATATACACCAGCAGAGCGAGCAATGCACGTACCTCGGAATGCCCTCTCTAGTGCAGCCCCTCGCACGTCGTCCGCGAACGGAAGAGGTTGCAGGTGGAACCCAGGCGGATCTACCTGCGCGCCGTCCGCGTCGAGCTTTTCGGCCTGAATGCAATGTACATGAGCGGGGCTGAGCCACAGCGCACGAATGTCGCACCTGTGGCATCAACGCGAAGAATGTCGGCGCGGAATTGCGTCGAGTTATTCCTAGCACAAGGCCAATCTTATCCTTGCCCAGCATCGTCTTCAACAACGCGCTAAACGTCCTTGTGCTGCCCGAATACGCCTGGCATCCCGAGTTACCTTTTGCGTACATATCAGCTCTGAAAGACACGCACCACTTCATCAGGGTAGAGAAAGACAGAGTGTTTGATGTTATCTTCGAACGCGAGTTCAATGCTGTCTTTGAACCCGAGAAGTTTGAGACCTGCGTGAAAAGTCAGCGGCTCCCTCCTCTCAGTTCATTGTCGACGATGACCTGGCTGAAGATCCAAGGTTCTGAACGACTTAACGTCGTCCGCGGTGAAGAAAACCTGGTGGACGAGAGTGGTGAATATACAGACAGCATAAGCCGTGTGGACATACGCGACTCCTGACCCCGCTCGGCGCCGGTTCGTCGTCATCCTCCTTCGAATCCTCTGCCATCGACCCAAGCGTCATCCCAAACAACATTTGACTCTTGTCGTACTCCTTTTGATATTCCTAATCGCAAGGTTCAGTTTTGAATTACAGAAAAGCAATGAGATAATCCCTACTGGATCATAATGAATAACTTTGCTCTTGGCCTCCTCCATGGTTCTTTCGTTACTAAAGTACTTGTAGTTGGGTTTCGTCTGCTGCGTCACCAATCCATATCTAAACGAAATCGTTCAGCATAAGAATTCGTGTGAGATTCCTCTGACCCTTTGACGCCGATTGTGAATCCATCTGCCAAATGCATGGGGATACTAAAAATGGACCGTTTGGCCATCTCGCGAATTTTCATCTCCTGCACCAACGAATCCAGCTCCGTAATCACGTCCGGCATCTGGTCGGTGGCGTTCTCATCTTCCGCATCCGGGCTAGGCAGGACGTGCTGCGTGAAATAAAAAACCCTCAGGTTCAGCTACGGGAATCCCAGTACGCTGCGTCTCACATTCCAAAACTTGGTCCGGTCGAAAGTGCCCTGATCCGGCGCGATGAAAAATGACATAACCATCACGCCGCTTGCAGATAAATCCTAAGCACGACCCATTAACAGAGACCATGCAAGTGTGTGTAATCGTGCGACTCACATCGAAGGTTGTCCGCGCAGTCTTGATATATTGGGGATTTCCCGGATGAGGGTCGTCGTTATTCGTGACCAAGAATATTCTCTTCATGCCCGTCTTTGGCGCCCTGCACGATCGCAAAGTTAATTGACGGTGCGGCGCCGGGGGAATGGTCAACCCACCCATCCCGAATCACCCAGTTGCAACTTGTGAAGACATCCCCTACGGGTACTGGAGGGCCATCTTTCGGAGGATACAGCTCAGAAAGTTTCTGGGGCTCCTGTTTCACATCTCCATTATGGCGCATCAACCCTAGGGTGAACACAACAATGAAAAGAACACACCATGCATAAGCGTAGCGAGTTGCTGAATGCTCTCTGCGTTGATCTGCGCAATAGGCTGATACACATAGCAATGATTTTTCATCTCTGCGCCTCTTTTCGTCTCCGAACGTTCTGCCTGCCAAAGCGCACGCGCATCCAGCTGTCGACATGGCACATCACACCCACAGTAATATCTCACTCACCGTATTGTAAAACATGATTCCAACGAGATCATTCGGCGACGTAACGACCTTGCGCTTCTGCAGCTGCACCGCGATCTCGAGCACCGCTTGCACGTGGCCCTTGCGCTCCCCTGGAGAGGTACGACTCTCGCGAGGTGCAAGCATATCTTCAGACGCGTCGATGCAGAATAGGAGGGCGTCCTTTCCCTGAAAGTACTCCTACGACAGAACGGTGAGGAACAAGTGATTCTTTCCGAGCGGCTGCCACCCACCGAGGCGTCTTCGAGTTCTGCATCTTGGTCGTCCTCGAACGTGTTCCAGTCGTCGAAAGGTGCCATTTGGGGCTGCGCGAGAGATGTGTGATGAGCGTGCTAAATCGCGTCTGTGGCAGCGAGCGCGAGTCGATAATGGGGTCACGTGACCACTCACGCGTGAGTCGGCGTGACGCGTGACGAGTTACAATGGTCTTTGTTCCCTTTTCAAGCCCGATCACGTTTATAACCGCGATCAAGCTGGGACATTATGATGTTCTGTAGCACGAGTGATGTCTTCTGAGGATTCCCGTAGTCAGGACACCGACGCCGCAAAAGCCTCCAGATACGTGGAACAAGTACGACACGACTTCGGAGATAGCTGGAGACAGGACGATAAATTCCTAGACAAGTTCTTTCCGGTATGTCCTGCATGGAAACCCCACATAGAGACGACCCAGAAGCGACATTATAATGCGCGAGTCTCTCGCTGGAAGCGTATTCCGAAGATTCCGAAGGATGCATCTACACTCTACGCACCGCTTCGGAGACTGATGAACGATATCCTGGCCGCCGAAAAGCAGTCTCGACAACAGCCTTCCGCATCTAGCAAGGCCTTAGGACAGACCGGAAAACGGACGTCAGTTTATTTGCATAAGGGGAACAACACACACATTAGATGTGTCCTGGCTACTCATGCCAAAAAGAAGAAGGTACAGAGCAGTCATGCCAGACGCCCTAATCTTCCAGTTTCCCCAACACTGTTTCTCGCCGGCGCCGGTGCTAATGTCGTGGGTGTTACATGGACTGTCATCAAACCTATCACCCAGGCAGGAATATCCCCCATGGAAGTCATTCTCGACTCGGATGACTTCCTAGCAGCTCGTGATCGGCTTGCGGCAAACATGACTCAGATAATGTCCGACCAAACAAATCGACGGTTTGCTTATGGGCTCATTTTAACAGAGACTACGTGTACCGTTTACATGTTCGATCACTCGGGTGCGGTCGCAGCCCCGCCATTCAACTACCACCAACATCCAGCACAATTTTGTGCAGTCCTATTCGGGCTTCCGACCGTGGCGAGCGTCTCGGCTTTGACCAGACCATCTTCCCGGGTCCAAAGGACTTTCATGTTCGTACTTTAGTGAGTTCTGGAAAGAAGTCCCCAAAGGACGTCCAATATGTCATTCAAGACGGCCTTTTTCGTTTCTCTAGCCTTGTTGGACGGGGCACCACCACATTGCGCACTCTGAAACTCGGCGATCTAAACTCAACGTTTGTGGTCAAGGACGCATGGATACCACGCGGGGAACTTGCCGGGAGAGAATCCGAAGGCTCGCTGCTTCGTCATGCACGGGCCAAAGGCGTAGTGCAGCTTGAACATTTCGAAGATATCAGACGCAGCAACGATCCGAATGACTTGGATACTATATTGCGCAACCGCAAAATAGACCAACCGACCGCAGAGGAATTGAAATTGGAGCGTGTGCACACTCGGATTGTTCTGAAGCCGTTTGCGGAGACCATCGATCAATTTGAAACACGCAAGGACTTGTTGCTGGCGTTTCATGATGCCGTCCTGGGTGTGTTTCTCCTGACCTCGTATTTTTTGTCTTTGTCATTCATGCATATTCCAGCACATCAACAACTTCATGATGTAGCAGGCATACTGCACCGCGACATTAGCATAGGGAATATTCTACTTAATCCTCGTGGCGCAGAGGACAATCGAGGGATCCTTATAGATTTTGATCATGCCATTCGAGTTGGTGATACTTCCCCATATTTAACAAAAAGGCAGATTGTACGTCGTTTTCCCCTTACGCTTTTCCGGGAGTTTGACCGCCCGGGATCTCAGGGCACTTGGCGTTTTATGTCCCGGAACGCTCTCGACGGGAAGAGACCTCACACGTACATTGATGATCTCGAGGCCTTTTACTTTGTTCTCTGTTGGATCCTTATGGTCTATTCTGGGCCACATAAAGTCAAGGCTGTACCGAAGCAGGCAGCATGGTGGGACCTCCCGGACGCGTTTGTCATGAAGGAGGGCCATTTCGGTATACGAGAGTTTCGGCTTCCAGTGGATCGCTGGTTTGGCCCTTGTTTCAAGACCCTTGCCAGCCGCCTTTTCGATTTCTTCCGTGTACGTGGCCCCATTGGCAGGTTGATCGTTCATCCGGATGACCCTAAACGGGATTACGACAAGTACTTGGGTCATACAATGCATCACTGACATGGAAGCTGAGGATTCGGCAGCAAAGTAACGCCAACCTTCTGTTCCTGGTGAGCCCGATTGTTCAAAGCTGTCATCAAACAACGGCTCGCTCGGGAAACGAAGCGGAGAACATGTTACTGATTCTTCGCGTGATGAGACGCTAGGTTTGGGTGTCCAGATACAGGGTAAATATGGTTTGACTAGGTCCTTAGTCGACACACGATTCTTTCCTTAACTATATGAAACGTCCTTTCGATATTCTATACTCATTGCTTGGTGCATGCCGTTGTACACCGTAAAAGTCATATGGAATAAGATGTTTGGAAACATATATCTTTGACCTGGTTACAGTTCTGTCCTAATCCTCTTTGCGTCACCGCCGTAACTATTTAGGCCTTGTTCAAGTGCTGTCTCCCTCCGCTGCCTTTTGTCCGTTTCCTCTATGGTCTCTTCAAAAAAGTTCAAAAATTGTGTAAAATCCTCCTCCGGCGTTGAGTTTGGAGTTTCTGCTATCCACCTATCAAAGAAAAAAGCGTGAAGTTTGGCCGCCAGCGGTTCCAAAACCTTGAATTCATCCTGCACCGGAATTGGGAACGCGGTAATTCTTATATATCCCTCCTTATTTTGAAAGACGAAGTCAGCCTCATCGAGCATCCAATTTGAAACGTAGCGTGGTATCTTGGAGTCTGGCAGTCGCGAATTGCAGAGATCGAGTCTCGTATGACCCGCAATGATGAAACATAGAAGGTAGTAGATAGATTCTAAATCGTCGCAGTGAGTGGTAGGGTTGTTGTTAAGAGCATTACGCGGCCAAAACACGTAAGAACCCTGAATTAACAAATGGTCAAAGACCCGCTTAATACTTCTCGGACAGTGTACGAACCGGTGTCTTGTCTGCCCGTGGAGCAATATCAGGTCCGTCCATGAAACCTGCGTGTGAGAAGTCTACGAGAAAGCCTCAAGATTGTCCTTCCGTTGATCTGTGAATGTAGATATTCCAAAGGGTAATGTCCCGATGCATCATCTTAGCGTCCAAAAATAGTATTTTCAGCTCTGTCACCAAGATCAGCGTTAGGTCCGTTTCATGAACATGCCTCGTACCTTGGACTACGTCGCGCAACGCGCACAAGAGCTCAGGTATGCTGCTAGATTTCTCCAATGGTACGCACTCGCCCTCACTACATCTCCAGACTGAGCGACCATGGTCCATGTTGGATGTGACTCCGACAAGTCGTCGATTATTATCTACACTGTCCACATATCTCCGCCAGGGAGGAAGCCTGGGCAGGGTAACCGAGGTGTGTACAGGCTCAAATAAGAACCATTCTGCAGGACTGAGGAGACGATTGTTCAAGCGAACCTCTTCGACCGCCGTTCTGACCACCTGAGTGGATGCCCAATTGTCAGACCACGTGTCGTTGATGAGATATATGCGCCTGTCCCAATCATCCGACCTACGGGTTCTCCAACAAGTCGACCCATGGCTCCGAATATTATATGGCTGGGTCACGAGTGGTGCGACTGCATCGACCATATAAGTATCCGACTTCGTCAAGATGCTGCGTGTCATTGGCTTGAAACTGCACGCTGGTGTCAAATCCCAGCGCTTCATCACTCCACGAGACAATAGTAGCAATGATATCGCAGAAGCGTGCCGCTTTCGCGTGGTAATCCAGAGTTTCAGAAAATATGACCCCAGCGCGGTCCCAAAGAAAGAATTCGACCGTAGATTCTGTGAATAGCAGCGACGGCACAAATCTACGGCGAGGTTGTGCTGCGAGAACCTCGCGCGCATACGATGCTAGTTGGAACATGGCTCGACTGTCTCCGGTTCTTCGAGTCCTCTCTGTTTTGACTTTGATAGGAATGACGCACCACCGCCACTCGACTGGAGGCCCTTGGTCTATTGCCTTCTTATCCGCCGGGCTCAGCATTTTCCTTTCCTCTGCTGTCAATGTTTTCGACTGTGGAACTCCAGTAGCATGTGGGAAGGCGGGGGGTTCCTTTACCCCAAAGAAATATATCGGGTTTCAATGGACCTCCGCCAAATGTCGGAATGGCGTTTTGTTGGCGGTCAATTGCAACACGGCAGTCAGAAAGCCCTTCATGCGAAATGATTGCGTTAAGTATGGGGACCAGACCTTCGATAATATCTTCCTCCAAGATGCTGCGTTGATATACTGTCACCGGGGGTTCTGGGATGTCTTTCCAGCCCATTTTCAGGTTTTCTCCCCGTGCACCGTTTGCATCCTTTGCCGGTGGCCTCTTTGATTTTACATAGAATTCCGAAAGGGTGTCGGCATGTCGTGCGAGACCATCATTCTTGTCTGGGAAAGGAAAGAACTCATCCAGGAGTTTCGCATTAGGCCCATCATATGACCCCTCGAGCTCAGTGCGCAAACTATCTTGAGTTGCCTTTGCCTGGGTCTTTCCGGATGCATATGGTCTAGGACCTGTGATGGCAAGATACGTGCTAGGCTTTGATTTATTTGCTATCTGGGGGGTAATATGACCGACCGACGCAGATGTAGTTGCGGCAAGTATCGGATCCCTATATCCATACGGATTCCTAGAGTATTCATACGAGTAAGAGACCGTGCCGGTCCCTGAATCTGATGAAATAGAACGAACACATGATCGCCGCCAACAGCAGCAGCAGTCCTGCCTTCAGGGACCTCAGATGTCCCTTGACTCCGAGTCCCATATGAATGAGTGTAACGCTCGTGAGCCATCGCTGCAGAATTATTACGCGCGAGACTGACAGCATTATCCTTATAGTGCCGCACAAGACGGTGAGACTCACCTGGTATAGGTCAGCAGTGCATACGTCCGATATTTGGAAACGACGGAAATTCTCAGAAAAGTGGAGTGTGGAGAAACGGGACGTTAAGGCCAGTTAAGTATCCACCCAGTTGTGAACAAAAGCCATATCTGTACGCGTGGTGAAATAAAAGACAATGCGACTAATATCATTGTTTCCCGCTTTGGCTTCGATCGCTTCAAGCTTGTTTTCGGAAGACATGAGACATAACCAAATTTGGCGGTCTAATGCAGCCGACAAAACGCATCGTCACTGGATCAAAAAATGGTTAGCTTTATAGTGCTCTTGAGTCTTATATTATGCAGGTCATTGCGATGCTTGTTTGTTCCGAACACGCTACCTGTGCCTCCTAACAAGGAACCACGCACTTCCGAGGCCGGTGAGTTTGTATTCTGGTCGTACATAGTATCAAAAGGCCCTAACACTCCACCTCCATGAACAATCGTGTCATACATTCCGGACGAGTAAGTTTGAACGTGTGACTCACAATGAATATATATTTTTAGCCTGCTCTCAATGCTAGTAGACATCTCGTACTGTGTGACCCCAGGGGCGCAATGGCGTTAGACGATTATTATGGGACTATTATATTAATGAACAACCTGACCTATGAGCGTTTCCTAATCGCTTCCGAGTACTTACAGATTGTTTTTGGTCTTCTTGCATGACAAACTAGGCCACTGTTGAAATGAGTAATCTTCCGCTGAAATTCCTCCCTTCTTTCCGATTTTTTATCGCCTGAAATTGGATTTTGCGACGCAACCCAGTATCTCGTCTGGACATTCTTCGCACTGGCGGCAGGAAAGTGGAGAGCCCTGTCATCAATTCGGTCATCATCATTGCAACGTACTTGAATCCAACGCATGTCCAATCCATGAGATAGGGGTCTAGCTGACGTTTTGATGATGCGCGTCCACCTAGGGATTTGGAAATAAAAACTGTGTGTAATGCGATTTGGCCGCGTAGCCGGAGTTACCGTCCCTGCTGCTGCGCATGTTTCAACGTTCAGCCTTCAGCTTCAAGATCCACTGTGGGAATCAACAAGCAGGAATAAGATATTTGATCTGCCACCCCACAGCAGCAGTTGTGGAGCACAACACTAGGGGCCCCTTTCCTTGCGTCATGAGCAAACTAACGGCTGATGTCAGTGCGGAGCAAACCCAGCTAGCATCGGGACATAAAACGTTGACATGCGGTCGCCTGAACTGAGATATCTGCGTGATAGAGAGGAGACTGAAACTAAAATGTATACATAAGTACATGACGCGAGTACAGCTCATCATCGGTGAAAAGTGCGCGAGAATTCAAGCACCGGTGAAATGCATCGAAGAGGTCCAGCAGCATGTCGTACTTGTTGAGAAATGAATATCGCGCGTGCTGTGGTTTACTGGTTGAACGTTGGGCCATTAATACTCAGAAACGAAGGCACCCGCAGAGGAAATTTACCACCTAGTTGGAACCAAGTATTGGGACAGACGGATGCCTCACGAGAGCGTCCATAATCCATAAAATTGGAGGATCGAGGACCCATGGATCTTGAGGCAGTCGGTTCGGGTTGCGAGGTGACACTCACCAGTACAGTAGGCGTACTTGTTCGAAGCTTGAAGGCTGTGAATGACGACTTGCGCCGACGACGCCTCTGCACAGCTGTTAGGGTGCCGCGGCGACTGTCGCAGTATCTTCCAAGGCGCAACGAGACTTCGGTCTTTGTGACTTGCGCCAACGTCATGAGTGACAACCATGTCACCGTGACACGGGCTCAGGTCGCTGGTCGACGTCGGTCACCGTGACACGGGTCCAAATGCAGGGCTGGTCGCGACGTCGGTCACCGTGACACGGGTCTAGATGAGCCGGGGCTGGTCGCGACGTCGTGCAGCGACAACGATAAATGCTGCGATTCCACGTACCGTAATAGAAGGGAAAGATCCGGAAAGACGGGCTGTTTGTGCGTGCTTGGCCTCAGGGCGTTTCATTGAAAAACGGGTACAGTACAGTTTCATAAGCCGCAGTCAGCCCAGCTCTTCCAGCGCCCCGTATCATCCCCCCTCGTCGACTTTTCTTGTTCTCGTTGTGTACATCCCTTCGCAATGCAGCTCATAACTTCCGTCGCCCTCCTCCTCGTCGCCGCCGCCGGTGTCCTTGCCCAACCGATGATCAACACCCCGTGAGTGTCCTTAGATACCACGTAATCTTCTCACCGACCCCTTCAACGCAGCGCCTCGATCACCGAGGTTTGCTACACGTCTCTGGCGCGTTGGAGGAGCGTACTGACCCATATTCATCGTGTAGTGCCAGCCCACGCAGCTCGGTTTCAGGTAAGTCTCTTGATCTCATTGTTGGCGGTGACGCTCACCCACATCCAGTGGTGGACAACCCCCGTACTTCCTGTCCATCCTCCCCGGTGGCCAGGTCGGTGCAGCTCCCATCGAAAACTTAGGAACACAATCAGGTACCTCCCTCACATGGAATGCCGACATTGCATCCGGTATGCTCTTTCTCTTCCCCTTTATCGCTAGTCCTCACGACGAGCTTCAGGGACTTCCATTACCTTCCAAATTAAGGACTCGACTGGTGCAACTGCCTTCTCTGCCATCGTGACCGTCCAAGCTGGTTGTAAGTCTTCAGTCTGCGGGGATCGCTTGTTTGGTCTCGAACTGATCACTTTTGAACACTCACAGCCGACACCAGCTGTGTTGGCAAGAACTCACTTACCTCAGGTTCCGCTAGTGGTACTGCATCTGGCTCTGCCTCTGGTTCAGCTTCAAGCGCGGCCACCAGTGGAGCCAGCAAAGCGACCAGCGCACCCGCTACGTCTGCCGCCTCTGCCACGAGTGTCGCCTCAAAGTATGCCTGCCGCTAATTATTCCAGTGCCATTATTAATATCCTCCCCTTTGTACAGGCCCGCATCTTCGGGTGCTTCGACGGCTGGCGCAACTTCTGCGGCTTCTGCGGCTTCTGGCAGTGCCGCCTCTGCCTCTGCCTCGCCTTCCTCCAGCACAACGCCGAACTCTGCAAAGGAATTCAACGCGGGCTCAGCATCAGGCGTAATTGGTATCCTCCTGGCGGCACTCCTCATCTGAGTGCGCGTTCGCACCTTCAAAACTCGGATGCTGTGGATTGATGCGGGTCCCTTCTACCCCAGCCCCGTCAAGACTACCGTCGCTTCTTGCTTTTGCTCATGTTTATACCCACCGTTGAACGCTGTTTGCATGGATGCGGAACTTTTTATCTTCTCTATCCCCTGACTTTGAACTTTTGTTACCTCTCAAGTACCGCCAAAACCATTCATTTCTATGGCCTTGCTACCCCCTTAAAGCACGCACTACACCCCTACACCCCTGATGCCTCACTACCCACCCATATTGCTGATTACGTCATGTCCACACCATATACACTACTGCGTCCCATCTTGACTTGCGTGTGCGTTACCTACCAACCACATTTTTGATAACACATCAAAGTTCCGTCTGATCCAATAGATGCAAGGAATTGTGCCTGTGACGTTGATATATCATGATGCTGTTGATCAGGCTGGAACCTTCTTCGTGCCTCCTTATCATCGTACGCGTTGGCGTTAATACCTGTCCTCCGCTGACGCTGATGATGCGGCGATCATGAAGACGGCAATCATGGACACTTCATGAAAAGCCATTGATCGAATAATCTGACACAATCTGTCCCGCTTCGCTGCGAAGTTGAATTTAAAAGTCTGCAGGTGGAAGGTTCTTTCGTGCCACACGATATGGAGGTGTGGCCTATAGCATGCACGTCCTGGCGGCATTCACGTGTCCCACTTTAGGAAGCAAGGACTGTCAACGCAGTCAGAAGGTGCACCCAACAGATACCGCGTACCGCACGAGGCACTCAGTCAAGCAACTTGCTTGGTGGAATGAAGATCAGCTTGACAACGATGGCGACAGGGATGCCCATTGCTGTCGGTCAAGCAGCCCCGTCGACGGCTGTTGGAAATCACTTTCACCGGCCTGACCCATCTGCATGGGTACTGATCAGCTCCCCCCTCGCGTGTCGCCTTGGGCCGGGGTCTCCAAGTCACTCATATGCCGGCAGGCGGTCAGCGTTCGCTATCGGCGTATTTACTTCCTGCTGTCCGACAATTCCAATCGAGGGCAACTTGAATCCAACGAGACCAATCAATATGGCGACCCCCCCAGCGGCAAGACATGTCCATGCCGGCCATCACTGCACTTGCGGGGAACCGGATATAAGCACAGGGTGCTTCATTGCGAAAGTCTGCGAGGTACATGCGTGGGGCCATGTGGACGTGACTCACGGCTTCTCGAACTGCGTTTGGGACGCAATGCCCACGATAGACGCAGCGATAACAGGCGGCAGCGCCGTGCCCTCTACCATAACCAACTCGACACTATGGCTGCAGCTCTGGGATTAGCAGGTAAGTCGCCGACAACCTATCAGAACCGTTGGTAGAGGGGTAACCACTATAACAGCGAGTGTCATTGCCGTTCTCCAGCTCACTGGAGCGAGTATTAGTGCATGCTACAGCTACGGGAGTGGCGTCAAGAACGCATCGAGGGACAAGACAAGGATGCTGTTTGGACTCCAAAGAGTGCTCGAAGCTATTCGTCGACTAGTAGAAGGTGACGGGACAGCAGCATCCTCCCGATTACCAGCTTTGAATGAGCACCTCCTTCGTTGCCGTGACGAACTGGAAAGTTTCAATACGGCCCTGAGAAGGGATCTTGAGCGCAAAGGCCGCGTGGAAGCGTTGATCTGGCCCCTAAAGGAGAGCGAGGTGCACAAGACTCTCGACAAGCTAGGCAAGCTCCAAGATTTGTTGACTATGGCCATGGACATAGATCAGACGTATGTTGCACCCGCTACCTTCGGGTCGATGCTGATTGTTCGGACAGACGCTTGACATTGAAGATAGATAGCAGAGTCGAGGCCCTGCAGGGTCAAAATGCTGAGATCCAGAAGCAGAATGCTCGGATTAGTGAGGCTATGGAGCAGTCCAAATTGCGTACGTCGCATATCACCAGTCCCTCTTAAGGTCGGACACTGATTCAGACAGCTGTTTTATGTAGAAGAACGTCTTCAGAATATCTATAATTGGCTAGACGCTCCTGATCATGAATCAAACATAGAACTGCCCGTAGCGAGCGACAGGAGACGACCGGTTTATGGTTTGTGGAGGGAGAATACTTCCAAGAATGGCGAGAGGCCCCTAGTTCGTTCCTTTGGCTCCACCGTATACGTGAGTCAGCTAAGTAGCATTGTTCTGCTTCCCGCTGATAGATGGTAGATGGTTGTAGCTGGCGCAGGAAAAACAATCCTTTGGTATGTATATCACATTTGATATCCGTCCTATCTAACAAATGAACGCGTCAAGCTCGACCATCATAGAAGAACTTCAACTTCACTGCCGTTCTGACCCCTCCCTCGCAATAGCATTTTTCTATTTTGACTTCAACAACAAGGACACCCTTCCAAATGCCGTTCTTCGATCTCTGATCAAGCAATTGTCTGTACAATGCGCGAGCACCCCCTATGCCTTGGAGTCACTATTCTCCAAGAATGAGCAGGGTGGTGTGCACCGAGACCCAAGTCAAGAGGACCTGATGTCAACCTTAAAAACAATCACCAGCAGCTTCCACGCCGTGTATATTGTGTTTGATGCACTTGATGAATGCCCGGAGCCATCTAGATTTCTGAAAGTGGTCGGAGAGGTCCATGGCTGGAAGCTGGATACATTACACCTGCTGGCAACGAGTCGGAAAGAGGGAGACATACAAAAGGCACTCAGTGGCTTGGTTTCACATGGTGTACCCATGGTCAAGAGTCTTGTTGATGGAGACATCCAAATGTATGTCTCTAGGAGACTTGTGGAGGATGTCGAGTTCAGGATGTGCTTGGCAGATGAGAAGAGAATGGTTAAGACTACCTTGATGCAGGGTGGGCAAGGGATGTGAGTGGTCACTTACTTGCATGATGAATGTTTTCTGATTGTGCAGGAAGGTTTCGATGGGTTGTCTGTCAACTGGATGCACTACAGAAGTGCAGAACCCCTGCAGCGCTTGAGAAAGCACTCACACATCTCCCAAAGACGCTTAATGAGACGTATGATTGAATCCTGGCTGCTATTGACGAGGATGATAGGCGGGGTGCTCTGAGTTTGCTGCAGTGGCTCGCATTCTCTGTAGGCACATTATCACTGGACGAAGCTGTAGAAGTGCTTGCTACCGATCCTGATGCAAGAGAAGGACCTCTGTTTGACCGGCGGCAGCGACTTCGGGACCCAGGTGACATATTGACCATCTGTTCTAGTCTTGTCACCATTACATTCCAAGAGGGCAGCAACACCCAAGATGACAACTACAAGGACAGCAATAGTGAAGGCAGTATTGACTACCATGGTGACAGGGTAGCCTTCACGCAACCAGGAGAAATCAGACTGGCACACTTTTCCGTGCAAGAATATTTGATCTCGGAACATCTTCGCACAAGCACGGCTGTGCTTTCGTGTTATTATTTCAATGAAAAGATTGCACATGTATTCATTGCAAAGACATGTCTGGCATACCTGCTGCAATTTGACCAGGATAATGGTGTTAACTCAAATACAATCAGGTCCTATCCACTATCTCGCTATGCTGCAGATAAATGGATGGACCATGCTGCATGGGATCCAGCTGGTGACCGGGATGATCTCCATAGACTGATCATGATACTTTTGGGGCCCACAAGTGCTGTTTACATCAACTGGATTTGGCTTTGCCATGAGAGCAGGTCATGGGTAAAGCCTGGGACGCATCCTCTTTATATTGCCGCTGCGACTGGGTTGGAATGGGCATGCCAACATCTGTTGCTGAAAGGATCAGATGTGAATGCACCTGGAGGATTCTATGGCATGCCATTGCAGGTGGCAGGATTACATGGTCATGATACGATTGTCCAGTTACTCCTAGAGAAGGGTGCAGATGTGAATGCTCAGGGAGGAGTGTATGGGAGTGCACTGAATGCAGCGGCATCATGGGGTCATGATACAACTGTCCAGTTGCTTCTAGAGAAGAGTGCAGACATGAATGCTCAGGGAGGAGAGCGTGGGAGTGCACTGCATATGGCAGTGTTTGGGGGTGATACAACTGTCCGGTTGCTCCTAGAGAAGGGTGCGGATGTGAATGCTCAGGGAGGATACTATGGGAGTGCACTGCAGGTGGCAGCATTTGAGGGTCATGATACAACTGTCCAGTTGCTCCTAGACAAGGGCGCAGATGTGAATGCTCAGGGAGGAGAGTATGGGAGTGCACTACTGGCGGCTACAATTGAGGGTCTTGATACAACTGTCTGGTTTCTCCTAGAGAAGGGCGCAGATGTGAATGCTCATGAAGGATACTATGGGAGTGTGCTGAATGCGGCAGCATCACGGGGTCATGATACGACTGTCCGGTTGCTCCTAGAGAAGGGTGCAGATGTGAATGCTCAGGGAGGATACTATGGGAGCACACTGCAGGCGGCAGCATTTGAGGGTCATGATACGACTGTCCAGTTGCTCCTAGAGAAGGGTGCAGATGTGAATGCTCAGGGAGGAGTGTATGGGAGTGCACTGAATGCAGCGGCATCATGGGGTCATGATATGACTGTCCAGTTGCTTCTAGAGAAGGGTGCAGACGTGAATGCTCAGGGAGGAGAGTGTGGAAGTGCATTGCACGTGGCAGTGTTTGGGGGTGATACAACTGTCCGGTTGCTCCTAGAAAAGGGCGCAGATGTGAATGCTCAGGGAGGATACTATGGGAGTGCACTGCAGGTGGCGGCATTTGCGGGTGTTGATACAACTGTCCGGTTGCTCCTAGACAAGGGTGCGGATGTGAATGCTCAGGGGGGAGAGTATGGGAGTGCGCTACTGGCGGCAGCATTTGAGGGTCTTGATACAACTGTCTGGTTTCTCCTAGAGAAGGGCGCAGATGTGAATGCTCATGGAGGATACTATGAGAGTGTGCTGAATGCGGCAGCATCATGGGGTCATGATATGACTGTCCAGTTGCTACTAGAGAAGGGTGCAGATGTGAATGCTCAGGGAGGATACTATGGGAGTGCACTGCAGGCGGCAGCATTTGAGGGTCATGATACGACTGTCCAGTTGCTTCTAGAGAAGGGTGCAGATGTTAATTCTCAGGGAGGATACTATGGGAGTGTGCTGAATGGGGCAGCATCACAGGGTCATGATACGACTGTCCAGTTGCTTCTAGAGAAGGGTGCAGACGTGAATGCTCAGGGAGGAGAGTGTGGGAGTGCGTTGCATGTGGCAGTGTTTGGGGGTGATACAACTGTCCGGTTGCTCCTAGAGAAGGGCATGGATGTGAATACTCAGGGAGGATACTGTGTGGGAACCGTTGCTAATGAAAAGCCTCGTGAAAAAAGGATTAAAATCGCTTTAAAGCCCTGTTTTCCCAGCTGATAGTAGCTAATACACGTGGCTATTGTTGGGAGAACTCTATTCAAATATTCCTTGAATTTCCTCTTATTTTTTCGCCCTTTACCTTGGCTTCCCTGGCTCAAAAACTCCTTATTCTGTCAGGCAGAGTTGTGAACCCACGCACGTCCACAACTCTGCCACAGCTGCTCAGTTTCAAACTCCAACCGGAGCTTCCCATGACCCGTAAACTCGGAGTTGCAGGCACTCAAGCACCTACAACTCCGGTACCTTGGCTCACTCAAACTCAGCCACTGAGACTGAATGTGTCCTCTACCGCTTACACAAGCCTGTGCAATTCAAACCCAGCTGGCACATGACTTGCATCATAGCAACCATGGCTGTGCAAGGCTGCGTACAAAGTCACACAAAGATGTACAAAGCCAAAACTAGGGTGCAGGTTTGATAAAGCCTATTGGATGAATGGATCCTCCAAACGCAACGCTACCACACCAAATAGGCCCCTTGATGTCATAGCGGCTGTGTAGGGCAGTGCAGGGCAGTGCAAGGCTGTGAAAGGCTGTGTAAGGCTGTGCAAACCAGGGAAGGTGATTGGCTATCTATTTCCAATTTCTTTGCACAAACACGCCGCAATAGTTACGAGGGTGTGTTTCAGCAGTGCAAATATTTACTTATGACATCACTCACCTAATAGATAGAAGAACCCCATTTTATGTAATCCTGTGTATTTTACAATATAAAAGGAGGCCATTCTGACCTCCTTGAATCATCATTCTAGCAATCTAACATCTTCTATCCATGTGACCTCGTGTGACTTGCATCTTACTAAGCTGCTAATCCCAGCTAAGGTTATTCACTTACTTTAGTGTCTAATTCCTTGTTAAGTAGATACTTTTCTGCTTAGCCATCTAGACTAATCCTCCAGGTGTAATTCTACAAAGTGAGTCTGTCAATTGATAGTCTTGCCATTCGCACTCCAATACCCGAGACGATCTGATCAGTCGATTTTCCTGATTAGAGACTTTCACAAGTCACTTCTAAAACTCGTTCATCCCTCATTTTATTGCTGTGCGCTGGTAGATTATCAGGGCAGTCCATTTATAAACTCGCCTGCTAAGTACATTCCTTTATATTTTGGAATACGCTTGGACCCCGATAGTGTCCTTGAACCTACAGTCTTTTAGTTTATTGTTCAGTGCTGCTAAGAAACGCATTGCCTTCCATCCATATTAACTTGGACTAGTTTTTACGCGGATTGCAACCAAGGTACAAATATTAAATTATTTCTGGAGTTGTGCTGCAGAATTGTTTAATATTCTTTGAGTCTCGTAAACGACACGTTCTGATAGATTGAAGTGTTAGCAATAACACCAAAGTCTTGAAGGGTTCCAAAACAGATACTATGGGAGTGCACTGCAGGCAGCAGCATTTGGGGTCATGATACAACTGTCCAGTTGCTCCTAAATATGGGTGCAGACGTGAATGCTCAGGGAGGATACTATGGGAGTGCACGGCAGGCAGCAGCATTTGGGGGTCATGATACAACTGTCCAGTTGCTCCTGAATATGGGTGCAGACGTGAATGCTCAGGGAGGACACTATGGGACTGCAATGAATGCAGCAGCATCACAGGGTCATGATACAACTGTCCAGTTGCTCATAGAGAAGGGTGTGTATGTGAATGCTAAGGGTGGATACTGTAGGAGTGCGCTGAATGCAGCAGCATTACAAGGTCATGATATGACTGTCCAGTTGCTCCTAGAGAAGGGTGCGGACGTGAATGCTCAGGGAGGATACTATGGGAGTGCACTGCAGGCAGCAGCATTTGATGGACATGATACAACTGTCCAGTTGCTCCTAGAGAAGGGTGCGGACATGAATAGACTATGGGAGTGCGCTGAATGCAGCGGCATTATGGGGTCATGATACAACTGTCTGGTTGCTCCTGTCAAGATTGGATTTTAGGCGTTAATAGCATGTATTAGTGAACACAGCGAATGCCCGAATGGCATGTGCAATAGGGTATGTAGTTTGGCGAACAAAGTAAAGCCAATAAAGCTTTATAAGGTAAGGGGGCTACTAGAACAGAGCTTGCCCTGTCTACAGTTGAAGCAAAATAGCTCGTGGTACTTGACGATGTAATGTGCAAGGTTCCACCGAAAGGTTGTCTAGTAGTAACAATCCTTTTGCCGGCGAAGGTGCTCCTTCGGAGCCCTTCGCCGACAGCACTGACAATGGTTTGAAGACTAAAGTAGTGACAGTGAAGTATAGACACTCACCAGTGGTGCTTAAGCCCTGCTCTGGTTAGAGATAGTAGTCTAGACAAGAGGGCTTAAGATGATGGTCACAGTGTGGTCAAGTTTTGCACAAGATAGACATATGATAATTGAACTGCAGAATATATGTGAATGTAAGCTACTTATACCGAATTCTCATATGATATCAGCGAATAGGAAAGACCTGCATGTATGTTACCCTGCATGGGCTCTTGGTCTAATGGGTCGATCCTGCAGGATCTATGGGTAGGATGTCTCGCGAATGCATACCAGCCATAGGAACACCCAAAGGGGGTTGAATCAGGAAGGTGATGGGGCCAGTGATGAACCATCACACCCGTCAGAGGATGTTGATCATGTTTGATAGCATGACTACTGGCGAATGATGCGAGTTGCAAATGGTCATTTGGTGAATTCAGCGAAGGGTGAACGGAGCAAATGTAGAGATGGAGGGATGAAAGGGAAAATGGGGGTAACTGGATACAAGAATAAATGAGTCATGAAAGCTCCTAGAGAAGGGTGTGGCTGTGAATACTCATGGAGGATCCTATGGGAGCACACTGCAGGCAGTGGCATTTGAGGGTCATGATACGACTGTCCAGTTGCTCCTAAAGATGGGTGCAGATGTGAATGCTCAGGGTGGGGTGCACTGCAGGCAGTGGTGTTTGAGGGTCATGATGCAACTGTCCAGTTGGTTCTAGAGAAGGGTGTGGATGTGAATGCTCAGGGAGGAGACTATGGGAGCGCACTGAATGCAGTGGCATTATGGGGTCATGACATTGTCACAATTCCAACACCATTCATATTCCCCCTGTCTAAACCTCCCCATGTCATAACCCACACGTGCCACTAATCATCAGCCTACTCCCTCGAATGCACACACGTCCACTCGCTACACCACAATGTCCCACCGATCCACGAGCGCATAGACAACCCAGCCATCAGCAGATCCACCCCTGAACCCCAAGACCGAGATGCCTCCACGGATCAGTACGACGATTATTCCATCACACACCCTCCTTCGAACAGATACATTCCGATTCTGATATTTCTTGATCACACACTTCATATTCCTGACCACCACACATCAGACGTCCCTAATTAGAATAACACCCTTTCCAACTCGCGTAGTACATATTCACCGCAGCATCCGGCACACCAAACCCCGATCCAAACACACACATCCATCCTCACTCCCCTTCCCCTTATATCATAGCACGTCTCTAACCATGGATAAATAGCTGCGCTGTACATTCCAATCGTCAGTCAATCGAACTCATTATTTCCACACATAGTTACTTAGCTTGAATCCCATTCTCCTGCGTTGCATATATCTCACTGCTCATATATTCCACATGATCCACTCACACCGGAGCGATCGTACACTCGATTCAACTTCACGTTGAAGTTTGAATTATACCACCCTCCAACCCAAAACTCAGACACTCTTGTTCATTTCAGATATGACTGTCCGATTGCTCTTAGAGAAGGGCACAGATGTGAATGATCAGGGAGGAGAGTATGGGAGCATGCTGAATGCAGCGGCATTACGGGGTCATGATATGACTGTCTGGTTGCTCCTAGAGAAGGGCATGGATGTGAATACTCAGGGAGGATCCTATAGGAGTGCATTGCAGGTGGCAGCATTTGAGGGTCATGATACAACTGTCCAGTTGCTCCTAGAGAAGGGTGTGGATGTGAATGCTCAGGGAGGACACTATGGGAGTGCGCTGCAGGCAGCAGCATTTGGCGGTCATGATATAACTTTCCAGTTGCTCCTAGAGAAATGTGCAGATGTAAATGCTATATGGTGGTGCACTGCAGGTGGCAGTTGTGAATGGTCATGATGTGATTGCCTTGTTGCTGCTGTAGATAGCTGTGGTGGTCCCTAGCATGAACCTGCATTCCTGAGTTGAAGTTGGTGTGTTGCTGACACTGCACTAGACATCACCATCTTTCCTTCCCCCCATGTGCTTATTCCCTCCCTCCTTTGATAACAGGGATCAGGATGGGTGGTGACTTTCAGCAAGCATGTTCTGCAGTGTTGAGTAGATGTGGATTTGATGTATATACTAAATGATGATCAGTTTGGTCGGTGAGTTGCTGTGGCTAAGTGTCATGAGTCATTTATTTCCACACAAACTATTGTCACTCACCCTTGCATTCCTTGATGTTCCATTCACTGTTTGATTGATTCATTGACACCATTTGCATCAATCACCCTTGCTCCCACCATCAGCCATGACCAATCCCCCCTGACCAATGCCATAATACATCACTATCCCCATCATCCATTGGTCCTTGGCCCACGTGGGTTTGGTTAGGAAGCATTTGCAGAGCACCCTTCCTGCCTTTCATGCAGGATCAATTGCATGGGCTAGAAGTCAGACCAGGATACGAGGCATGCAGGTCCCAAGGTGTGTTGTCTTGATGTGCTCTTTGCTATCTCACTGCTCCGTTGTTTCATGTTCATATCAGCAGTTGTTTCTATTGTACGTGTGTCTTGTCTATTATGTATCTCAGCTCCACACCTCCTGTATCTCCCTGACTTATCACAGCCTCTCTCCCATTCACTGATACATTCCATCTCTTTGGTATAAGTTTGCATTCAAATGTATATCCCCTAGTTCAATTATCACATGTCTACCTTGTGCACTACTTTACCATGTCATCATGATCATCGTCCTAAACCTCCCATTTTAGACTGCTACCTCTCAGAAAGGACTGGGACTTCACTCCTGAGTCTTCGCCTCTTGTCTTCACCACCTTGCCCTGCCAGGCCTCACTGTGCTGTTGGCTAAGGTCTCCAAAGGATACCCTTCACTGAGGAAAGGGTCATTTATCACTGAACGACCACCCTATACCTTGTACATCCTTACTGGTTCAACTCTCTTCACCAAACCACATCCCTTGCCACACAAGGCATTTGGGCATTTGCTGTGTTCACACATCCATGATTCACTGACACACAATACTAAACACCCAAAACCAATCTTGACAATAACACCATTATGATCCTCAAAGATGGAGAGGATGTGCTTGTTGGCAATGTCCCATTGTCAAGGTTGATTGTTTGGGTGTTTAGTATCATGTGTCAGCAAATCATGGATGTGTGAACACAGCAAATTCCCAAATGCCTTGTGTGGCAAGGGATGTGGTTTGGTGAAGTGCGCTGAACCAGTAAGGATGTACAAGGTATAGGGTGGTGTAAGTAACGCACCCTAATTTACAGTCTAAGTGAGTAGCTCATGTTGCTCAACAATGTGATGTGAGAGACTCTTCTCAGAGAATGACAAGTTGAATCAGCAATGGTTCATGCCAAAATGAATGAGTCATGACACTAAGACTAAGGAGTGTGCAGAGGGGTTATGAAGTGGGTGCAGAGGATGTGGTCTCAGTGACAGAGGAAAGTGGGGAGAACAAACAGAGGGGGGGAGGGGTACAGTTTAGTTTTTAGGACATGCAGTGTGTGGCCATCTGCATTTCCTTTTGCTTCCTTTGCTTGTTGCCAGCCTTGCAAATCCTCATCTCTGCGAATGGTGGTGCTCATGAGTGTACTCCATTGCCCTGTCACATGACAACCAGTGGCTTGTATTGAGTTCGAATGACCAGAGTGTGCAGCTCATCCTGCACAGACACAGGTATGGCAGTACATTTGCATGTGTGCATGCATGCAACTCATTTCTCATTTCCCAATGTGTACACACATATGTGGTTCAATCTGTCAATATGAGCCCAACTGGGGGCATGCTGGCTACAAGTGACTTAGAAAGCAGGTGAAATTATATGCCTGCCTGTCACTGGTTCATACAAGAACCTCCTGTTGATGCTGGGGTGTCACTCACAGGGAGTTTATACATGATATACATGATGCTGCAGTGACGCCCTGGAAACATATAATAAACTTGACCAATGACAGTGGATGCATTTGTATGCCCTCTGCCCTTGTTTTTGGGTTTTTGCTTGTGGATTTGTCTTCTGACCTTGACTAACCCACAGAAACTGTTGACTGCACTATCATCCTTCATTTCTCATTCATTTCTCATTATTCCAGGTGACGTATGTGCCTAGATATAGTAACTTACCCTTACCCAACACAGTGCGAAGCATTCACTTGTGTAGTCGCCTCCTTGTGAGATGTGATTCATGCAATGGGGCAACATCAAGTGATGCTACCCATGAAATGAGCTACAAGTTGACCTCACTCAGGATCCCACTCACCGGATGCCTGGCACATTGAAAGTTTGACAGTGCATATCCTGGCCTGAGGTGTGAGCCATCAATTTGCCTTCGGCCACCTGTGGCCTTGCATGCATGTGTAGTGTACACTGTACATCTATATTAGTGTTGCCATGGCTTGGCTTTGGCATGCCCAGCCAAGCTACTGGTAGCCGGCTTAATTTGCAATGGCTTCAAGCCAAGCGGTTCAAAAATGCTGAAGTGTTGGGGCTTGTATATGATTCTCAGAATGCATTTTCCAGTGTATAGAACTATTTTTTGCTATCTCAAAGCTACCTAGGTGCCTGTGTGCCAGCCCAACGTTCAAGCCGTTTGTCATATCTGTAGCTCCCAAAACATGGCTTGGCTCGGCTAATTTGCAGCTCGGCTCGCGGCTTAGCGGGAACCGAGCCAAGCCGGCGGCAACTCCGCCAGGAAGGGACTGAGAATTGTCGTCGAACGATAGTGAAAAGTGCAAAGTGCCGATGAGACACACGACGTCTGCACCAACTGGGGATGATGCGGCATGAGCACCCCTCTCAGGCTCGTCATAATTAGCGAAGTACCCACCCGGGAGAATCATCACAAAAATGCCATGATGCGTCCAGTACTACGCTCTGACATCAATCAGCGCGAAAGTGAAAGCTAGACGCGGCCTGCAATCACTGAGCCTCGGCACGTTCATACTCCTCCTACTTACCACTCATGGATGACCTTTCGTCCCCACTACCCAAGGCGCAGGATGATGATGCTGGATACCGTCCTCACCTCATTGCTGGGAAGGCACAGGACTTACTGGGTGCTCGATGCACACGAATAGACAGCATTTGTTGGGGTAAATGATGGAGCTTCAAGTTCACAAAATTCTTCCATTTACACTAAGCGTTCAATGGCAGGTTCAAACCACAAGGTTAGACTTGCCGTCACTCATGAAGCACAACCCATCCCACGGGACGTCGATGATTTCAATCAGCTTATAATTTGCTTCGTATATAGATATACCGAGCGACCATGGATGATGGACGCACCGTCATCGGTCGCGTCATCGCCCCGTACTTTAGAGAACACGGGGCTGGAATATGTCCAGAAGACTCGATGGAAGCGGAGGTACGCTGCGCACTAGGATGATGTTTCGCATGCTCATACATAATTGTTAGATAGCTACGATGAGATACGTGAAAACCCGTACTTCTATTCCCGTTCCAGAAGTGTATTATCACGACAAAGATAAAAACGGCGAGGTCGGGGGAGAATGGATGATTCTCGAGGATGTAGGTACTAGGGCGAGCACTGGGCACGGATTTCACCGCTGATGTGAATTCTGCCAGGTTCAAGGAACGAATCTTTCCGATCCATGGTGGGAGTTGTCCCTTGATCAACGCCGCAAGGTGGCCCTTGCCATCGTCGATGTGTGGGCACAGCTCATGCACCTCCGTTTTGGGACCATTGGCAGCATCAGATCTTCTGGAAGTCCTGCGGACAGCTTTTACGTCGGTCCTATTACCTTTACGCCCACGGCAATCAGAGGAACCACGGCCCCGCCGGTGCAAAGCAAATGTGGCCCGTTTTCTTGCGCTAGAGACTGGCTGTTGGCCTTGGCACGTGAAGATATGAAGTTCCAACGCGAAGAATGTTTGACGGATGAAGAGAAGGTTTTCATGTCTACTGTTCTTAAGGATATTAGTGCCGCGCCACCTTACCTTGACCACATCGAATCATCATCTAATCCGTCTCTATGGTCCATCAACTCCTTACACCACATTGATTTGCGCCTACACAATATCATGGTCGATACCAACGATCCTACCATCATAACGGGCGTGATAGACTGGGAGGGGGCATCTATTGTCCCCCTGCGGTCTATTCTCCCGTTTTTTTAAGGGAGGTACGACAACTCACGCCAGACGCCAAACTTAAAGAACTAGAAGAAATCCGAAGCCTCATGAAACGTGCTCTGGGGGAGGCTGTGCCCGAATGGGCAAAACTCGTTGCAGAAGGTAGTGAGGCCCGGCTGTTGCACGTCCGAGCTAAGCTGAGCACAGCGGAGCCCCATAACGTGCATGCGCCTGATAGATATTTTTGATGAGTACATCATGACGCACTGAAGCAGGTGTTGACGCATGTTTCCCGCTTGTAGATAAGGCCATCAAAGAGTAGCTGAAAACACTTGAACCCAAGACAACTATGTTTAGTGCAGAACCGTACAGAGTTGGAAGGATCGCACGGTGCAAACGACCTTAATCATCTAAGTTCTGCATCCCATCTTTCACACCACCGAGAAGATGTCTGTCGATGTAAGTACACGTGCTCATGCTGGTTTCCACACACTGGAAAGAAAGGGGACTCCATGTCAGCCTTAAGAAGAAGTCCCGACATCAGTGGAGACTCTGGTGAGGGGGGAGTCGGAGTGCTGGTGTGAGGTTGGCACACAAGTTAACCATGGACTGTTCTGCAGGTAGCACAAATGTCCGATCCAGTCTTTATAGGATCAATGTCTGATAATCCTCGCTCAATCCAGTGTCCCCTATGCACATACATGACGTGCTCCCCACACCACCCGGGCCACCAGCGCACCTCACCTCACCTCCGCAGCCCTCAGCCCAGCCGACGGTAATAGTACTGCACTTTGGGTTGAATTATCCTGACCGGGGATATATTCGATGGGAACCTTGTGTGATGTTTCGGCAGGCTATGAGCGAGACTGAGCATTGACGCGATGCGTGCATAACTGTTGCCACGCCTGACACCCACTCACCAATAGCTGAAAGTCCACATGCCTGACAGCTCCTGACGGTCTGTTATATGCTCACAGACTCCCGACTCGGTCCAGCGTAAGCGCAGACCATGTGAAGTTGAGTGAATGATCGCTGCGTGACTCGATGGTTGAGCCTTCAAGATGAGCAACTCCTGTCTGGCTGAATAGCCAAGTGTACAGTATGTGTCATGTGTCGGACTGCAACAACTCGATAAGATGGAGGTCGAGCCTCCGAATCCAGGGCGCTCGCGAAGGGGAGGGGGGGGTTTGAGTGATCCAGACACATCAAGTCGCCGTCAGTCCTCTTTCTTTGTCCTGCCCTACATCTAGCAGCACTGATCTAGAATTTGGTGCTGTTAAACACTGCAGGGTGTGACGTTAAGGCCATGCTCATAGCCTGGAACTGCTACTTCGAGATGAGGAAGTGGGAGATGCAAGTTGGGTGAGAAGACATCGTATACGGAGTACTAGAGACATTTAAGGTGGAATCGCATCAATGGTTTCCAGAATCCTCTCAATACCAGGCGGTCCGCCCTCACCTCCAGCGATAATCGCAAGGGTAGCGATAATGGAAAGTAATTTGGATGGTAGCGGGGGCCTCACAGCAGAAAGGTTAACCTCTGAAGTGGTGCAGCTGGATAAGATATGTGGTCAAAATAGGCTCGTCATCTGTGTCGTCGATAGCAATGCGCAACTCCTCTAGAAGTGATGCTGGACTGCTTTTGGGATATTCCTCCAGAGAGCGCAGTGGAGGATCTTGTCCACGATATCAGGGGTGGGCACCCTGCGAATGTGGAGGTATATCCAGAGCTGCGGCGTGACGTTATTCTGCATGGTTATCATCATTAAGGGGAAACGTATCTATCGGCATTACATAGCGCTCTATAGCACTCCATAGTCTCACCTATCGGCAATAGACTCCATGTTTTCCCCTGATATGATGTCCCGCCAGGCGGTACCCGCACAAGTTGTATTGGAGAGTTAATGGCAAGCTGACAGAAAGTGACACGCCAGACCTCGAAGGCCCAGTACATCGAGAGTGGTCACCCTATGGTAGTACGTTCGCTGGAGTTGTTCACATTGCATAACCCGCACTGAACGCTTCCGAGCCCTCGCCCCTGCTGGGACACCGGAATGGATACTACAGTAGTATTCTTTCGCCTGTGACTTGGAGTTCGCGCTTCGAGTCACGACGCTCAGCCGAGTCACATGCAACGCAACTCCGAACTCGGCAGTGACAATATTCGGAACAGAGATTTGGTTTTATGTAAAAGCAGCGCGTTGAGGATCGCGGGGCTTTAAAGTCACCGGCTAGCACTCGCTCCGAACCTTTAGAACCGCAAATCTAGGAATTTAGGTCTACAGAAAGTCGCCCAATATGCTGATTGGCCTACCACACACAATCTGGTGACTCAAGCACACGTCGATTGCACGGCTCCGAGTCCGCCGCGGGACAAATCGATAATTTGCGGTACTGTATATATACCTCAACTAATTTGCGTACATCCCAACTGCCACTTTTCCCATGACATCCCACACCATAGTTCGTATCAAGCCTGCAAACCCTCCATCCGGGTCTCGTGTATCCCTCAACGCACTTGATAGAGCCCTATCTGCCTGGGTTCCACTCAACCTATTCTTCAGACCTTCATCGTCTGGTCCCACCAATCTGCAGAGCTTTGCAGCGAGTCTCCAGGACGTGTTAGATAGACTCCCAATGATCGCAGGCTCAATATATGATACCGAAGATGCGCAGGGGGCGAAATCAATGGAGCTTGTTGACGATGGACGCGGTGCCGACTTGATCTGGGTGGATTCGCCTATTGCATACGCCGATCTGCCTGGACCTCCTGAGGTCTCACCCAGAACATTCCTAGGCAGCAATGAATACTCCAAGGACCAACCGTTGCTCATGGCGAAGTTCATCAAGGTAGGTTCATCTATTTCCATCCCCAGGAAACTTGTCTTTGGATAACATTTATGATCAGTTCAGGTGTGGTACACTGGCGATGGGTATCAGCATGTCGCATATGCTTGTTGACTGCGCATCGTTCATCAAATTGTTAAAGGAATGGGCTAGAGTGTCTCGCGGCGATTCAGAGTCAGAGCCTCTTGCCATCACATCATGGGAGCGCGACCCTGGCATATTCTTCCCTCCACCGACACCAAGAGCTATCCCAGAAAGCAGACCCACTCACGGTAGCGAGGCTCCCCCACAGCGTCCTCGTGCAGTAACAATGTCTAACTTCCTCTTCACTTGGGAATCGCTTCGCAAGTTGAAGCACGCATGCACTCCCACAGAACCTAGCGACTGGGTATCTACCGGTGACTGCGTGGGTGCAGTTGCCTGGCGGGCAGTTACCGTTGCCCGCGAAGCTTTGCTCAAACCTGGCGTTGACATTCGGTTGAATGTGTCTGCCGACGGACGCGTTCGGTCCAAAGACCCTGATGCTTTGAAGTACTTTGGTAATCTCTTCACGTACGTAGTTTTCTTACACAGATTTGACTGATTGACCCAGATGTTGATATATGATTCCAGACCGTACGTCATTAGGCTTTCCCAGTCGTCCTTACTGGAAGGCACCATTGCCTCTGTTGCGTTAGCTTGTCGCCGTGCTAGAGACGAGCAACTCACGGAGACTTCCTGCGCTAACATATTGGCATCGTCCGCGACAGCGGAAGACATTGAGGACGGTTTGAACCATGACTTCGACTCATGGGTATCAAGCTGGGCAAAGTTTCCACTGGTTGGAGATGCATTAGACTTCGGAATGGGGGAGCCTTTCTGGGCCACTACGACACAGATGTTTCCTACCGGGGTGGTCAAAATACTGCCTCAGAAAGATGGGTACCTCGCTACTTTCATGATCGAAGCAGAGTGGGAGAGCAAGTTGCACGCGAGAGAGGAGTTACTTGCGTATGCCAAACCTGTGACATCACCTCCGAAGGTTATTTGAATATAATAATATTTGTCCCCTTGACTGACTAGATAGAGGTCCAGAGTCTGGCCGGGCTCTAGCTAGTGCTGAAAATTTGCCCCCTTTTTTTTTTGTATCTTTTAAGCTCGTTGCTCATGTAATAATACAGAAAATTTGGTGAATCGTCACCGTTAATTGTCACCTCCTTCGAGTGAACAAGTCAGTATACTCGCGTAAGAAACGATCGCTGCATCTGCGGTAGAATCAAGATAGCTTGAAAGTATAGGTGTGGCTGGCCGTGGCTAGAGCCAAATACCATGCCACTGTCTCGGTCTACGAGCGGACCATCCACAAGGACTTTTCTTTCCTTACGACCACCACGTACGTGCACTGAGAGTCTTCTCTATACTACGCACAACATACCTCGGCAGCCCCTCTCAGCAGACGTACGACACTATGTTAAATCTCAACTTGATCACGAAAGCGAAGAATATTAAGAGGAAGCTGTTGAACAATGTTAAGGCATGGAACTTGTTGTTTCCTGGTCGAAACATGGCTGATGTATCTCGTCGTCTGTCTAAAGAGAGATAAAAAGTTCAACGCATCCCAGAACAACTTCCAGCTCCCCGAGGCGGCTCTTCCAGACCACAACCGCGCCGTCACAGGCGTGCTCTCATCAGGGAACGACCTTCTACTGAAAGAAACCAAGCTCAATGCTACGAAAGACGCTCTCGAGCTAGAGAAGACACTCTTCGATGAGGAGAAATCCGCTTGGACGACGAATATGAATGCTCAGAAGCAAAGGCAGGCGTTGATCCGGCGAGGAGCAACAACCATGTTCAGGATGCAGAGGCTAGAAGCGCAGCATGAGAGGGAAACCGTGCAAGCCCTTGAGGACGGGTTGTTGCAAACGGCTCAGCAGGAATTAGACGTTATCAATCAGGAGCAGGCGGCGGTCATAAGCAACTTGTTGGCCGCTACTGCTGCCCAGGCCACTTGTGCTGCTGCATGCCTGGACGCTAAAGCGAGGGCCAACGCAATCAGCGATCGGCTCACCGAGGCACTCGATAAGGTGCACTGTGAGCGACTCCACATCGCAGAGTTAACCGAGAAAGTAAATGTCAAATCTGCTGAACTTGATGCTCTTGTGTCCGTCGCCAGAGCTGAACGCACCGAAGCCCACCAATGCCTCCAGAGGGCGCAAGCTCATATGTCTCGCTTCAGCTCAGCGGCTAAGGCGATAGGCCTCGTCCAAGGACAGATTGAAACCCACGCAATACAGGCGCGAGAAGGGCTTTCTTTAGTAACGGAACAGGAAAGAAGCGATGCATTAGAAGAGGCACGGTCTGAGGCCCAGGCAAGGTTTGCAGCACTTAGGAATGCACGCACGGCCTTCGAAAAGCTACGAGAGAGGGAGAAGGCTAACCTGGCTGAGGGACATGCTCGTGTCGAGCATTCGTGTGCTGTTGTTGAGATGGAGAAAGAACTTGTGAAAAAGGAGATGGCGAGGGCCAGGTTACTTTCGATAAAGGCCGAGCGGGAGAGAGCAGCATTGGTAGATGCAAAGAAAGCGGCACTGGACGAGCTGCAAGCGGTGAGGGCGATGCAGATCGAATCAAGCAGGGCATTGCACAAGCTGGTCGCACTGATCGCGGCCGAGATGGCAATTTCCAAGTCGACATCAGATAACTTGGTCAAGAACGTGACGTCAACCGTTGAAGATCAAAAGAACGACAAGGCTGATGCCGCGATGTCCAGGTTTATATCCCACATCAGCAACAGGGGGCTCCATCGCAGGCAGGCAATCAGTGGCACGACCAGCAGTATCGATGGAACAGAAGGCGGCAGGGCAGGTGGTCTCCAGAAGAGGTGCACATCTCTGGACGACGGACCGCGCTCATTAATCCTATCAGCAATCTCTCAGCCGCATGCCTTCGACTCAACATGCAGCGAAGCAGAAGCCTCCTCGACTAGCAACCTTGCCGACGTTCCCATTGCTAAACCCCCGACTTTGTGCCCGGAGCCCAGTGTAGCCGTCGATGCAAACCCAATCATACCGATCAGAAAGGGTCATGTTTTATCGCCTTCCGTCGATGAAAAAACGAGGAGGCTGAAGATCCATCGAAGCGTAGAGCCATCCACGGAAAGATGTAACAATAAATCAGGCAGAATGAGGCTCTGGAATATAAGTAACAGGACGTACTCCTAGGTGCGGTTATAACTTGCAGACGTCTATGGGGATAATATTACTGTAGCTCCACCTAATATCCGGCATAAAGGACAGATACTTTACGTACCCATCGCATTGAGAATCACTGGCATATGTTTTGATGCTGTCCCACATATTTCGAACCATACATGACCATCCAGTCCCTTCCCTCGTTGAGCAGTGAAAACCGACGAGCAATAAGTATGGGCAGATACTGTCCTTCAAACGGAAACGTGACAATGGAGAAACTTGTCGACAGACAACAGCACGATCCGACTCGTCCGAGAAGGCTGGAACTACAGCAGTGAGAAGAAGGAAGGGTAAAGGTGGGTCGTGAAGTTGAGTCGCCGCTCTAGTTAGTACAGTGGTTCGAATTTCAATCAAGGCCAGCACATACATACACCTGTTCGACTTAACGTATAGGTTTGATTTGTAGTTGAACAGCAAGGGTCATAGCACAGTATAGTAAAAAGTTAGATAAATCTTTAGAGTCCATCCACCGGAGCAGAACTGAACCACGGAATTGACCGTGAACCAGTAAGCAAGCACCTACAGAGACTCTCATCTGAATGTAACCTAAGTATCAGATCATCCTAATTTCGAGCCAGTATTAAAGGTGCTGTCATTCGACCGTAGTTATATGGCTCATCAGTTGACTATCCTAATGATTAGCTCGAATTTCTGACAGCTTTACTGTCTAACTTGCCTCTCCCATGTCATAACTTCATCAAACAGACGACTTTACCCTTGGCAATGGATCCCCAATACTTACGGAAGAAATTATCGGACAATAGCCAGCTTAACCCTGTGATCAGGGATGTCATAGCTCATGAGCTTCAAAGTTCTTTCGTCTGGCAAGGTGAGTTCCAAACCGGGATTCTGTGCTGTGCTATCCCTTTAACAACGCCTGTAAGAACACGCATATGCAGCGAAGCCCCTCAAGGCACACCAATATCGGATGCGCTTTCTCGTTCACGAGCTGCAGGTTCCGAACATCATAGCCAAATTCCTACACGTCAGCATCATACCTCTCACCCACCCAGGCTAGCATCAGGCCATTGTATCGTGCTATGGCTACTGTTACGATTATTAACATATGTTACCTTAGAACGATGACACTTCGGTGTTCTCCGGAACTCACGTTGAAACTAGCAATTGAGATGAAAATATCCTCTGCCTTACGCACTATCTCCCATTTTACAGCCTACGCCGGGCCACGTTTCGGCCGTGACATCGTTCCACATCTCGCCATTGATCGACAGGTTCTCGTCCTTGAGGAGGAGGTCGCGAGTGCGGTGTACTTCCATAAAGATCCGGAGGTTGCAAAGCATTGTACGGCTATTATAAGGAAGCCTTATGATGGGAAGGGGAATGGGGGGAAACTCGTGCTTGCCGCCACATTGACAGAAAAACGTGGATATGGAGACAAGGCGGGGGAAGTACATTCATTGTCACGTTTCCGTTTAAAAGACAGGATCTGCCCATACTTATTCTTCGTGTGTTTTCACTGCTCAACGAGGTAAGGGACTGGATGGTCAAGTGTGGCCATTGAGAATCAAATGGTTTGACGCTGTCCCAAATATTTCGAACCGTGGTTCGAAATATTTGGTTCAGCGTCAAACCATTTGATTCTCAATGCTATAGGTACGTAAAGTATCTGTCCTTTATGCTGGATATTAGGTGAAGCTGTAATACTGTAGCCGCACGACCAATGGCTCAACGATATTTTGCGTGACGCGGACACCGGGGGGACGTTACACATGCGTCCACAGCCGGTGGTCCACTGTCTGAGCCGCACCCACAAGTGCATCTCCGCAAGTAAGCAATCCGGGTCACACATACAGCTTTGTCGCCCTGTTCCGACGTCCAGTGCCCAGGTACCAACCCCAAAGCAGTCCGCTGCCAGACCTCCAAATGCGGCACTTGTCCAGTCCGTCTCCCCCCCACTTTTCAAGCTTGCCTAGACCCATCAATGCCCCCACGTCCCGTTACAGCTGTACTCGCTCAGCGGACAGCGACCGTACAGTCCCCAGGGACTTCCTCCAAATCCTGTCAAGCCCCGAGAGCGTCCAGTACCCATCCGCCCGCAAATGGCTCACCCTCCGTTCCCCGCCAGTGTGTCCCACTTTGGCCTTGCAAGCCCGCTGCCTTTACAGGCGTTTCGCAAGCACCGTCGGCCGAAAGCCACAATCCAACCGCTTCCAAGCCCCATACCCAGTACAAGCCCCAAACCTTTAAAGACCACGACAACTCCGCCTGGTGGCAGCCTCACAAAACCTAGTGCCACCCTCCTAATGGCCCCCAAAAGCCCAAGCCCAATCATCCGCAGCGGAATACTAGTAGGCTTCGATTTGATTCATTTCACTCGTCTCCTGTCCGTCTGGCAGTTCCGTACTAACCCCGCACCTTCAGCGCCGTATTCTCGGTCCGCGTAAGCGGCTTCAATTTCTCTACAGCACCTCCACAGCGGCTGTGCAGGACTGCCTGGACGTCGGTTTCATGGTTTCATTTACTGTACCTGCCCTGGTTTTATATTGACGGCTTACTTTGCACTCGATACCCCTTTCTGTTTATTTGGGCAACTTCCTTATAGAGAACTGTGACAGTAGGATCAACAATACATACGTGGCCTCGGACTGGATCGAATTTCATTCTCAACAAACACTTTCCCATGACAGTTGTCCGCGTAGGATGCAGCCATGCGTCCCAAAGGCTACTGCTTCTTGGCACGCGATCCCGCAAACTCCTCCCGACGATTGCCCACCCATGTCCATCATGGTGGAAACCAAGGACACGCCGATTCCGGCGACGTAATTGGTTATGGATCAGAGTGTGATACAGTCGCCTCTCCGCACCATGGACGTCGCTGACAGCATTGCAATGGTCTGGGAGTGTGTCCAGTGTTACACCCGTTGATGCAAAAAGAGTAGGGGCATGAATCCGCAGCCTGCCAAAGTCGCGGAAGACAAAGCCGGTTAGCTCTCCAGTGAGTTTGTTGAAGCGGGCGAGAGTATTTTGGCCATGCGCTTCTAACGCGATACCATTTATGATCAATGGTGGAAGGAATGCATCGAAGATCAAGTTGACGTAGCTGCCAATGAAAATAAGTTGCTAGCTCGAGGTGATAAAATCGGTGGGGCTTGCCGTTCAAGAAACTTGATTTTTTTATCGTGGGTGTGCAGCCCAAGGGCTGTGACAACAGCAGGTTCTTCCCCCGCCTTGTCCCCGTATCCGCTTTCTGTCAATGTGGCGGCAAGCACGACTTTCTCCCCATTCCCCCTCCCCATCATAAGCCTTATAACAGCCGTACAATGCTTTGCAATCTCCGGATCTTTATGGCGGTACACCGCACTCGCGACCTCCTCCTCGATGATCAGAACTTGTCGATCAATGGCGAGATGTCGATGTCAGGGCCGAAACATGGCCCGGCGTAGGCGGTAAAATGGGAGATAGTGCGTAGGGCAGAGGATATTTTCATCCCAATTGCTAGTTTCACCGCTGTTACAATTATTAACATATGTTACCTCAGAACGTTGACACTTCCTTTTTGTAACATATGTTAATAATTGTAACAGTAGCCATAGCACGATACAATAACCTGATGCTAGCTTGTGCGGGTCCCGACACACTGAACTCTAGAGGCATGATGCTGACGTTCGGAACGTGCAGCTGGTGAATGGGGAAGAGCATCCGATCTTAGTGCCTTGAGGGGCTTCGCTGCATTCTTTGCCGCATAAATCGGGGCTAGAAGCTCTTCGCTTGGCTAGACAGGCAAGTACGCAGGATAGACACGAAGCGGACGTGAGCCTGATAGAAGTCATATTGACCGGGGGACAATGGGGGAGGTGGGGGATTGTTCTTCGTGCGCGATGCATCTGTTCCGAAGTGTTCAATAGTGGTATATGCGGGGTATATTTGAAGTAACCAGATGCGTTGGGTGACCTTCGACCAGGGCCCTCTCCCACTCTATTCTCATTGAGTCTAAGGTGAGACGACGTGGAACTTTCTCATACGCGTGTTCTTACAGGCGTTGTTAAAGGGATAGTACAGTATAGAATCCCGGTTTGGAACTCACTTTGCCAGACGAAAGAACTTTGAAGCTCATGAGCTATGACATCCCTTATCGCAGGATTAAGCTGGATATTGTCGGATAATTTCTTCCGTAAGTATTGGGGATCCATTGCCAAGGATAAAGTCGTCTGTTTGATGAAGTTATGACATGGGAGAGGCAAGTTAGACGGTAAATCTGCCAGAAATTCGAGCTAATCATTAGGATAGTCAACCGATGAGCCATATAACTACGGTCGAATGACAGCACCTTTAATACTGGCTCGAAATTAGGATCATCTGATACTTAGGTTACATTCAATTGTCGGATGAGAGTCTCTGTGTCGAACAAGTGTATGTATGTGTTTGCACTGTACTAACTAGAGCGGCGACTCAACTTCACGACCCACCTTTACCCGTCCTTCTCCTCATTGCTGTAGTTCCAGCCTTCTCGGACGAGTCGGATCGTGCCGTTGTCTGTCGACAAGTTCCAAGGGTATACATCCATTGTCACGTTTCCGTTTAAAAGACAGGATCTGCCCATACTTGTAGCTCGTCTGTTTTCACTGCTCAACGAGGGAAGGGACTGGATGGTCATGTGTGGTTCGAAATATTTGGGACAGCGTCAAAACATATGCCAGTGATTCTCAATGCTATAGGTACGTAAAGTATCTGTCCTTTATGCCGGATATTAGGTGGAGCTACAGTAATATTATCCCCATAGACGTCTGTAAGTTATAACCGCACCTAGGAGTAGGCCCTGTTACTTATATTCCCGAGCTTCATTCTGCCTGATTGCTTGTCACATCTTCCCTTGGATGGCTCTACGCTTCGATGGGTCTTCAGCCTCTTCGTTTTTTCGCCGACTGAAGCAGATAAATAATTTCCCTTTCTGATCGGTATCATTGAGTTTGTATCGATGGCTACACTGGGCTCCTGGCACAAAGTCGTGGGTTTAGCAATGGGAACGTCGAGAAGGTTGCTAGTTGAGGAGGTTTCTGCTTCGCTGCATGGTGAGTCGAAAGCATGCGGCTGAGAGACTGCCGATGGGACTGATGAGCGTGATCCCTCGTCCAGAGATGTGCACCTCTTCTGGAGACCACCTGCCCTGCCGCCTTCTGTTCCATCGATACTGCTGGTCGTGCCACTGATTGCCTGCCTGCGATGGAGCCCCCTGTTGCTGATGTGAGATATAAACCTGGACATCGCAGCATCAGCCTTGTCGTTCTTTTGATCTTCAACGGTTGACGTCACGTTCTTGACCAAGTTATCTGATGTCGACTTGGAAATTGCCATCTCGGCCGCGATCAGTGCGACCAGCTTGTGCAATGCCCTGCTTGATTCGATCTGCATCGCCCTCACCGCTTGCAGCTCGCCCAGTGCCGCTTCCTTTGCATCTACCGATGCTGCTCTCTCCCGTTCGGCCTCTATCGAAAGTAACCTGGCCCTCGCCATCTCCTTTTTCACAAGTTCTTTCTCCATCTCAACAACAGCACACGAATGCTCGACACGAGCATGTCCCTCAGCCAGGTTAGCCTTCTCCCTCTCTCGTAGCTTCTCGAAGGCCGTGCGTGCATTCCTAAGTGCTGCAAAGGTTGTCTGGGCCTCCGACCGTGCCTCTTCTAATGCATCGTTTCGTTCCTGCTCCAATACCAAATAAAGCCCTTCTCGCGCCTGTATTGCGTGGGACCCAATCTGTCCTTGGACGAGGCCTATCGCCTCAGCCGCTGAGCTGAAGCGAGACACATGAGCTTGCGCCCTCTGGAGGCATTGGTGGGCTTCGGAGCGTTCAGCCCTGGCGATGGACACAAGAGTGTCAAGTTCAGCAGATTTGACGTTTGCTTTTTCGGTTAGCTCTGCGATGTGGAGTCGCTCAGAGTGCACCTTATCGAGTTCCTCGGTGAGCCGATCGCTGATTGCGTTGGCCCTCGCTTTAGCGTCCAGGCATGCAGCAGCACAGGTGGCCTGGGCAGCAGTAGCGGCCAACAAGTTGCTTATGACCGCCGCCTGCTCCTGATTGATAACGTCTAATTCCTGCTGAGCCGTTTGCAACAACCCGTCCTCAAGGGCTTGCATGGTTTCCCTCTCTTGCTGCGCCTCTAGCCTCTGCATCCTGAACATGATTGTTGCTCCTCGCCGGATCAACGCCTGCTTTTTCTTCTGAGCTTTCATATTCGTCGTCCAGGCTGATTTCTCCTCATCGAAGAGTGTCTTCTCTAGCTCGAGCGCGTCTTGCGTAGCATTGAGGTCGGTTTCTTTCAGTAGAAGGTCGTTCACTGATGGGAGCATGCCTATCACGGCGCGGTTGTGGTCTGGACGAGTCGCCTCGGGGAGCTGGAAGTTGTTTTGGGATGCGTTGAACTTTTTATCTCTCTTTGGACAGACGACGGGATACATCAGCCATGTTTCGACCAGGAAACAACAAGTTCCATGCCTTAAAATTGTTCAACAGCTTCCTCTTAATATTCTTCGCTTTCGTGATCAAGTTGAGATTTAACATAGTATTGCACGTCTGCTGAGAGGGCTGCCGAGGTATCTTGTGCGTAGTATAACGAAGACTCAGTGCACGTACGTTGTGGTCGTAAGGAAAGAAAAGTCCTTGTGGCTGGTCCGCTCGTAGACCGAGACAGTTGCATGGTATTTGGCTCTAGCCACGGCCAGCCACACCTATACCTTCAAGCCGTCTTGACTACTTAGCGCCGAGCTACTCGACGCTCGTTCCTCCCAGTATCAAGCTTGCAAACCCTCTGTCCGATTCTTATGTATCTCTCAACGCGTTAGAGCCCTATCTGGCTGGGTTCCACTTAACCTATTCTTCAGACCTTCATCTTCTGGTCCCACCGATCTGCAGCGCTTTGCAGCCAGTCTCCGGGACGTTCATAGATAGGCTCCCAATGATCGCAGGCTCAATATATGATACCGAAGATGCGCAGGGGGCGCAGTCAATGGAGCTTGTTGATGATGGACGTGGTGCCGACTTGATCTGGGTGGATTCGCCTATTGCATACGCCGATCTGCCTGGACCTCTTGAGGTGTCACCCCGAACATTCCTAGGCAGCAATGAATACTCCGACGACCAACCGTTGCTCATGGCGAAGTTCATCAACGTAGGTTCATCTATTTCCATCTCCCCAGGAGACCTGCCTTCGTATAACAATTATGACCAGTTCAGGTGTGGTACACTGGCGATGGGTATCAGCATATCGCATGTGCTTGTTGACTGCGTATCGTTCATCAAATTGTTAAAGGAATGGGCTAGAGTGTGTCGTGGCGATTCAGAGTCAGAGCCTCTTGCCATCACATCATGGGAGCGCGACCCTGGCATATTCTTCCCTCCACCGACACCAAGAGCTATCCCAAAAAGCAGACCCACTCACGGTAGCGCGGCTCCCCCACAGCGTCCTCGTGCAGTAACAATGTCTATCTTCTTCTTCTTCACTTGGGAATCGCGTCGCAAGCTGAAGTACGCATGCAATCCCACAGAACCTAGCGACTGGGTATCTACCGGTGACTGCGTGGGTGCAGTTGCCTGGCGAGCAGTTACCGTCGCCCGCGAAGCTTTGCTCAAACCTGGCGTTGACATTCGGTTGAACGTGTCTGCCGACGGACGCGTTTGCTCCAAAGACCCTGATGCTTTGAAGTACTTTGGTAATCTCTTCACATACGTAGTTTTTTTACACAGATTTCACTGATCGACCCAGATGCTGATATATGATTCAAGACCGTACGTCGTTACGCCCTCTTTACTGGAAGTCACCGTTGCCTCTGTTGCGTTAGCTTGTCGCCGTGCTAGAGACGAACAACTCACGGAGACTTCCTGCGCTAACATATTGGCATCGTCCGCGACAGCGGAAGACATTGAGGACGGTTTGAACCATGAGGTCGACTCATGGGTATTTTCATGATTGAAGCAGAGTGGGAGAGCAAGTTGCACGCGAGAGAGGAGTTACTTGCGTATGCCAACCTGTGACATCACCTCCGAAGGTTATTTGAATATAATAATATTTGTCCTCTTGACTGACTACATAAAGTGTGGCAGGGCTCTAGGTGGTGCTGAAAATTTGCTTTTTTTTTTTCTTTTGTTTAGTATCTATTGAGCTCGTCGCTCATGTAATAATACAGAAAATTTGGTGAATCATCACCGTTGTCACCTTCAAGTCAACAAGTCAGTATACTCACGTAAGAAACGACCGCTGCATCTGCGTTATACTCAAGACAGCTTGTATAGGTGTGGCTGGCCGTGGCTAGAGTCAAATACCATGCAACTGTCTCGGTCTACGAGTGGACCAGCCACAAGGACTTTTCTTTCCTTACGACCACAACGTACGTGCACTGAGAGTCTTCTCTATACTACGCACAACATAACTCGGCAGCCCCTCTCAGCAGACGTACGATACTATGTTACATCTCAACTTGATCACGAAAGCGAGGAATATTAAGAGGAAGCTGTTGAACAATTTTAAGGCATGGAACTTGCTGTTTCCTTGTCAAAACATGGCTGATGTATCCCGTCGTCTGTCTAAAGAGAGATAAAAGGTTCAACGCATCCCAGAACAACTTCCAGCTCCCCGAGGCGGCTCTTCCAGACCACAACCGCGCCATCACAGGCGTGCTTCCATCAGTGAACGACCTTCTGCTGAAAGAAACCAAGCTCAATGCTACGAAAGACGCTCTCGAGCTAGAGAGGACACTCTTCGATGAGGACAAATCAGCTTGGAAGACGAATATGAAAGCTCAGAAGAAAAAGCAGGCGTTGATCCGGCAAGGAGCAACCATCATGTTCAGGATGCATAGGCTAGAAGCGCAGCAAGAGAGGGAAACCATGCAAGCCCTTGAGGACGGGTTGTTGCAAACGGCTCAGCAGGAATTAGACGTTATCAATCGGGAGCAGGCGGCGGTCATAAGCAACTTGTTGGCCGCTACTGCTGCCCAGGCCACCTGTGCTGCTGCATGCCTGGACGCTAAAGCAAGGGCCAACGCAATCAGCGATCGGCTCACTGAGGAACTCGATAAGGTGCACTCTGAGCGACTCCACCTCGAAGAGATAACCGAGAAAGTAAATGTCAAATCTGCTGAACTTGACGCTCTTGTGTCCGTAGCCAGGGCTGAACGCACCGAAGCTCGCCAATTCTTCCAGAGGGCGCAAGCTCATGTGTCTCGCTTTAGCTCAGCGGCTGAGGCGATAGGCCTCGTCCAAGGACAGATTGAATCCCACGCAATACAGGCGCGAGAAGGGCTTTATTTGGTAATGGAGCAGGAACGAAGTGATGCATTAGACGAGGCACGGTCTGAGGCCCAGGCAACCTTTGCAGCACTTAGGAATGAACGCACGGCCTTCGAGAAGCTACGAGAGAGGGAGAAGGCTAACCTGGCTGAGGGACATGCTCGTGTCGAGCAGTCGCGTGCTGTTGTTAAGATGGAGAGCGAACTTGTGAAAAAGGAGATGGCGAGCGCCAGGTTACTATCGATAGAGGCCGAACGGGAGAGAGCAGCATCGGTAGATGTAAAGGAAGCGGCACTTGGCGAGCTGCAAGCGGCGAGGGCGATGCGGATCGAATCAAGCAGGGCATTGCACAAGCTGGCCGCACTGATCGCGGCCGAGATGGCAATTCCCAAGGCGACATCAGATAACTTGGTCATGAACGTGACGTCAACAGTTGAAGATCGAAAGAACGACAAGGCTGATGGGTGATGTCCAGGTTTATATCCCACATCAGCAACAGGGGGGCTTCATCGCAGGCAATCAGTGGCACGACCAGCAGTATCGATGGAATAGAAGGCGGCAAGGCAGGTGGTCTTCAGAAGAGGTGCACATCTCGGGATGAGGGCTCGCGCTCATTAGTCCCATCCGCAATCTCTCAGCCGCATCCCTTGGGCTCACCATGCAGCGAAGCAGAGACCTCTTCGACTAGCAACCTTGCCGGCGTTACCATTGCTAAACCCCCGATTTTGTGCCAGGAGCCCAGTGTAGCCGTCTATACAAACTCGATGATACCGATCAGAAAGGGAAATTATTTATCTGCTTCAGTCGGCGAAAAAACGAAGAGGCTGAAGATCCATCGAAGCGTAGTGCCATCAACGGGAAGATGTCACAAGCAATCAGGCAGAATGAAGCTCGGGAATATAAGTAACAGGGTCTGCTCCTAGGTGGGGTTATAACTTGCAGACGTCTGTGGGGATAATATTACTGTAGCTCCACCTAATATCCGGCATAAAGGACAGATACTTTACGTACCTATCGCATTGAGAATCACTCGCATATGTTTTGACGCTGTCCCAAATATTTCGAACCACACATGACCATTCAATCCCTTCCCTCGTTGAGCAGTGAACACAGACGAGCTATAAGTATGGGCAGATCCTGTCTTTTAAACGGAAACGTGACAATTGGATGTATACCCTTGAAACTTGTCGACAGACAACAGCACGATTCGACTCGTCCGAGAAGGCTGGAACTACAGCAGTGAGAAGAAGGACGGGTAAAGGTGGGTCGTGAAGTTGAGTCGCCGCTCTAGTTAGTACAGTGGTTCGAATTTCAATCAAGGCAAGCACATACATACACCTGTTCGACCTAACGTATAGGTTTGATTTGTAGTTGAACAGCAAGGGTCATAGCACAGTATAGTAAAGAGTTAGATAGATCTTTAGAGTTCATCCCGGCCGGGCCAGCGGAGCAGAACCGCCACGGAATTGACCGTGAACGCACTGAAGGTCCATTATTGACAGAAACTAGTAAGCAACAAGCACCACAGAGACTCTGATCCAACAAGGTAACCTAAGTATCAGATGAAAGGATCCGCTACCTAGAGATAGCGTTGATCTAGCCTAAAGTCACGTATGTATTAAGTATTGTTGATCCTACTGTTACAGCTGATCTCGATAATTAAGGAGGTTGCCCAAATAAAACAGAAAGGGGTATCGAGTGCAAAGTAAGACGACAATATAAAACCAGGGCAGGTGCAATAAATAACACCATGAAGCCGATGTCCAGGCAGTCCTGCACAGCCGCTGTGGAGGTGCTAGCCGTAGAGAAATTGAAGCCGCTTACTCTACTTGCGGACAAAAACGGCCATGCCTTGCAGGTTGATTGATTCTGAGGGACTTGGTTAGTACTGGACGTCATTATGAGCGGTGTGAGAAGAAGCGCACCGATAGAGACACCGCTATTCTTCGCGTCTACCGCAAAATTGAACGTTTGGACTGGGGTGGCCTTACCTGGGGCATCAAGCGACAAGGCCAAGATTGAGGTTTCGCCTGCTGCCATGATATAGAGGAAACTGTGTTCGAGTAGATGAGTACACGAGGAAGGATCTATCTGATCATTTGTTTGATGGCTCACTCCTTGTTGTTAATTGTAACAATGTCACTGTCGATTGTAGCAGTTCCATTTCCCTGAGGATATTGCTTGACGATACTTCCTTGGAGCTGGTCGTCGACATGTACTTCAGTCAAGGTCGCCGTTCCAACATCCTACTCAATGAAATGAGCTCCACAGCATGAGGGGAAATCCGTGTAACACAAACCGTCAGGTAGTAGTTGCCAGTCTTGCTGCTAAAACTACTCCAGCAGGTCGCCTTTTGACCCGCAATTGGGACGACAGAACTTGTTGCAGACGAGCTGTTCTGGAAGTCAAAGATCTCGAAGCCGATGCCAGCGTCTGTGGCGAGGATGGCGTCCTTGCCTGGGATAATTGTCATAGAGAACGGAAGGAGGCCGCCTGTGGGCGTCGAAGCAGTGAAGTTGGGCGAAAGCGCGCCGGTCTTGGGATCCACATCCCACAAGGCGACAAACCCAGGAACCGGGGGCACTCCTTTGACAGAAGCCAGTAGCTGTGACCCGTTCTCACTGAAGATGACATGCGAGACTGTCCCTGGAGGACCAGTCGCTGGCGTCGTTTGGTTGAGGTTAAGTGAACGCTGTGTGTTGTCCAATTGAATGAGCCCGAGCTTGGGATCTTGCTTGAAGCAACTGTTGCAAAAAAAAAAAAAAAAAAGTCAGCGAGGCAACACGGAGATAGGCAGAAAGCCGTGACGAACTTGACGCCATTTACCCTACCACCATTGAGTACGCAGACTTGGCCACTTTGTTTCGAAATTGTCACCGATACGGGAAATTCTCCACCGGTGCTGACTGGTTGGCCAACCATTTTCAATTTCGCAGGTTCATTTGGATCGATGGAAAACATGGTAGCCGTATTCGAACCGGCCTGGGCATACTAAGTGAATCCGTCGTCGAAAGAACACAATAATAACGCCTACATTGACGGTAAATACATTGTTTCCGGACACTTTGATCGCCCCCTGGGAAAAGAATGGGTCTGTGCCAAACGGAGCGGGCAGTCCATGCGCGCCTTGTAACAAAAAAAACTGGGTGAAGATATATAAAAAACCACTGGCAAATACCACTAACCACGACCGCCAGCCCAGATGGCGTCCTTGAAAGTGAGTTTTCCATCAGGGCCTATATCACTGCCTACGATGAAGTTACCATCTGGGTCATTGGTGATGACTGTGCATGCACGCCTGTCAGCCGTGTAGGTTAGAAGAGGGGGGATAACTCACAGTACGCGGCGCCTGCAGTCTGGCCGTTTTGGATTGGACACGAAGGCGGCGTTGCGTTGTAGCCACCATCCCGAGCGAAGTGGACCGGACCCGCCCAAACCGCGGTGGAAGCGGCGAAAACTGCGATTGTGGCGGAGGAGAATTTCATGTCAAATGAAAATATTATAGACCAATTAGAGTAAACTGTTATGGAGGGAGGGTGATGGTGCTATAATATGGGGTCGGGGACTAGCTACTAGTAGACAGAGATGACCAGATAACGACAGGTTGAAGGTAGCAGAGCAGGACGGCATGATGTTCCAAGAAACATACTTATAAGAAAGCTGGTAGAGCTGCTGCAAATGGGCCAATCGCAGGTGACCCGATGAATGAACGGGATACCCATATTGATGGTGGCGATGATTGGGCTACTATAGTATCCGGACCTCCGGTAGGAACACTCAGTGGCAGCAAGGTTCGTTGGTTTGTAATAGCCGGCATGGCTGTAGCGCTGACGCACCAGCCATACTACGGTATTAGTAATGCCACGTATCCAATCCGGTCACCCCGGTGATGGCTGGGGTGCTGGTTTGCCCATTGTCCGACACTGGACACTCGTGTCCGATGGCCCCCAGGTTTGCTTCCTACCACCGTTACTCCAGCAGGAAGATGCGTACATCGGCGTAGATGGTGGGTAGCTGTTGGGGGATCATTCGCAGGAGCAAAGATCTAGCCAGACCTGCATCAGTTGAAGACCCAGAATTGATAGAAGAGGTGGGCATGTACCTTGCTGTTAGTGCTATTTCATGGCTTTTTAAAGTATAATCCACCCAAGCTAGAAGGATATGCCACTACAGAGTCTATGCTTCATCCCTTAAATTGACCGGTGATCCACATACATTTAATTGACCTGCTACTTATATTGCTCTTGGAATAACTAGTAAATGTACACAGGGTGATGCCTTTATTACATGTTGGACCCTCCACCGGTGCTGGTTCGGTGGATGCTACGACTGACGACTCGGAGGCCATAACCCAGTCTTGCGCGCGGCGTCAGAAGTTGTCATGGATACCTTGAAGAACGGTGAATGCATGGAAACTGGACTTTGGTGGTGTTTGTTCCCGCAACCTCCGCACAGGCTGAATAATTCGGGAACAGTAGGCCTAAGTGCATGACAACTACAACCGCCTAAAGTACCATCGAACTCAGTACGCTACACATGCGGCCAATGTCCCATGGGGCTATAAGTCCGACGGAGCCTACATGCACAGCACACCCTGTCTTCTTCCTGATGTATACGCGCCAATCAGACCTTAGGTCAAAGATGACGGCCACAGCCGTGTATGTTGCCCATGAAATGCTGGGACGCCATGGTTTCTCGGGATGTTGGCATTATAGTGGTTGTACTAGCTTTGATGGCGCCTCACTTCCCTTGACGATCTTCCATCCTCTGCCACATGACAGTCCTTACCACACTCACGTCGCACTCGGGCACACAGCCGTATTCCTTTCAGAGACGGCGAATTTTCCTGGTCGTTAGGTTCATCTCTGGAAGCATAATCGTTGAACTAGCTCGGAACAAAGTTCGTTGTGGAACTCGCAACTACTCGATCCATTTTCTACTAGAGATAGAGTCTCGGACTATCACCGTCCATACATCGGTGGGGCGCTCTCGTTAGTGATCGCAAGCTAGCTAGAAGATGAACTGATGGGTGACTGCAATGATGTATCTCTGATTACAACAAGATAAACATGAGCACACCCGAATGTAACCACAACCATAGCCAGTACTGATACTTACATGTGCACAATAGCAATGAATGGATGGCTCGTCGAAACAGATAACCATCAGTCTAAAATCCAGGGTAACACGGTCAGGTATACTGTTGGTCCCGGAACACCTGGATCAGCTGCATCTGATACGGGTTGTCTGAGGATCATGCTCTAGTACATTTGTCAAGTCCGAAGAAAGGCATTGACAGAGCGAAGGTCTCAACCATACCTTTGGTTGTGGATCATCCGAAGAGGCGTATGCAATTGCCATGCTGGCCGTATTGAATACACACCAAAGGCCTGTGTTTGATGGATCAGCTAGGAAACAGCGAGAGTTCAAGGCAGAATTATATGCTTACGGACAACAGGGTTATCGTCCTGCATCTCTTTAACTAGAATTACTGCCCCCGCACTTGGTGTCTGTTCCTTCAGCCCTGAATCTCAGTATGTAAACACTAGTCATATCCACACAATATCGGAGCCATATGTATCACTGACCAGGAATTACATCGGCAAATAAACGTCGTAGCTCTTCGTGAGGATCATCGAGGTGGAAGACTTCGCTGATAGTCCGCGCAAGGGACATGCGCACGATCGCCTCACCCGTGCCTATTATACAAAATAAATCCAGCATTAACAGCAGTGGAATTGAATAGTGTGAAAACGCTGGCCTGATACACTTGTGGCAGCCCCATTTGTGTCTGAATGATGGGCCCAACATCCCGCGCTAAAGACTGCAGCCTAACGTTTGCCATGAGGGATGAATAACAATGCAAGAATCAAGCACACACTTCCCCAACTCTCCCAGGTAACTTTAGAAGCAATCCACCGCTATATTTTTTCGAGATTCAGCTTGCATGCAAGAGATAAGTAGTGGACGGACCTAGAGACACCTGAAGCTAAACTGCCAAACGTATCTAGAACGACAGCCCCTACCGTGTCTTGCATCAAGGTGTTGCTGCCACCTAATTCAGCTCGGTTATTGACACTAATTGTATCGCCTTTGATCTTTTCACTCCAATATTTCCACTCCTGCTGCGCACGGGGTGATACCATTGCATGTGGATGAACAGTACTTATGCTGGAGGCAGAGGCGAACTCGTGAGCTCCACTTGAGACAAGTGTTCTGTCTGCGCATATCAGATCAAGGGAGGAAAGGCTACTAATATGCACACAGTGGGGGGACGCGGCCCAGCGGATCCTGCCTAGAGGAATAATCGAGTATAGCTTTTGCGATACGAATAGGATTCTTGATACCTATGATTGAATCTAAACGACTGGAAACCCGGCTTTCTGTCGAGAATAAATGGCTCACCGGAGACAGCACCAACACTACCAAATTTTCCAGAATCTTCCATTATCCCAGCATCGCATTCGACAGTGCCATTGTATGCGAGGTTCGAACCGTAGCCTCCATTGGAAACGTCTAACGAAACCATCTTCTCAAGGGAGAGCATCCAGCACTGACCAGCGTTAAGACATCCGGAGTCTTCTAACTCTACAATAGCACTTTCGACCACCTCAATCGCTCGTTTCCTCTTCTGAAGCTGCCCTAGCGCTTTCACACATGCACTGGAAGATTGGGAAGATGTAGTTCAGGTTTTCGCCAGCATTTCATCGTCTCCGTACCGACGCAATGTCTTTCTCACTTCCTTCTCATCGTCAGTGGAATGGTATCCTGCTCCACCGTGTACGGCAACATAATAAGTCATGGCAGAAGTAAGCCACGGGATGTAGTGCCCACACAAAGGATTTCCTTTTCGAGCCACCTGTCAAAAATAGCAATAAGCTTTACCCGCGCACCTCGTGTTGGCCGTGTAGACGCCCGACAGCGCGCGAGTGGCACCGCAAGAGGCACCCACGTTGGTCATTTCTTGTTGGTCAGTCTTTACTACCCAACGGAAAACGGATTCACAGTAAAACTGCTCTGTGAATGGCTAATTAATTTTTCCCTCAAGCTAGGCCAAAAATATGGGACCCGATTCCAGACCCTGTCTGTGTATGTTGACGTTTAGATTTAGCACTCCCCTTCAACTGCAAAGGAAAATATCAAATCAGTCTATGTAATATCAAGCCATCATTGACCTTGGCAAACAACTTTGATTTAATTTAGATATATGGCCAACCACAAGGACAGTAGGCTGTACCGATGGCAACAGTTCCAAAGAAACATCAAAGGCAGAAGATACACAGTCTGCACCCGCGTCACGTCTGATGGATTCATCAAGGAGACCAACGTCTTCTTTCCAGGAGAAAATCGATCTAACGCGATGCCGGCCGAAGAGGCAGTGAATGACTCTTCGACTTGATCATCATCGATACAACACTGGGCTGCATTTAAAGGTAGCTGCGATCTAGCTGCACACGCCAGCGTTTCTTGTTATTCTCCACCATTTTCATCACCAAATGCAGACTCTGGATAGTAGGCTCACTAGCATGGTACTTATTGCGGGTGGCGTAGTGGGTGTTTTGCTCTCACTGCTTGTAAATATTTTAACAGCGTTCTCCAGGTTTCCCACTTCATATTCAATAAATATGAACCCAGACGAGTTTGTCCGACTCTCGCATTGATTCTCGGACCACCACTTGTAGTTGCCTGTTTCCTTTGTCCTCCCGACAGACCTTCCGTCATAGAAATACTAGGATTCTACGCTGTTCATCTTGGGAGTCTGATCGCTTCGCTTGTGGCATATCTCCTCTCGCCGTATCACCCATTGGCAGCATTTCCAGGGCCTATAATATGCAAACTTACGAGACTCTGGGGCTTGAAAGTGGTGCAGACAGGGAATCAGCACCGTTACTACAAGGCCCTCCATGCACGCTATGGCCCATATGTCCGTACAGGTGAGAAAACAGCTGAGTAATTGAGGTATTGCACTCACCTATTTTCAGGTCCTAACCACATCCATATCAGTGATGCTGATGCGCTCCCGACCGTTATGGGACTAAAACCTTTCAGACGAAGTGAACGTGGGTTAAGATCAATACATAAATACTAACTTCTCGCTAATCTAATGGATATGGCGCTGCCACACTTCGTGGGTCAACATGCAGTCTTCTTACAATAATAGACCCGCAAGAGCATGCTCAGCGCCGGAAAATATGGGATCGGAGCATGAATACAAGTGCCACACTTGGTTATCAAGACATGCTTTCTAGACGCATAGGTCAGCTTATTCATCAGCTTCAAAAACGCCAAGGTTTGGAGATCGATCTTTCCATGTGGCTTTCCTTTCTTTCGTATGTCGTCTTGCCGCCAGGTTGAATTCTTCTGAAGGTATTCCATGCAGATTTGACTTCATGGGCGACTTGGCGTAAGTTACCTGATTATATGGAATTGAGTGGTAGGTCATGCCATGCGAGGCAGATTCGGAGGAAAATTCAGGCTCTCGGAACAAGGCTCTGACGTCGACGGTTACATGAAAGGGACAAGACAATACTTGAAGTTTGTCTCATGTCTCTGTTTTTTTAGTAATGTCGTTTTCACAAGTATTATTAGATTTCAGGAATCAAGTGGAGTGATTCCTTGGATCAAACCTCTTATGTGGATGCTCCCTGGAGCCAATGTAATGAAACACTTCCTAGAATTATCAAAGGCAAGCGTTCTCGCTAGAATGTCTGAAGGCTCCTCAAACAAGGATATCTTCTACTATCTGGTAAGAATAAATATAAGTTGTCAACTAATGAGATTGCCCATAATGACTTCCTGAAGCTTGACGAAGAAGGGATTGGGCATGGTCCCCCATCACTCCCGACACTGATAATGGAATCAGGGTTAGCAATCGTTTCTGGTAATAAAGTTATCTTTGCCATCGAGTCACAGAATGCTGGCAAATGGTGACCTCGTCCACAGGCTCTGACACTACTGGAACCGCACTTTCCAACGTATTCTTTTACCTACTGTCCAATCCCGAAAATTTAGCTCGTCTGCAGAAGGAGGTTGACGATGCATTCCCGCCAGGGGCTGACATAGTCTCACCCTCCGCCGCCGCCGAACTGAAATATCTGAATGCAGTGATGTGGGTGTTAGTGCCTTCTTGAGCTCCTTCATTATTACTGATCTTCACTAGAAACGAGACTCTGAGGCTTCAACCTGCCGTCCCGAGTGGCGCGACACGTACTCTACCATTGGGTGGTGGTGGCGTACATATTTCAGGGCGGTCGGTTGTAGTTCTGACCCTAGTGTGTTTATTACCCTAATTCGAACGATGCAGTTGGCTTCCAGAGGGTACTACCGTTCAAATGTCGCCCTATAGCGGTATGTGCCGCATCCGCCATCCCTCCTGGTGCATATGGATATACTTACTAACAATACGATCTCGAAGTACATCGGGATCCGCGGTATTTCTATCCTGACCCAGAATGTTATTGTCCAGACCGCTGGCTCGAAGCCAATTCCGAGGCTAGACTTGAGCAATCGGCCTACTTTCCCTTTAGCTATGGTCAGCTCATTCCCGTCATTGACCTTCTCGCATAGATGATTCACTTTACTACATCCACTTCAGGCCCTACGGGTTGTGTCGGGAAAGGTCTGGCCATGCTCGAACTCCGAATGGTCGTCTGCGCTCTAATTCAGAAGTTTGAATTTAAATTTGCTCCAAGTTTCAAATCCAGAGACTGGGAGGACAATCTTGCAGATTTCTTTATATTGGTGAAAGGGGAGCTTCCTGTTCAAATGAAGGCACGGAAGCAGTAATCCGCTTGGTTAACCATGAGGCACAGAAAGGGAGGGAAGCTTGTTCCAATAGGGCAAATTTCTTCTTTGACGATGTTCATGAGCTATCATTTATCAGATCCAACTTTTATTATGTATGTTAAAGGAATGCCCCACAGACGAGCTGTAATTCGAGAGTAGAAATTGGTATACTTATACACAGTCGCACTCATATTTAGTTACAGATCCCTGGTTGGTTATGTATCATTATAAGATGGAAGGCTCGCGAGGAAGCGACAACGTTAGATACCATCAATCAGTTGGCACAAGTGCTGTTGGGCTGGACGACATTTCCCTTCCGTAGTCGAGAGAGGTCCTGATCACATATCACGTCAACAGTAATAGATACTAACCCTCAGTCGCGGCGAATACCATCTAGAGCCGGACAGACTAGAACCCACAGTCGAAAGAGTACCATCCTCTACTGTGACCCCTCGATCATCATGCAGACTTTAAATAGAGGACACCAGGGCTCGGGCAATAAATGGAACTCACATGCCAGTCGGCGAAAGCCAATAGTGCTAGTGATCTGTCACATCGTTAGGCACCGCATTTATCTGACGTTCAAATATTAAAACACATCAAAGAGAAGCAAATGAACTTCGCCACTCACTCGAATCTCTTATAAGTTCCCTTTCCACAACACTCGGCCGCCTAGTAAGATCATCCAGGAACGCCAACTCATTCTTTCCGTGCAGCCAGCGTGCCACGCATTTCTAATTAAATGGTAGTCATCCCGGAGAGGGTTCAGCGTCTACTTCAAAGGCTCGGTCATAATATCATGAGATCCCTTCGTGTGACACCTGCAGTGCATCATGCATCAGCCGATGATACTCGATCTGTATCAAAGCTGTTAGTCTCCTTCAGAGAAGCTGTAGCCCACAGTTAGTACATGGAAGGGTCTATATAGTGGAATGCAAGTTTGAAAGATACCCAGGCAGGAGGCACGCCCCAAGATGGGTCCAGAGCACTTCCAGGATTCTGATTATGATATCGGTGCGTGCATGTCCCATAGGAGAGTAATGGCCTCGAAGGATAGCGGAACACATACTGGGAGTGTGCGACACTGAATCATGTATAAAATAATGATATCACACCCCCATTTTGAAAGGTGGTCAAGCTAGGTTTTGGATTCGAATTTTTTTCTTCCAGTGCACACGACTTCTTTGCCTTCTCAACAGAATTGCTATAACCGCGGTGATGCCAATGCTGAACAGTACCATGACGGAGACCTTCAATACGTCTGAAAGTAGAGAAAATCAATTGCATCAATCAACTTGTTAATATACTTACCATAAAATCATGCACACGTAATAGTCTCCAAGAGGGAGAGGGAGAGTCAATTCAGGTCGGACCTGTTGGCGTGGCAAACATCATGATTTAGCTGAGCTGTTGCAGAACGCGAGAATATCACGGCATATGAGCCCAGGTGTTGCTAATAGTGCAAACTTCGCGCTTGATCCTGGTGTTGTCTTTTAATTGAGACCTGACGCGGTACTCTAAGAGAGACTTGAAGCTTGAAGCTTGACGCGTGACGTCTCCATCTCTCAGTATTGAATACTCTAGGCTGCAATTAAAAATTGCGGCCAGGAAATGTTGCGGCATAATTAGTCGACGACTTGGTCAAAAGTAACACGTACAACTACGTAGCTCAGGCCGAGGCTTTGTCAGCCCGGGCCCGAAGAGTACGTGTCCAGTCATCAAATTCTTCCAACCATCATGTATCTCTCTATTACAAGCGCAATCTTGTCGCTTTCGTTATTAGTGCAGGCCTCCAATGTCGTTGATCTTACTCCCGCCAACTTCGATTCCGTGGTTGGTCAGGGCAAGCCCGCTCTTGTTGAGTTGTGCGTTTAACGGCTATTGACACACGGAACTTCGTTGACGCTGGTTATTTGAAGCTTCGCACCTTGGTGGTAAGTTAATACCCCCCTGTTATGGCTGTCTTATTCATGCGAGGATCTTCAGTGGCCACTGTAAAGTTTGTGCAATGCCTCTGCATCCATGTTGGCCCATTAACATACTCTTCAGAATCTTGCTCCAATATACGAGCAGCTTGCCGATGGATACTCTCATACTTCGGACGTTATTATCGCCAAAGTGGATGCAGATGCCGAGAAGTCACTAGGGTATGTTCCCATCCTAGACCCATGTGGCGCGGCTGGACTGGCATATGCGTAGTTCGAAATACGGCGTTCAGGGTTTTCCAAGTGCGTTTTGTCTAGTTATTGACTCGGGTCTAAAAGTAACCATTGTACGTGATTTTAGCCCTTAAGTGGTTCAGCAAGGACGGTACTCCCGAAGATTATAAAGGCGCACGCCAGCTAGCTGACCTAGTCGATTTGTACGCCCTTCTTGCTATAGCACGTTTTATTGTACAGACAGTAACCTCCCTTCAGCGTCACCCAGAAGTCAGGAGTGAGATCAAACTTCAAAGTGGCTACTACACAACTCAGTTACCTAAACTTAACGGAGATCACTTCCGTGTGTCTACTTTGGTTTACCTCAGTATTGTTTGAAGCTTACGATCAGATGTAGGATCCAACAAAGAACGTACTCGTCGCATACACTGCATCATGGTGGTAAACATCATCGTGTTGCTCGGACTTGCGATTGTCTCAAGATGTTTTCTCGACAGTACATACAGCAAGGCCCTGAAACCAGTTTTGGAAAAAGGTGACCCCTGTCTTGATTAATTGCGAGTGCAATATTGATAACCCACTGTTTAGTGGCGGAATATTTTAGTCGTGAGCCTGACGTGCGGTGTCATGCCTTCATACACCCATCGATGCTAGATTGATTTTCGTTCAACATAGGTCATCGTTGCCAACTACCAGTGTGATACCGAACACAATCGACCACTAACGATTCGAATGGGTATCAATAATTTCCCCAACATTACCCTTTATCCCAAAGGGCCTAACAAAACCCCGGTGGTTCGTACTAAGACATAGCCTTGGCACGCCACATAACCAAACCGCCTTACAGGAGTTTGAAGATGAACGCTCCGAGGAGGATCTGGTGGCGTTTTTAAATGAGTATTGCGAGACAAACCGCGCTGTCGGTGGTGATCTAAACGACCAAGTAAACGCGCAATCTCGGCATTCTTGTGACGCACATTAAAGACGGTATAAACAGGCTGGCCGCGTCCCAGAATTGGATAGTCTAGCGCGACGATTCTCCACAGTTTCCCCCTCCGGCCGCAAGTACGTCTACGATGCGGCCGTCGAAGTCGCCGGTGCCGTCGGTGGACATGCCTCGATATACCTCCGGGCGATGGAGAAAGTGCTCAACGGCACTGATGACTATGTTGTCAAAGAAACTAAGCGGTGAGTTTGAGAAAAATAAGCGAGGCGCCCGAGCACTAACGTCCTTTTCTTCAGTCTGGCTTTAATCCTGAGAAAGCGTCAACTATCTGAGGAGAAACTAGACCAGATCAAGATCAAGGCGAACATTTTGGCTACATTCACTGACAAGAAAGGCGGCAAGGCTGAGGCACCAAGGTCGAAGGAGGAGTTGTGAGTGCAGTGCCTGGTAATTTATATACAATACCGTGTTTCGATTTAGCACCTGTGCTGAGCTGAGCATGTTTGATATGTAACTGGTTAGATATCCCCAACAATAATCAGATGCCGCGGAAGTATAATGATGCCGATGAAGACATGCCGACCGCAGTTGCGTGGGCGTGGTTTAAGCCCGGCAGCCCTGCTTATCTTTCAAATTATAGGCGCAAGGATGCTGCACCTTTCCCACTGTAACTCCCACAATCTTCCTCAACCACGTCCGCCTGCTATTGTCTTGCGATGACATCTGCCGTTGCGCCAAGCTCTAGCAGCAGTGACGATTTCCGAGCAGCTCATCCTGTCTATGCAACCGAACACGATCCCCTGATTGGCAGTTCTTCTGGCGCTCATCGTACAGAGCGAACAAAGAAATGGTATAGAGCCCGCCCACTGTGGTAAGGACCCTTTTCCCCATCCATGGCGCCAGTTGGCTGACGCATCCACATATCAGGCTGGTTCCATTCGCGGTAACGGCCTCGCTATGTGTGAGTGATATTCGACATCTATCAGCATTCAGTTCTGTTGTGGCACTAATGTGAATGACTCTTGTAGCGCGCCATGACCCTCGCGCCTCGCACCGAAGTGTTCATCGAGATCGCGTGCGAGGATCTGTGGATGAGCCGCCACCACCATACTCGACACCAACATACACACGCTTCATTACATACCAACTTCTCATCCACTCATTTCCCAATGTACTCTGATATCGAGGGTCCGATACCCCTTTCCCTGGATAACCTATTGATTATGCCAATACCCTCGGTCGAATTGCGACCTCCGCGCAGCCGCTCCACGTCAGAAGATGATTCTCAAATGGAAGACGACACGCCCATTAATTGCCTTGCAGAACCGAGTGTTCAAGCTGGTGCAGCGAAACTGCAGACTAGTACGTAGGATAGATAAGTCACTTGAATATAGCTCATTGCGTGTTGCGACCAGTTATGACTACTACCATGGGTCTGCTCAGCGCAATCACCACTGGCTGGTGGGGTCAATTTGGAGACAGACATGGGAGAACCAGAGTCATCACCTGTGCTGTTTCTGGTCTATTATTCACGCGAGTTGATCTTATGTCCTGTGTGATTTGGCTGTGACGTTAACACAATAAACAGCGATGTCATGTTCATTCTTGCATCCAATCCACCTCCATTACTCAGAGGGAAGGCACATCAACTCTTGATTTTGGCTCCCATCGTCGAAGGTCTTCTTGGGGGTTGGTCCACAATGCAAGGTGCTACCCAGGCGTCAGTATGAAATACATGGGGAGTGGTCACGGTTATCTGATGGCTTGTTGCAGATACATATCCGATTGCACGTCCCATGGTTCCCGGTAAGCACATTGACATACGGAATCCGCGCTAGCACTCATATGGGGGTTTATAGTGCACATATATACTCACGATTTACTGGAGTATTTTACGTTGGCTTTGCTTTGGGGCCGGAAATCGCTGCTTTTATTTTGCGCAACACCCACACAACAACAGCTGTGTTTTATGCCTCCTCACTGTGCGCTTCCATCAACATCTTTCTCCTGCTATTCGTCTTTCCCGAATCCCTGAGCCCGGCAACACGGGCGCGCAACATCGAGGCTGCTCGGGAGGTCAGGAACAAGGCATTGCAAGGGCCGAAAGGGAAGAAAGGGCTATGGAGATCTGTAAAGGTTGCGGTAAAGGCCTTTATCGAACCCATAGGGATCCTAGGACCCAAGCCAAGACAGCATGGACGTGGTCGGGATTGGAGCTTGACTCTCCTGGCGATGTCCCTTTTCACGTTCTTCTTGTCAGTTGTAAGTATGACGATGCACAGTGGATTTTGAGACAACCTTGACGCTCTGTATCTTCCTTTTTAAGGGTTTATTCCAAATCAAATATCTGTATGCTAAGCACGTGTACTCGTGGGATGCCGAGACGCTGAGCTACTATATTACTGCCGTTGGTTCGACACGTGCGCTTCATCTTCTAATTCTCTTACCAGGTACGCGTTTCTTTCCCTTGTTCTATTCCTATGGTGCTAATCCAGTTTAGCTGTTATACGGATGTTGAAGCCAACACCCCCCGCCATCCAAATTTCCCGAGGCGTAACTAAATCGAACCCAAAAGCCAAGTCATCACCCAGCACCCTTGTGTCGGCAATAGAGTTTGATCTAGTGGTCGCAAAGGTGTCTACTGTATTGGACATGCTCTCGCACTTGCTGGTGCTAGTGTCTTCAACCTCGGCGGAAGGTCTGTTCGTAGCGTTCTCGATGATATCCGGCTTCGGTGCTGGCATGCAACCAGCTGTACAGTCTGTTGCATTGTGCACACTCCATTTGCGAGATATTACCGAAGGAAAGGAGATAGCCGACGGCAAAGGTGGGGGAGAGGTTGGTAAATTATTTGGTGCCTTCTCGGTCATGCAAGCTGTGGCGAGCATGATCCTTGGGGTATGTGTCCTCCTTCTTTCTTGAGCAACGATGCTGAAAGGCGGTTGGGTGTAGCCCCTGTTGTTTGGAGCAGTGTACAGTCTAACCGTTGCGACGTACCCTAAGGCTATATTCATGGTGGGTGCTGGCGTGATGCTCGTCTCGATGACTGTGTTGCTCCTCATTCGACCACCACGGGTTGATGTGCCCATTGAGATTCGGGTGGAGACACAAGTTGAGGTTGATGTAGGAAGGACCCGTGGACGCTCACGCAAGAGCAAGGATATCAGGTCAGGATTAAAATAATGTCACGCATTTCCGGAAAAGTTGTGTAGGTTACAGGATTTTTCAAATATATGGCACTTTCGATGGTTTGCATGCCTGGTGATCCGGAGGGTCAAAAGATTGGTTGAATCAACCAACCATGCATCATGCAATGATCGGACCAACCTAGGAATGTCAGGAGACTAAAAGTGGTCGGGAGATGTCGGGCAAGCTGGTCGGTGACAAGGCAGGACAAGTCAGGGCGTCCACGTACCGAAACAAAGCCACTCGTACCGGCAGAGCAACAACTGAAACATGCAGCGCAGTAACGGCACCGGCATAGCCATACCCATGACTCGTTAAATCATATGCCTTCTAACCCTGCGTTGCAGCGCCTTTTAACGGGACCTGGTATCCAGAGCCATACTTTCAGGTCATAACAACTGACGGCCATGGCATTGGTCGAAATGTCGCCAGTGTTGTATGTATGAGCGAGGCGCAGAACCTTTAGGTAACGTTTGGGAAGCCAATAATATGTGTCGGGTTCGTGTGTGGAGCTTACCCACCAATTTACAAGAGAACACCTGCGATGGCGACGGATCGGATGGTTGAGCATATGGTCACTGGAAACATTCTCTTTTAAGGGCCCTGCGTAAAAGAGAATGGTATTTCCACTCAGATGTCAACCCTGCGGGGGTGGTAGACGGCTAGATCCGGTGACCGAGGGCGCTTAAACCCCTTATCAGATTACAGATTATCAGATACGTGAGATCTTTCAGTCATGAACCATATTCAACGTCAGTCCCCTCGTTTTCTCACCACCACCACCACCTCACTGCCATGAATCCCGCACAAAACTACGGCTCAGTGCGCACCTTGTCTCCCGACGAACTCGACGACGATGCTGCCGACCAGGCTTACGGCCGCCGCCGAGCTTCGACATCTCGTTCTCGTCACAGCCAGACTTATGGCACCAGCCCTCCATTGGCTCGTCTAAGTTATGCGGCTGAAGACTACTCTGAACAAGATCCTTTCTTGCCGCATCGCAGCCGCTCCAGCTCACCCTCGACAGCTTCTACGGTGACAATCCAGCAAACACGCCGTGCGGTCTCGTCATTATGGTAGGAAAAGAAGTAACCAGACATTCAGTGCAAGAGTTGATGCATTTCCAGGCTAATCCCTGTAGTATTCATGGCAGGAATTTCAGTATGTGTTCAGGGGTCTGCTCTTCATGCCACTCATGTGTTCTGCTGGCAGCGTGGTATGACCATGGCGCCTCGTATAGAGGTCTACACCCAGATAGCCTGTAATGAAATCCATCGTATCTCATCGAACTCAACCTTCACAACATCACACTCCCCCTCCGGTCCAATTCTTCGCGATTTCTATATCACATCAACGTCATCGCCCCTTCTTGCGTCATTTAATACCTCATTTCCTTTGCATGTTAATGCCAGCACCGCTGGCGAAAAATGGGTTCACACTGCAGCACCCTCTGAGGAGTGTCTTCGCGACCCCGCAGTCCAGTCCAGAGCAGCGGGCATACAAGCCAGTGCGTGAGGGAATTCTCATTCCCGAAGGCGTAACTGATCATCCCCATACAGCGCTCGCGACAATTCTTGGCGTGCTAAGTATCGTAACCGCCGGTTATTGGGGGCAAATATCGGATGCCTTTGGTCGTAAGGCAGCTCTTTGCGCAGTCCTCTTCGGCATGGTCTTTCAGTGTGTTGTCATCTCTATGTTTCCTATGCATAATTCATTATGAGGCGCTGCAGCAATGTCATGTACATCTTGGTATCCATACCTGACTCAGTGTTCAACCGGCATGCGCGGGGATTACTGACAGTTGGGCCTGTCGTTGAGGGTTTATTGGGAAGTATGTCCACATATCATGCTGCTGAGAAGGCGTGAGTTTCTTTAGCTGTATTTTAATCAATCAATCTCACGGTCCTCTAGATATCTTGCGGATTGTGCTCAATCTGGATCACGGTAGGCTTCCCAATTATCATTATATAATTACTGAGCTATATATATGCCCAGATCCACAGTCTTTGCATACTTCCAGGGGGCAACCTACGCTTCACTTGCAATGGGCCCACAGGTTATTTTTTACCATGTACTCGACAATTTATAGCTGAACAACACTAGATCGCTGGCCTTTTGCTGAGGGTGATCAACATGGACCACGGAATAGCCATGTTCTACATCAGCCTCGTGTTCAACGTCGCTGTTTTCTGCTATGCCTTATTGATTCTCCCCGAGTCCGTAACGCCCGAGATGATGCATATTGCACGTCATCCTGTCCGTTCCTCCGACGCCTCCCTTAGGGAAGAAGGGAAGACCAGGGAACGATGGCTATGCAGGATCAGAGAGGTGCGAGACCGGCTGGTAGCGCCTTTGACGATCTTTGGCCCCAAACGCAAGCCCGGGGGAGGTTGGGATTTGAACATGACAATGCTCGTGATAGCACAGTTCACCCACCTGCTGTCGGTGGTAAGTACTAGTGGAATATCTGTCGGCAGGTGGATGATATTTATCGTGTCCACAGGGTGTTGTACAGGTGAAGTTCTTATATGCGCAACATACGTTCGCATGGAGCGTTAAGCAGGTTGGTAGATGTGTGCCAAGTGTCAACGTTACCCTCATGGATTTTCCTTAGCTCAGCTACTATATTTCCCTCCTCTGGGTCTTGCGGGCCTTCCACCTGCTTCTGCTTCTTCCCAGTGCGTGTGCTGCCCCAGCCTTCTATTAAAGTCTCACAACCATTTCTTAGCAATCCTCCGCTTCATCAAGCCCAAATCGTCTGCGGATGCCGGAACTCCTGGCGGGAGGACGCAGGCCATCTCTCAAGATATGAAATTCGATTATCGAATCGCACAGGCCTCAATATTCCTGGACGCCATGGCATACGTGCTGACGATCATCGCGCCGGGATCATCGCAGGTACTCTTCGTCTGCTTCACATCCTTATCCTCTTTCACGGCAGGCGTCAACCCCGCCATCCACTCCCTCGCGGTGTCGTACCTCTTTGCCAATGGTGAAAATGCAAAAGTAGGGCAGATGTTTGGGGGGATGAGCATGTTGCAGGCTATATCACATACCCTACAGGTGCGTGAGATTTTTTCCTTGCCTGTGAGCGCACGCTCATCGTGAACTAGCCCTTGGTATTCGGGGTGCTGTACAGCGAGACGGTGGCAACATACCCCAAAGCGATCTTCGCGCTCGCGGCAGGCCTCCTCATCTCCTCATCTGCAATGTTCACACTGTTGCGCACGAATGTGACTCCCCGGCGTGATACCGAAGATGTGGTTCAGCAGGACGGGGATGAGCCGTCGGTGTTCGACGATGAAGACGAGTCGAGGAACGTTCGCGAGAGTCGTAAGCCTTTGCTTGCAGATGTGCGAGCGCCCGTGGCGCCAGCTTCGTAAAGGAGAATGGAGATTGGGGATCTACTGAAGTATATATGTATGTCTATAGTAGGGATTGCGGACGAAAAACGAAGCACTCCAAATGATACTATTCGGTGTCTGGATATGTATACAGTCGTCCTCGAGCGCATCCACGAATAAGTGCACGGTGCGATAAACGGTAATGACGCTCCTCTGCGGGGGCGATAAAACAAACCGAGTTAGATGTTGCTTGCCGCCTAATAATTTTACAGCACCCGTTCGGTTATATCCACTGCAGTTGCGTCGCCTGATGCGTACGCGAGAACGTGTGGCGATCCGATCTTATCTAATCGTTTCACCAAGTGGGACGGCAATCAAGGATACTCGAGGCTCCACCCACGCTGGTAAAGTAAGCTCAGATACATAGAACGGTAAACGACTCCAAGGAGAGGATCTTCGTCGCAACCACCCGCTAGGACGTGGTGTTAAATTGCGTGTTGCAACCGTCGACACGGACTGGGGTCGAATAAGAAGAAAAAAAAGGTGGCTTCGAAGATCTCCGCCCGCCATCAATTATGTCCGCTTGCGCGCAAATTGAACGGACCACGGCCAGTCAATGAATCCAGCTTCATAGTCGCTTCGAGGCTGCGAGCGTATTCAGAACCCTCGACTCCGTGTATGGTAAGTATGCCACGTGTAGTGGTATTCGCGGCCTGGATGGTTTGGTAACGTCTTTAGGTGTCGGTAGTCTTCGCCTCCTAGGTCGCCAAAAATGCGAACCTCTTTGCGCCCTTCCTGGGAAATTGACAGGGAGTGCAATTCATGCATCGCTATTGGTATTCACTTGAACGCGGCCACCGCTTGCAAGCTGGGAATTTAAGTTTACATAAAATTAAGCTTGCGATAAGTATCTCAGATTCGTCTAAATCTGGCGGTGACTCCCTGACTTCGATCTGACGACGCGCTTCTTCTTCTTTCACCCTGCATGTCATGGCCCGTCAGGGTCAACTGATGTCCATCTGAGCTGTAGAGTTACCGGCTGACCGAGCCCCGGACGAAATTGGCAAAAATGTCTTTATTCTGGTAGAAAAAACGAACTAAAGAGATGTCACCGGCTCCGCGAACGCACGTAGCTCATCTATCGTGTGTAAATTGCCCTCCCACTCACTTTCAATCATGAATGAAGCGAGATACCCATCCTTCTGCGGCACAATCAGGGTCAACCCGGCAAAAAACACTGCTGTACTAGCCCAGAAAGGCGCTCCCCCTCCAAAGTCCAACGCATCTCCTACCAGTGGGTACTTCGTCCAACTTGATAACCATGAGAGGCCAGGATCGCCCAAACCTTTCTCAATGGCCTCCGCTGTGCAGTTAGATGCTAATATCTCGGCGCAGTTAGCCTCCGTGAGTTGTTCGATTAAAGCACGGCGGCAAGCCAATGCAACAGAGGCCAGGCTGCCTTCCAGCAAGGACGATTGGGAGAGCGTAGTGGTGAACGGCCTGGCACCCTCATGTCAGCACCCGGATCAGTTAAAATTGTAATAAGCTACGTACGTCAGAAGATTACCAAAATACTTCGTGGCATCGGGTTGCATTTTGCTGCGACACCGTCCGTCGGCAGACATACTCAGCTGAACGTCGCGCCCAGGTTCGAGCAAAGCCTTACGGGCGACGATGATTGCCCGCCAGACAACTGCAGTCACACAGTCACCCGTAGAGACCCAATCACTGGGATCCGTGGGAGTACAAAGGTTCTTCAGCTTGCGAAGCGACTCCCACGGGAAGAACCAGTTTGATAGCATCGCTGCACTAGGAGGCCGTGGCGGACTCACGCTAGCTAGTGGCCGAATGCCCTCTGGCGGCGGAGTCGCGTAAGGTGGCAGATGAATCTCCGCTGGTGGAGCGGGCAGGCGAGTCTCATCTGGGGGAATCACGTCAGCTGGCAGGGGAATATCCTCTGGCAGGGCAGTCACGTCAGTTGACAGGCGGGTGTCCTCTGGTGGGGGAGTCACGTCAAGTGACAGGCGGAGGCCTTCTGGAGGGGGAGTCGGCAGGCGGATGCTCTCCGGCAGGGGAATCGCATCAGCCGACAAGCAGACGTCCTCTAACCTAGTCCCTTGTGTCGGCAAAGGAAAGAATTTTCCCGGGTGGCGTTCCCACGAGGTGATGGCAAGCGGAGCCGACTTGGCATCGCCGCGGGATACTCTGGCCCACTCCTTGATCAAGTCAACGCACGACGCGCAGTCAGCAAGCATGTGTGATAAGCTGATACCCATGGCCAGTGTACCACATGTGAACTGACAACAACTGTTATTCAGACGCGTGCCTGGTGGTAAGTATCGAAAAGACCTACCTTGGTGAACTTGACCATGAGTAACGGTTGGTCTTCAGAGTATTCTTGGCAGCCTAGGAGGGTTCGGGGCGACACAGAAGATTGATGCAGATCACTGTATGCAAGAGGTGAGTCCACCCAGATCAAGTCGGCACCGCGTCCATCGTCGACAAGTTGCTTGGATTTCACCCCCTGCGCATCTTCAACATCATATATTGACCCTGCGATCAAAGGGAGCCCATCTAAAACGTCCTGGAGACTAGTCGCAAAGTCCTGCAGTTGAATGGGTCCGGTCGAAGACGGTCTAAAAAAAGGTTGAGTGGAATGAAGCCAGCTAAGGCGCTATCAATCGCGTGGAGGGATATACGAGACCCGGTCGAGGGCACTGCAGGTTTGACGCGAACTATGCTCTGAGACGTCATGGTGAGACTTGGGGGAGATACTTAGCACGTTGGGTTTGAAACACAAACCTGTCGTATTTATAGAGCATATCTAAGATCCATACGAGCCGGCTGTGCCTGCACGTTTTCGGGTTCATTGAGTCCGCACATTAAGCGGGGCTAACCAAGAAGGTCCGGCGCCGTTTATCTAATCCTTTTTTGTAAACAAAAAAGTAACCGGGAGAGCCGAAAACTCACCAACGGTCCCCGTGCATGGTCAACACGACTCTGGGCCAACCATTCAAAGAAGTCCCGTGGTGTAGGTTTCCTACACGGTAAAAGGACGAGTCTTCAGTGCGTTCTGATGCAGTCTGCAGTCCGCAGTTTGAGACTTGTAGTCACGATTGCTTATAGTATAGTTGTAGCTCCACAGTTTCAGAGCAACAGCGATGAAATTTGAAAATTTGAAGACGTAACCCTAGCCTTGGCACTTTCGCGGGTGTCCTAAAGAAGACCGGGTCCGTAATGCCCCCACAAACAACCATAACGTCAACCAGGCGCCGAGAGTGGCCCGAGACCGGCAGAAGGCTGTCTAACTTCGTCCTTGGCAGGTGACGGGCGCCCTGGTCGAACATCAATACAGTACATGTTCAAGCAATCTTAGAGATTGAACCAACCCCCACGTGGATGTTTCGGAACTTACTTAACCTAAGGCGGTCCAGGGACTGGGAGATAAGGCCGATGACGGTGATGATGGACGATTCAGGAGTGAGTCCACATTGAAGATGCGTGATGTTCATGCGTTGTACATGACGAGAGAGAGACGGTGATCATTCCATAGCTGCACCCAGATGAGCACACAGTACGAATACCATTCCCGAGCCCCGGCTCCGACTAGTACCGCTACCGAGATTGCCATCCTCAACAACGAAGAAGGATGTCACGGGGATGATGAATGGCACTTGGATGGCAGTGCAGATGAAGAAGAGGACTTGTAATTTGATAAAATTGCTACTCGAGTTACCAATACATTGTGGCTCTGCATCGGCCCAGTAAAAACCTCACCTATAGGCCGGGGTTTACATAAAGCCGGGACGGAGCCAGGACGAGACTTTTGCATCGGTTCAGCCTGAAAGCGAGTGAGCCGGGTCGGAACGACATGGAAAACACTAGGGTAGGGCCACCATTGATGTGCTGTCTGTGCAGCGGGCGAATCACAGTAACGGTGTCGCGCAACGTTGATGGTGAAGCTCCTGGGTAACGTGCCGTATTTGCTGTTTGTGCTGGACACCTGCGTCATTTGTTATAGCTTTGTCGATTGTTGGGCCTGACTCTTACTTTAAGCTTGCTTGACGACGACTACGAGCAATGGTCACGTCGGATGGCAGGGCCAACTCCAGCGACCAACAGCGGCAGGGCCAATGCCCATTCCGGTTCACCCAGAGTCTGCCGCCTGCGGATGGGTATGGATACGGTGGAGTGTGGAAGGTCCGGAGGTGAACGTGGCCGAAGATAAGCAGGAGCGGCCGAAGAGGCACAAGCGTGGAGCCAGGTCGAATTTCTATTGGTATGGCTGCAGCCCACAATAATCCTATTATAGGCACCACCTTAAAGCTAGGATGGACTCATTATGTTTGAGGCTTATAGAGGCTGCCTGTTCTGGGTCAATACACTCCCAGAGGAGTTTGACGTGGTCACCAACACCATTGATTGGGATCATGACACGGTGGCAGAACTGGTCAGTAATTTGCGTCAAGTAGAGATAAGGAAGGGTCTGTGTACCGCAACAGAGGGCTTAGCGTTCGCTGTAGCAAAGAAGAAGCAGCAGAAGCCCGGATTGACCTCAGCTTTGACTTTGCTACAGCAAATGCTGAGCCCTCTGTTGTGGTATGCAGACCCTACCTTATCTCTATTTGACGCAAATTACTGACCAGTTCCACCACTGTGTCCTGATCCCAATCAATGGTGTTGGTGACTGTGTCAAACTCCTCTGGGAGTGTATTGACAAAGAAGCTGAGGTAAAGCGGCTCCGGAACAGGATGGCCCGCTTCTATAAGCCTCAAACATAATGAGTCCATCCTAGCTTTATGCTCCATGATTCCAGAACCATTGTATTGTATGTTAGTGATTTCTCCAAGCAGTGATGCTCTCGTATTTGCTAAACAGTTGCCATACACCGTATGCAGTGTGTTCCAGGCCAGCTGTGGGTTGCACACTGTAGGAAGAGCGGGCACTTAAAATAAGTACTTTATGCACTAGTACTTAATTTCAGTAGCTTTTTTCACCCCAAAATCAGTGTCAAAAAAATTAATTTAGCTACCACTAAAATTAAGTACATTTAAACACTTAAAATAAGCTACCCAAAGCCAGCCCATATCGACGGGTAGACACATCAAATCACCAAACAAACCAAGTGCTGCGAGCCCTGAGACAGCAAATTCACTTACTGGGTTAGCATAAGCAAGTCTTAGTGAGTACAACAAAAGAACCTTTGCATCGTGCATGGTGAATTGTTTGTGTCTGTAGCTGGAGAGCACAGGGACTTGGGAGTCTCAGAGAGTAAGGGGAGTGTTTACAATATTACAACTGATGTGTAGCGACAACGTAGCTTACTGGAGTAATATAAATGATGAGAAAGCAAAGAGAAAAAAGAAAAAAAAACCGCACCTATTCAAACTCGACTTCTGGTTCCACGAAAACAGTCCTGGCAAAGTCACCACTGCGGTCAACAATTCCCCACTCATTCCCATGCTTGACTCAACTCGTCCAACTATGCATTCAATCGTATGCAAATCCACAACAACTGGCACGGTGGTCTCCTGAGTACGGTGCTGAGATGGCGGGGTGGGTAGTCGTGCCTCTACAGACCTGTACACAGAAAATTAATCCTAATGATATAAAATCAGATAATTCGAAAAAAAAGGCATACCTGAAAGTAGACTCGGTTCTAGATCAGAGAATGTCAATCAGGTGTTAGGTTACACTCACTTGTTGAAGAAGTTCGATGCTGTTTGGCGCATGGCGGTAGTTGTTTTTGACCATGCCCCTCCGGCAAGCCAAAAACACCTCCCCCTCCCCTCACCTAATCGACCCACTCAGGCTCAACTTCAAACTTGGCCCTGGGATCATATGCGCCCTTCTTGCCTGTGTCTCCCTCCCCCTTGCGTCTGGGCATCGCAACCGGGCCGACGCGCCCCACCTCCATGTGCACCTTGGCGCTGCGGTGGACCTTGAGGCTGATGTGCTGGTGGGGTATGTGGCGGGGGCGGCCAAAATTTATCCTGGATGGGCGGGGTTAGTTTATGTTGCAGTGAGGCACCGGGGATGGGGGATTAAGGGGGAGGCAAAGGTGGAAGGGGATTGGGGGCAAGTACTGAAGTGAAGGGGTGGAGAGGAAGGAGAGAGGGAATGAAGAAAGAAGGAAAACCACGCACCGGTACCCGTCAGCCACTCCTCGTCCCCCTCACGTTGTGCGTGATACTTCCACGGGATGACCTCAAGCGCCCACCACCAGGGCAGGCTGCACGCCGGGGTGAGAAAAATGAGCAGGGACGTGCAGGGGGTCAGGGGAGAGCATCAAGGAGACGATGACGAGATGGGCAGTTAGCGAGCGGACAGCACAACGCAGCCGGCATGATCCACCAGAGCGCATCTGCGAGATCGGCCTGTTCCTCGTCCATCGCGCCAATGAGGTGCGCGGGCATGGTGGTGTAGCCGATGGACACCGTCGGTTCCTCCACACCCCCGGTGGATGGCGAGGACGGTTCGGCGTAGTTAACGAGCGAACAATTATAAAATACTACAAGGTGTCTTCCCTGAGGATTGTATGGATATATACTACTTGCAATTACTTGTATGGCCCTTGCAAGCGTGTATGAGGCACTGGCATGATTATGTGCGTGCAATAATGAGATTTGGTAAGTCAATTCAATGTCCGACACTTTCCAAGTTGCAACTCCTTCCTACCGCCATGACCCCCCAACAACGAACAACCATTCACATTGACGATAACTACTCTCGAACTCGGCGAACATGTCCTCGGCTAGATGATGGAGCCTGCAACCAGGCAAACACTAAGTAAGTCACCTTTTCATGTCCTCATTATTGCCGCTCAATACCCACATATCCATGAGCTATTTTTGCACAGGCCTTCGATCACAGTAGTATATTTCAGTCTCTACCTCAATGTAAGTAACACTTTTAACAATCTTTGCCATGCATATAATTGACTCTGACTTAGTGTTGGCCGTCTCTTTGAGAACCGAGGCCTCAGGAAATATGCATGCCATACGCAAGTCCAACAAACCTGAGCAGGATATTTTTGCTTGGGCAGGTACCATATACGAGCATCGAGACACCACGCCCGCCTCTGACTCTGACAGACAACTTCGCACATTCAGACTCAATGGGGGGTGACGTGGATGAGAAAGGTCAATCTTGGAGGATTTAGGCACGTCTTTGGTTTTGCTTTTTTTTTGTTTATGGGGTGCTCACTAGCTTTTTCGTTTCTCTCTTGCGTTGTTCTCGACCTTGGCCCTCTGCAGTCACTATAACCATTCCGCACGAACTGTGACACCTCTTATCACCCCTGCTCCTGCAGCAACCATACAAACACATGTGTGAACACAACTTCACACTCCACACCCTCCCCATGCTCACTGCACTCTCTATCACGTGAGGGAATGCGAGAAAATCGACGGGTATACGTATAATGCCATGGGGTGTTCAGCATCACCGTGAAATGCGGCATCCCACGCCTCACCGCGCCGCATGCCCTCGCCAATGTCACCAACATTGTCGTCTGCAGTGTGGCCTTCTTCATTGTCCTCTTCCTCATCGGCATCGCCGTGCGCTGCAAGGCCGCCGTCGGTGCGTACAGTCCCTCTGCTCCCTGCTTACGCCTGCGTGCCCTGACCGTGTGCAGCGTGGGTGGCGCTGCTGTTCTTTTGATGCTCTACCTTGTCTCCCTCCCACTCCAGCTTGTCTCGACCTCGACCTTTCTCCACCAGGGCTCCGCCGCCCTTGTCGCCATCACCACCATCCATGCGGGCGTCGTCGCCGCACTGTTTTGGTTTTTGCTGGATATGCTGAGTGTGTGCTGTGCTTTGTGTTGGGATTTTTCATTTGGGTGTGTGTATCAGTGTCGGTTTGTTTGGCTTGCAGTTGGCTGTGTGCGGTGCGCGTGGGCTTTTGTTTGATGCGTCCTTCCTTCCTCCCTTGACTTGTTATTATTACCTGTATTTCAGTACTATAATACACTGATTTATCAGTATTTTATAATGGCATTTTTAAGTACAAAAATGGCTGAAATTCAGTGTAAATTGTTTCTGAAATGGACATTCTCTCTACTAGATTTCAGGGTCACGCCAATTGACCGGTTGTCAGGGTTCACGCATTTCCTTCCACAAGTTTCTATTTCCTTCCATGAGTTTCTGTCACCTTCCATGAGTTTCCATAACCTTCCGTCAGTTTCTATAACCTTCCGTCACATTCCGTGACCTTCCATCACTTTCCGTCACCTTCTGTAACCTTCTACAAGTTTCCGTCTTCCCTATTATGTAAGCCTTGCCAGCGCTATAAGACTGTAGCCCATGTGGTGGCGTTTCCTCAGCTTGATCTCTGAGGATACCCACTACACAGGCAAGTCCCCATGTATCTATCGTTGGTAGAGTTATAAACTGAGGATACCCACTACACAGTTGGTCATTGTCCTAGTATCGGCTCTTATCTCCTTGAGTATCTTTGGTTGTGGCTTCGTCATTAGTGTTGCCCTCACAGAAGATCAAGCTCATAGGATGACCCCAGACACTTTTCTTAACCAGCCTTCATCTCAGCCTATGGCAGACCAACTCCCAGACGCATACTGGGACTCCCTGGGTGACCATGGGCCATTTCTTCGAGGCCTCCTTTCCAGCCAAGCACAGCAGCTGCAGCAACTTCAACTGCAGAATCAGGAACTGCACAGTCAGATTGTTAACGTTCACGACCACTTAGCCAATGCTGCCGCCAACGCTGCTGTTGCTGCTGCTCAAGCCCTTGCGCCCTCAGTACCTCACAGTGTCCCTCCATCCACTCGCTCTATCAAAGCAGCAGAACCGGAGAAGTTCAATGGAGACCGTGCAGAGACTGAAGGGTTTATCAGGTCTATCAGATTGTCCATCGCTGTCCAGCCGGCATCCTTCCCAGATGAGCGCACAAAGATCCTATATGCTCTTTCCTTCATGACAGGAGGCTCTGTGGAGATATGGGCACACAACGAGACACAGGCTGTCATTGATGGCACCTCCTCTATATCCACTCTGGCGGGGTTCATTAAACGTGTGGAGGAGGCCTTTGGTGGCCCAGATCGTGCCAGAATGGCTCGCACTAAACTGCATGACCTTAGGATGGCGTCAGGAATGTCGGCAGATGAATACACGGCTCAATTTGAGATCCTGGCAGGCAGGACAGGCTTTAATGATGAGGCACTCGAGGATGCCTATGCTCGTGGCCTTCCAGCAGGTATCCTTGATAAGATCCATGCCCAGCCCTTTCTTCCATCCAACCTCAAAGCCTGGAAGGAAGCAGCCTGTCAGATTGACCGCAATCATCGCTGTCTGTTAGAGGTCAGGAAGGCACAGACACCTCATGTCCCTAATCGCCCTCCTCCTGCCCGACCACTCCACACTCCTGCTACAGCTCCTGTTGTCACAGCGCCACCCAGTAATGCGACACCTATGGACATTGACTCATCCCGCCGCCGCACCGAAACACGGACCTGCTACAACTGTAAGAGACCTGGTCACATTTCACCAGACTGTCCTGAACCTCGCAAGCCACGAATCCGCGCAAACCTCACGGAGGCGGACATTGCAGCAATTGTCTCTAAATCTGTGGCAGCGGAGATGGAGGAACGCAAACAGAAGGTGGAAGCCCCTGTCCAAGATGAAGGAAAGGGTTTTTAGGCCAGTCAGCGGTGAAAGACATGCCCCCCTCGACGAATCGGTTTTCAGTTCTCGAAACATGTACAATAGGGATCACAGGCGATATGATGCATCCTTCTCCTATCCCTGATCAAACTGAAACCAAACCAGCCATGCCAAAAACCCAACCCATCGCTCCAGTTGCTAATGCAAACCTTCCAGTCCCTCTATATGTCCGTACTGCTGACCTCCGCCGATGCACCAAAGTACCTCTCAAGGTCCACTCCGTTGACACAGGGCATCCACTTGCAATTGACTCCCTCCTTGACAGTGGTGCTACAGGGATGTTCATCGATGTGGTGTTTGTAAGGGAACACAGACTTCAGACCCGTCCCCTACCCCGTGCCATCCCCGTCTACAATATTGATGGTACCCCAAATGAGGCTGGCTCAATCAAGGAAGAAGTTGACCTCATTTGCACCTTTGGGGATCATACGGAATGTGCCACATTCTCCGTCACGAGCCTTGGACGACTTGCCATCATTCTTGGTCACACATGGCTTGTTGAACACAACCCAGAAGTTGACTGGCGTACAGGAGATGTGAAGATGACACGCTGTCCCAAGTCATGTGGGGGCAGACCTGTTGTCAGAGGGCCCACAGTCGAAACTGTTCCAGAAGAGAGTGTAGATCAGGAGGAGGTTCCCATACAGCACACCCGCTCCCTACTTGAGGAAGGAGACAGGACCTTTGTCATCTTTGTGAATGAGAGTCCTGAAATGATTGGTGCAGGCTGGACTGTCTCCCAACAGCTTGCTGAACGGGCCAGCAAGTCTGCACCAGTCAGATCCTTCGAGGACCTTGTCCCCAAACCATACCAGGAGTTCAAGGATGTGTTTTCTAAGGAGTCATTTGACCAACTGCCTCCTCGAAAGCCCTGGGACCATGCAATTGAGCTCACTCCAGGTGCACAACCCTTCAGCACAAAGGTTTACCCAATGTCACCGGTTGAGCAAAGGGAACTGGATAACTTCCTTGAGGAGAACCTGAAGAGCCATCGTATCCGTCCTTCCAAGTCACCTATGGCATCTCCAGTCTTCTTTGTGAAGAAAAAGGACGGCAGTCTTAGATTTGTGCAAGACTACCAGAAGCTCAATGATATAACAATCAAGAATGCCTATCCTTTGCCCCTTGTTCCAGACATCATGAATAAGATTGCTGCTGGAAGGGCTAAATACTTCACAAAGCTTGACATTCGCTGGGGATATAATAATGTACGCATAAAAGAGGGAGATGAGTGGAAGGCAGCCTTTCGGACAAATAGGGGCCTGTATGAACCTCTAGTCATGTTCTTTGGACTCACGAACAGCCCAGCAACCTTCCAGACGATGATGAATGACATCTTCAAGAGTCTCATCGATGAAGGGGTTGTGGTGGTGTTCATGGACGACATTCTCATCTTCACAGAGTTGCTTGAAGAATATCGTAGGATTGTACGACGTGTCCTTAAATCCTCCGGGCCAACAACCTGTACCTCAAACCTGAAAAATGCCTATTTGAGCAACTAGAGGTGGAGTATCTCGGCCTCATCCTCTCTCAAGGACAGGTTGCCATGGACCCAGTCAAGGTTGCAGGGGTGCGGGACTGGCCAATACCACGTAACGTCACTGAAGTCAAATCATTCCTTGGTTTCATCAACTTCTACCATAGATTTGTGGAAGACTTCTCACACATTGCAAAGCCCCTCAACCAGTTGACAAAACAGGATGCCCAATGGTCTTGGGATCCAAATGGCCCAGAGCAAATGTCCTTCGACAAGCTCAAACTCCTATCACCTCAACACCGATCCTTGTCCTCCCTGATCAAGACAAACATTTCCGTCTTGAAACAGATGCCTCAGCCTATGCCACAGGAGCAGTACTGTCCCAGCTATGTGATGATGGCAAATGGCGGCCTGTGGGGTTTGTCTCCAAAAGCCTCAATGATGCTGAACGCAACTATGCCATCCATGACAAGGAGCTTCTTTCTGTGATTCGGGGATTAGAGGAATGGCGCCACATCTTAGAGGGAACAAAGCACAAGATTGAGATTCTCAATGACCATCAGAATCTCACCTACTTCGCACTGCACAAAACCTGAACCGTCGTCAAGCATGCTGGTCACTCTACCTCTCTCGCTTTGATTTTGAGCTGATCCATCGTCCTGGTCGTCATTCAGCCAAGCCTGATGCACTCTCACGACGCGTGGATCATAAGCGGGGGGAGGAAGACAACCAAAATCAAGTCTTACTTACCCCTGACTTGTTCCACATCAAGGCGAATCCTCCAGAGGCTGGCGCGCAGTTAGTCCCAGGTGAAGGTGATGCTTTCCTCAATCGAGTAAGGAACTGTGTAGACCGGGATGAAAAGGTTGTCAAGGCTCTCAAAGAACTGGGCTCCTCTGGAAATTTACGAGGAGAAGAGTGGTCTGAACAGGATGGGCTTGTCCTCTATCACAACAAAGTGTACGTGCCGCTTGATGCAAAACTACGACATGACATAGTGAAAGCGCACCATGACATGCCTCTCACCGGTCACCCTGGTCGTTGGAGAACCACTGAACTAGTTGCTCGGAGTTACTGGTGGCCTGGGATGGGACGTTACATTGCAAAATACGTGAAGGCCTGTGACCTGTGCAACCGGACAAAAACCTTCCCTGCTTCTCCCATTGGCAAGCTTCTACCAAACCGTATCCCAGACCGTAGATGGCAGGTTATGTCTGTTGACGTGATCGTAGAACTGCCTACCAGTCATGGCTATAATGCTCTCCTTGTTGTCGTCGATCACCTCTCAAAGCGTGCACATGTCATTCCCACCACTTCAGATGTAACTTCGGTGGGAGTTGCCCGACTCTTCCGTGATCATGTTTGGAAACTTCATGGGCTCCCTGAAGAAATCATCAGTGATCGAGGCACACAGTTCATCTCCCAGTTCATGCGTGAACTGAACAAACTTCTTGGTGTCAAAGTCGCTGCCTCTACTGCTTATCACCCCCAAACTGATGGACAGACTGAAAGGGTTAATCAGGAGATTGAGCAATACCTTCGACTATTCGTCAACCAGCGTCAGGATGATTGGTTTGAATGGATATCCTTGGCTGAGTTTGCCTATGACAACCGAATCCATGCCTCAACCCAGACTACACCCTTCATGTTGGACAGTGGCCAACATCCAAGGCTGGGACTGGAACCAGTCCGGGAAACTTGACTCGAGGCCCTGGATGAGTTCACAACACGGATGGAAGCGGCCACAAGAGAAGCTCATTTGGCCCTGTCCAAGGCAGCAGAGGACATGGCACGCTTCTATGACGTGCACCATAAAGCAGCCCCAGTTTATAAGCTTGGTGACAAGGTCTGGCTCAATGCACAAAACATCACAACCACTCGCCCAATGAAGAAGCTAGACCACAAGTGGCTAGGCCCCTACACTGTTGATAAGGTGGTCTCACGAAATGCCTATGGTCTAAATCTTCCTACATCCTTTGGTCGCACACATCCAGTGTTCTCTGTCGTCCTGCTTCGGCCATATGAAGATGACCCGATCCTTGAACGTCATGCCCCTCCACCACCCCCCCCGTGTCATACGGGATGGAGCCGAAGAATATGAAGTTGAAAGGATTCTAGACAGCAGGATGTTCCATGGAAGGTTGGAGTATCTCGTGCGCTGAAAGGGCTATGGAGCTGCTGACGATCTCTGGCTACCAGCGAAAGATGTCTCTGGGGCAAAGCGACTCGTTAAAGAATTTCACCGGCAGAACCCAGAGGCACCTCAGCGTATCTCAGCAGCCACATATATGTCCCTCCCCTTCCAGAGATTTCAGAACTTCACAGAACCTTCCAGGCAAACTCTCTTCGACTGGACAGCAGGCAGGGCTTCTACTTATGATGTCAAGGGTCCAGAACCCCAAAGATAAGCGATATCGGCCTCTGCCTAACCAATTCATTCTGATAAGCTATATATCCCCTCTCCACCTGTGACCGCTCACTTCCACTGCATCGACCCCACCACATCCATCAACCATGTCCTCGCCCGCCATTGAGCTTGTTGCCCTCCCCAGCTTCACCCAAAACCTCTCTGACCTGCCAAACATGTCACGTGTCGATCCCACCCTCCTGCACTTCTCCGGCTTCTCGTCATCCAGAGCAGCCAATGAAGCCAAGCTACAAAGGATGCTTGACTGCCGTGATCTCGACGTCGCATGGTCTTCAAAGTGGTCCGTCAGCTCTGAGGACCTCACACCAGCGAAAGTCAGGCGCCCACTCGCCCTGCACTCGCATTCCTCAGACCCCAACACAGACGAGAGAACACGTACTACATCGGCGACCCTGTCTTCCTCAACGATGGAACCCCCCCTTGCGGAACCCCCTACACTTTCGAAGGCTGGGTGGGGCGGCGTTTCCGTAACGTGGCAGGAGAGCGAATACGTCGAGCAAGGTTCCGAGGGCCGCACTTGCCCATGGACCCCAATCCCCCTGAGCTCATCATTGACCTGCGTTACCAGGAAGGGAAGGGCCAGGAGAGATGGTGGTCCCGCCTGTGGCATACTTGGAAACGATGTCTCGGTGGATGTTGAGGGCTAGGTGGCAGCTGTGCTTGTCGGGACGACAAGCATTGAGAGGGGGGTGATGTCAGGGTTCACGCATTTCCTTCCACAAGTTTCTATTTCCTTCCATGAGTTTCCGTTACCTTCCGTCAGTTTCCATAACCTTCCGTCACCTTCCGTCACATGTCACATTCCGTCACCTTCCGTAACCTTCTACAAGTTTCCGTCTCCCCTATTATGTAAGCCTTGCCAGCGCTATAAGACTGTAGCCCGTGTGGTGGCGTTTCCTCAGCTTGATCTCTGAGGATACCCACTACACAGGCAAGTCCCCATGTATCTATCGTTGGTAGAGTTATAAACTGAGGATAAATACCCACTACACAGTTGGTCATTGTCCTAGTATCGGCTCTTATCTCCTTGAGTATCTTTGGTTGTGGCTTCGTCATTAGTGTTGCCCTCACAGGTTCCGAATCTGAACACGAACCATCACGCAAGAGGTATCGCACCAGCTATTCTGAGGGAACGGCGCGCAAGAAACCGTTTGCATCAGAGTACCATGTACTCTGTATACACTAATGCTTGCTCCTAGGAAACGCGACCCACTTTCGAGGCCAGCGCGACATTTCGGTCGCACAGTAGAAATGTGGCGCCGCTTCGAACTCATCATTAACGAAGGCCGGCGTGACACATCTGACGACGAGGCTGATGATACCTAGTAACTCTTCCCCTCTTGCCGCTGAACTCATTGATCATTTTGTATTCTAGCTTGCGCGCCACGCAGCGACAATACGAGCGACTAGTCGAGATCTGCCCTCGTCTTTCGGAAGAGATTCGGACGCATGGTGTTGCAGAGGTAGCTACTATTGTAAGTGCCTGACTTCCTGAAGCAATATTGCATTCTCGATGACGCTTGACGAGCCAGATGGAGAATGCACGTGCCTGTGGCCGCGGTGAAGACATCAAATGCGTCAAAGACCTCATGCAATCCATCCGCTCCTTCCACCCGGCTCTGAAGACAAACGACAAGGAAAGCTGAGGATTCAACCATCCTCAGATCGGGCGGCTCCTCGTGAGTGCTGAGAAAGTCAAGGAGTGGGACGAGGATGAGGAGTATGTACTGTCATTGCATATCCATGTCTATCACTGACACACATCTAGGTTTCACCGGCGCGTCAAAGAAGGAGTTGAAACTTTCCGGCCCAGGATTATCCTGTGTTCTTGTATGAAGATGACAAGGTGAATCCTGATAATTTATTGTCTGGTTTCTTGCGCAGCGAGATACTCATCCGGGTGTGTGTATCTATAATTTCTTACTCTATTCATGTTCCCATTGCTCACTTGATGAGATGCAGGCATATCGCGCTGTCATGATCGGCCCCAGTGCCATCGATGGCAGGGGAACATCCGCCCGTGCGACCAAGAAGGGCAATGCACAGCTTAATAACATGACCGATATCTCAATCCCATCGATAAGCTACATCGCGACCTTGGTGCGTATTCTGCTGGGAGGTCTGATTTAATCTCATGGGCCCCCACAGGTACATTTTGGCTTATCCTCCCAAGGCACGTTCCATGTCGGCGGCGATATGGGACGGTTTGACTACCATGGCTTTTATCGCTCCATCGTGGACCTCTTAGGTGATGAGTGCATGGTCCAGCGACGCGAAGCCCTGTTGAGATGGTGGAAAGGGTAAGTCAACCGGTTGTGCATTGGTAATTAACTGACACCTTATTAGAAAAATCTTTCCCAATGCGCATGAGTATAATGAGCCGAAGGGAGACACTGTGCATGGGAAGATGCTCGCGCAATTGGAAGCATCCGAGTAGGCAGGGATGGGCTCAACTGCTTGTAGTATGGTGTAAATGCGGCTACTTTATATATTATATATCCTTGAAGTTCGCTATATACAATTATTCGGCATATGTATCTCGGTGTCAGGCCGCTGGTCACCCAATAGTGATGGACGGACTTTATTGCTGGAACTCACCATAATCGTACCTCGTGGGTCCCCGCTTGCAATGACACCAGTATCAGGGTATCTGGATGTCAGGAGACTGGTCGTCAGGGTATCTAGATGTTAGGGGACTGGTTATCAGGGTATCTAGATTTCAGGTAACTGGTTATGCGCTGGTCATTGAGATACCAGAGGTCATAATCATGACGGCGAGCCACCATTGTTGCAGGTCATGGGGGCCCATGGTTTTAACACCGGCACATGGTACTCTCCATGGTACCCGATGGCAAGACATAACCTTTGGGTATACCATCGTCACAATGTCAGGTATGCCGTTTCAGCACTTATTGCGATGACATATATTATAATATCAATACAATCCTTTATGATATTTGCGAGATTTTTCTGATGGTATCAATATATCACGTGACTTTGGAACGAACGAACCCTGCAGCTTTCATCGGTATGCCGTCCTTCGCAGAACTATACGAGCACTGTCGCCACCTGCCAGCTCTGCTTGACATGGATCCAGACGTTATGTTCACCTATATAGCCTTAATCAGGCACTTGAAACCTCAAATTATATTCACGCAAAAATCTGCTTTTATACACACAGCGCCGCAATGTTTACCTTCCTTGGTCCATGAATTCGTCAAGGAGACTCTTGATATGGATGAGGTAACTGCTGATATGTGCTGGAAAGGCCTCAGAGATCTAGCCTGGAGTCCTCATAACTTTGCTGTATCGATGGATATAGCGTCGTTTGTGCCGAAGTTCTTGGAGTCTGGGATCCCCCAAAATATCGGTATGTCTCGTTACCTATATCCGAACACAAATGATCCTTATTTCTTGCAGGTGTTTATCACTTTTTCCCACCGACACACAAATGCTTAATGCAGCATTGCCCAAACAATCCTATGAACAGAGGTTTGTCAGTGGGCACTGCACCAGATCTACGAGAGCCGGAAACCCATCAGGCCACGTTGTTTTCCTCATCTAATGGGCCACTCCCTGTCTACACCATGTCAACCTACTGCTGCAGTATGTGTTATTATTTTATTTTTATTTCTGTCTAACTTGCTACCACTTTCACGGCGCATCAGGCTGCTGTACACGATATCATCACAATTGTTATGTGGCCAACAACATCCGTACTTATTATCCCTTTGATGAGCCAGCTTCCCCCCTCAGTGCAGTCCAGATCAACACCCATCTGTTTATAGAACGCAACTTATGTGAAGAGTTTACGAATCAAATGTTTATGACTTGGTATGCTGCTTGGTATTTCATTCTTTCTCAACAGGTTTATCATACCACTATAACAGGGCATCAAGCCAGAATTGTTCTCAGCTTTATAACGCTCGATCTCAGAAACTTGCTTGGAACGATGACCTCCCATCATCTTGGACAGTTAAGTTTACCTTGAATGGAAAGAACGTATGGGAAGCCTTTACCATAAGTGCGCTTCTGGCCTGGCATCAAAGCCATGACACGCTGCTCCAGGTTCCACACAAGGCTGCTGAGCCCTCTATACAATGGTATGATGCTATTCAAAATCGAAACATCGCAATGGCAGGTACAGGCCAGCCAGCATGGAATCATGCCTGTAACCTATGCACAAAACATCTCAAGGATTGTAACGGTCGACATATTGCTGTGTACCGGTCTGTTGTTACCGATGGAGTCTCACTAGGTCACCCATGCTGTGCCATACATGACTGTAAGGAACCCCTTCCAACAAGCAAGCATCGCTTCTGCTCGCTACATGCTACTCGGGATAGAATATGTGCTGTTGAACAGTGCAGCGAATTTCTCGAGCCTGGGTACCATACGTGTACCAACCGCCAGCATCGTGAGGCAGAAGAGAAATACGTTGAACGTGGAACTGCAATGTTCCAACTGCAAGAACGTATGGAACGTGTCTACCAGCTTGTCCCAAATCTGCCGAACAATATACCCCCACCGGTAGACTCAATCCCTCCTCCAGTGGATCCAATAGCAATGAGTGAGCTGGGTGAGGCTGATAGTGATGAAGATGAAGAGGTTCTCATTGATGAGAGCGGGGACTATGTGGCCCCAGACATGGCAGCCTGTAGTGAGAAGCCTAAAGGGGGCTATCGCAAGGTGTTTGCACGGTTTGGCCGGCGGCGCACACATAGCGAAGAATTGTGTGTCAGTTCATGTGGTATAATATTGGGGAGGGCAACATTTTATGGTGCTGAGGGTCCTAATAGTGTACGGGTATGTTAAGATTTCACTGTCTCTTTGCGGTACTAATTAACGCTCTCTGTAAGCTATTCTGGAAGAAGCTCTTTCCCACGAAGTACTCTCTTCCCAATGTGATGTGGTATGACAATAATTGCAAAGTGGCTGCAATTCTTGCAAAGGAGAAGGATACATACTTTGACCAGGTGGCTCTCCCAGTCGACGTCTTCCACTACAAGAATAAGCATGCTGAAACAGACGAATTTTGCGGTCAAAACTATAACCCGGCATTTTGGATTGAACTGATGGATGAGGGTTCAGGGAAATGGTTGTTTAACTCTTCAGCATGTGAGCAGGTCAATCGGTGGGTTGGTGGATTTCGTGCAATTACCCGATTGATGCGTGCCGAGAGGTGAGCATATTCAAAGGTCTACATATGTGAGATGTATTAATAACTGACTTAAAGATTCAACTTCTTCTTGGATGAGATGATTGCACATCGTAACCAAGCATTGATCAAGGATTTGGAAGGTGCAGGACACACACCCTATCTAATCCCACGGGAGGCTTTACTCTGTCAGAATAATGGAAGCGAACTTGCATAATGCTACGTATCCCATACACAACAAGTGGTAAAGATGTAGAGAGAGACGAAAGGAGTGTAGCTACTCATCAAGAATATATAGCCTTGAGACATGCCCATTGCAATCAACCAACGTTTCAGTTCGTATGATGTGAGAATTGGCCTGATTTATGGCAGGTGAGTCAGGGACAACCACGATATCATCGTCCTCCGACTTGACTACCAGCAAAGGTTGAGGTAGTTCTGGGGAGCTGATAGCATGACACGCTGTGGTAAATGCAGGCCAAAGGCCCTTGGGAGACTCTCCATAGTCAATAAAGATCAATTTGAGTGTATTATCAGCCTTCGTCGTATACCATTTCCTCAGCATGTTGAATGTTGAGCGCACAACAGGCTGATGAAAAAATTCCATAAAAAGTGTCTTGAGATGACGACACTGTTGCTGACCACGTTCAATATAGTCAAAGCCCTTGTCAATGACTGATACATGAAAGTCTCGTGGCCAAACTCGGGTTGTACTCAAATTCTTCTCCAAAATATTATCACCTGGCGAAGGTTGTAAGCGTTTAGAAGGTGGCGGAGATATCCCCGAATTGTGGCTCAAAGAAGTGGAGGGTGTGGATGAGCGAGAGGTTGGAAACATGGTCGAAGTGAAAAGGCAGGCTCTGTCATGAGGGGTGGGTGAACGGCTAGATGCCAAAAGTGGGGAGGAAAGGGCAGAACTGGTGCTTGACAAAGGGGATAGTGTGGCCATGGAACTTGGGATCGTAGGGGAGACAAGATCATCCAGGCGACACTTTCTTTTGCCTAAGGGGTGCTGTATACTCAACTCCTCTTCAAGGCCCAAGCACGCGCTATCATCTATTGTAGCGGTCACCGTCCTAATAAGCTTATAAAGCAGCCGATCGTTTTCTCGAACTGTTCGTGTAGTTTCAAGTGAATGTTGTTCCCAGTGCTGGTGTGCTGGAATCCAAGTTCTATGGCATCATCTGCATGTATCGGTATTTCATTCACGAGCTTATGTGCCAGACTGAGAGAGAAATTAGGGTATGAAGGAAGAGGAAGTCGGTAGCGGTATGGTTTAGGGCTTCCCTATGTGAACCGTTGGTCTAGTGTACGCATATGACAAGATATTGACTCACACTGTGCCACACGATAAGGTTGACATTTGTTCAGCTCACTTGCTTAAGGTCACGGACCACTACCTGACTCGCCTGTTTTGCTTGTGAGCGTATCTGGGCTGCCATTGATGTTTCTGACCACAGATCACTGATGCTTGATGACAGAAGGTGGCGCTGACCGCTATTAGAGAGCTGAGTAGACCATGCGGGAATAGGGATATCTTCTTGCACTTTAGGACTTGTAGGATTGGGCACCAAAAGAATAGGAATTCTAGGAGTTTGAGTGAGCGTAGGGTTTACTGGCCCATCCCGTTGTCTAGTGCGCTTCATATGTGCTGCGCACTCTCTCCGAAAGGTACCGGCTACTTTTGTATCCTCAAACTCCTTGTCACAGCAGCCACTGCAGCGACCATACAGACACTTGGAGTTGCGCTTGTGGGGGTTCCTTGTCTGACATTCCGGGCCACTACATTTGTCTACAGGATTGGCGGGAGTTTTAGCACGAGGGGCAGGAAGGGGAGGATGAGAGGCATGTGGTGCAGGAAAGGCAAGAAGGGGAGGCGCATAGGCAGGTGAATGAGCGTTGTAGTACTTTGCAACGGCTTCTGCGTGCTGAAAGACAGTGTACGCATCACTATAGAAGATCGCATAGTTACAATATCGATTAGAACACTAAATTAATCATGCTTAGCTTGACTAGATGATCACAAAGATGAGTAAGAGATCTTACAAGTTGCATAATTCGGCCGCGGTTGCTTGTTGTCGATGCCCCTTTGCAGACCACAAAATCACCGAGGCTGCGTTTGCAATCAGGACAGTGTGACAAGCGGTGCGGAATTTGCGGATTGGATTGGTCGGGACCACTAGGTGGGATAGGAACAGCAGCGGCATGACCATTAAGAAGAAGACTCATAGCATAGATATGTATGCACTTAGAGGTGGAGAAGTTCGACGAACGAGGAGAACGACCACGCGTCTATGTAATTTAGATTAAACGTAAGCTAAGGCTGGGGTCCCTAGTCACCCACACACAATTCGCCCCCCGCTGGGCCACTGGCTAGTAAATGGGAGGAATACCCAGCTACGGGGAAAACGGCCATGGCCGTTAGGGGTCCTTGTGGTCTACATTAGGTAACCCTCCTAAACATAATGTCCATCGTCGAATGTCTCTAGCACACGTCTACAACGCGTGTTGTGTATTCCCAGAGCTGTTAGACGTTCCCCATGACAAAATAATACTTTATATCACACTTCTGGGACACTTTAAGCCCAAGATACAATTCACTCAGCTGTCAACTGCTACAATGGCCCCCGATGGATTGCCCCTTCCCATTCATGAGTTCCTGCAACTGGCTCTTGATGTGGAAGATGGAATAGCACGTCTCTGCTGGACCGCATTGCGCCACATTGCGTGGGACAATGCTCACCAGCTAATCATCGATCCGCGTGTTCTTCTCCCATTATTTTTTCAGCATGGAGCCCAAGTGTGTGTTCGTGAGTAATTGTGAGGGCAACACTAATGACGAAGCCACAACCAAAGATACTCAAGGAGATAAGAGCCGATACTAGGACAATGACCAACTGTGTAGTGGGTATCCTCAGGTTATAACTCTACCAACGATAGATACATGGGGACTTGCCTGTGTAGTGGGTATCCTCAGAGATCAAGCTGAGGAAACGCCACCACACGGGCTACAGTCTTATGCTGGCAAGGCTTACATAATAGGAGAGACGGAAACTTGTAGAAGGTTACGGAAAGTGATGGAAGGTCACGGAATGTGACGGAAAGTGACATGTGACGGGATGTGACATGTGACAGAAAGTGACGGAAAGTGACGGAAAGTGACGGAAGGTGACGGAAACTCATGGAAGGAAATAGAAACTTGTGGAAGGAAACACGTGAACCCTGACATCACCCCCCTCTCAATGCTTGTCGTCCCGACAAGCTCAGCTGCCACCTAGCCCCCAACATCCACCGAGACATCGTTTCCAAGTATTCCACAGGCGGGACCACCATCTCTCCTGGCCCCTCCCTTCCTGGTAGCGTAGGTCAATGATGAGCTCAGGGGGATTGGGGTCCATGGGCAAGTGCGGCCCTCGGAACCTTGCTCGATGTATTCGCTCTCCTGCCACGTTACGGAAACGCCGCCCCACCCAGCCTTCGAAAGTGTAGGGGGTTCCGCAAGGGGGGGTTCCATCGTTGAGGAAGACAGGGTCGCCGATGTAGTACGTGTTCTCTCGTCTGTGTTGGGGTCTGAGGAATGCGAGTGCAGGGCGAGTGGGCGCCTGACTTTTCGCTGGTGTGAGGTCCTCAGAGCTGACGGACCACTTTGAAGACCATGCGACGTCGAGATCACGGCAGTCAAGCATCCTTTGTAGCTTGGCTTCATTGGCTGCTCTGGATGACGAGAAGCCGGAGAAGTGCAGGAGGGTGGGATCGACACGTGACATGTTTGGCAGGTCAGAGAGGTTTTGGGTGAAGCTGGGGAGGGCAACAAGCTCAATGGCGGGCGAGGACATGGTTGATGGATGTGGTGGGGTCGATGCAGTGGAAGTGAGCGGTCACAGGTGGAGAGGGGATATATAGCTTATCGGAATGAATTGGTTAGGTGGAGGCTGATATCGCTTATCTTTGGGGTTCTGGACCCTTGGTATTATGAGTAGACGCTCTGCCTGCTGTCCAGTCGAAGAGAGTTTGCCTGGAAGGTTCTGTGAAGTTCTGAAATCTCTGGAAGGGGAGGGACATGTATGTGGCTGCTGAGATACGCTGAGGTGCCTCTGGGTTCTGCCAGTGAAATTCCTTCACGAGTCGCTTTGCCCCAGAGACATCTTTCGCTGGTAGCCAGAGATCGTCAGCAGCTCCATAGCCCTTCCAGCGCACGAGATACTCCAACCTTCCACGGAACATCCTGCTGTCTAGAATCCTTTCAACTTCATATTCTTCGGCTCCATCCCGTATGACAGGGGGGGGTGGTGGAGGGGCATGACGTTCAAGAATTGGGTCATCTTCATATGGCCGAAGCAGGACGACAGAGAACACTGGATGTGTGCGACCAAAGGATGCAGGAAGATTTAGACCATAGGCATTTCGTGAGACCACCTTATTAACAGTGTAGGGGCCTAGCCACTTGTGGTCTAGCTTCTTCATTGGGCGAGTGGTTGTGATGTTTTGTGCATTGAGCCAGACCTTGTCACCAAGCTTATAAACTGGGGCTGCTTTATGGTGCACGTCATAGAAGCGTGCCATGTCCTCTGCTGCCTTGGACAGGGCTGAACGAGCTTCTCTTGTGGCCGCTTCCATCCGCGTTGTGAACTCATCCAGGGCCTCAAGTCGAGTTTCCCGGAGTGGTTCCAGTCCCAGCCTTGGATGTTGGCCACTGTCCAACATGAAGGGTGTAGTCTGGGTTGAGGCATGGATTCGGTTGTTATAGGCAAACTCGGCCAAGGATATCCATTCAAACCAATCATCCTGACGCTGGTTGATGAATAGTCGAAGGTATTGCTCAATCTCCTGATTAACCCTTTCAGTCTGTCCATCAGTTTGGGGGTGATAAGCAGTAGAGGCAGCGACTTTGACACCAAGAAGTTTGTTCAGTTCACGCATGAACTGGGAGATGAACTGTGTGCCTCGATCACTGATGATTTCTTCAGGGAGCCCATGAAGTTTCCAAACATGATCACGGAAGAGTCGGGCAACTCCCACCGAAGTTACATCTGAAGTGGTGGGAATGACATGTGCACGCTTTGAGAGGCGATCGATGACAACAAGGAGAGCATCATAGCCATGACTGGTAGGCAGTTCTACAATCAAGTCAACAGACATAACCTGCCACCTACGGTCTGGGATACGGTTTGGTAGAAGCTTGCCAATGGGAGAAGCAGGGAAGGTTTTTGTCCGGTTGCACAGGTCACAGGCCTTCACGTATTTTGCAATGTAACGTCCCATCCCAGGCCACCAGTAACTCCGAGCAACTAGTTCAGTGGTTCTCCAACGACCAGGGTGACCGGTGAGAGGCATGTCATGGTGCGCTTTCACTATGTCATGTCGTAGTTTTGCATCAAGCGGCACGTACACTTTGTTGTGATAGAGGACAAGCCCATCCTGTTCAGACCACTCTTTCCTCGTAAATTTCCAGAGGAGCCCAGTTCTTTGAGAGCCTTGACAACCTTTTCATCCCGGTCCACACAGTTCCTTACTCGATTGAGGAAAGCATCACCTTCACCTGGGACTAACTGTGCACCAGCCTCTGGAGGATTCACCTTGATGTGGAACAAGTCAGGGGTAAGTAAGACTTGATTTTGGTTGTCTTCCTCCCCCCGCTTATGATCCACGCGTCGTGAGAGTGCATCAGGCTTGGCTGAATGACGACCAGGACGATGGATCAGCTCAAAATCAAAGCGAGAGAGGTAGAGTGACCAGCGTGCTTGACGACGGTTCAGGTTTTGTGCAGTGCGGAAGTAGGTGAGATTCTGATGGTCATTGAGAATCTCAATCTTGTGCTTGTTCCCTCTAAGATGTGGCACCATTCCTCTAATCCCCGAATCACAGAAAGAAGCTCCTTGTCATGGATGGCATAGTTGCGTTCAGCATCATTGAGGCTTTTGGAGACAAGCCCCACAGGCTGCCATTTCCATCATCACATATCTGGGACAGTACTGCTCCTGTGGCATAGGCTGAGGCATCTGTTTCAAGATGGAAATGTTTGTCTTGATCAGGGAGGACAAGGATCGGTGTTGAGGTGATGAGGAGTTTGAGCTTGTCGAAGGACGCTTGCTCTGGGCCATTTGGATCCCAAGACCATTGGGCATCCTGTTTTGTCAACTGGTTGAGGGGCTTTGCAATGTGTGAGAAGTCTTCCACAAATCTACGGTAGAAGTTGATGAAACCAAGGAATGATTTGACTTCAGTGACGTTACATGGTATTGGCCAGTCCCGCACCCCTGCAACCTTGACTGGGTCCATGGCAACCTGTCCTTGAGAGAGGATGAGGCCGAGATACTCCACCTCTAGTTGCTCAAATAGGCATTTTTCAGGTTTGAGGTACAGGTTGTTGGCCCGGAGGATTTCAAGGACACGTCGTACAATCCTACGATGTTCTTCAAGCGACTCTGTGAAGATGAGAATGTCGTCCATGAACACCACCACAACCCCTTCATCGATGAGACTCTTGAAGATGTCATTCATCATCGTCTGGAAGGTTGCTGGGCTGTTCGTGAGTCCAAAGAACATGACTAGAGGTTCATACAGGCCCCTATTTGTCCGAAAGGCTGCCTTCCACTCATCTCCCTCTTTTATGCGTACATTATTATATCCCCAGCGAATGTCAAGCTTTGTGAAGTATTTAGCCCTTCCAGCAGCAATCTTATTCATGATGTCTGGAACAAGGGGAAAGGATAGGCATTCTTGATTGTTATATCATTGAGCTTCCGGTAGTCTTGCACAAATCTAAGACTGCCGTCCTTTTTCTTCACAAAGAAGACTGGAGATGCCATAGGTGACTTGGAGGGACGGATACGATGGCTCTTCAGGTTCTCCTCAAGGAAGTTATCCAGTTCCCTTTGCTCAACCGGTGACATTGGGTAAACCTTTGTGCTGAAGGGTTGTGCACCTGGAGTGAGCTCAATTGCATGGTCCCAGGGCTTTCGAGGAGGCAGTTGGTCAAATGACTCCTTAGAAAACACATCCTTGAACTCCTGGTATGGTTTAGGGACAAGGTCCTCGAAGGATCTGACTGGTGCAGACTTGCTGGCCCGTTCAGCAAGCTGTTGGGAGACAGTCCAGCCTGCGCCAATCATTTCAGGACTCTCATTCACAAAGATGACAAAGGTCCTGTCTCCTTCCTCAAGTAGGGAGCGGGTGTGCTGTATGGGAACCTCCTCTTGATCTACACTCTCTTCTGGAACAGTTTCGACTGTGGGCCCTCTGACAACAGGTCTGCCCCCACATGACTTGGGACAGCGTGTCATCTTCACATCTCCTATACGCAGTCAACTTCTGGGTTGTGTTCAACAAGCCATGTGTGACCAAGAATGATGGCAAGTCGTCCAAGGCTCGTGACAGAGAATGTGGCACGTTCCGTATGATCCCCAAAGGTGCAAATGAGGTCGACTTCTTCCTTGATTGAGCCAGCCTCATTTGGGGTACCATCAATATTGTAGACGGGGATGGCACGGGGTAGGGGGCGGGTCCGAAGCTGTGTTCCCTCACAAACTCCATATCGATGAACATCCCTGTAGCACCACTGTCAAGGAGGGAGTCAATTGCAAGTGGATGCCCTGTGTCAACGGAGTGGACTTTGAGAGGTACTTTGGTGCATCGGCGGAGGTCAGCAGTACGGACATATAGAGGGACTGGAAGGTTTGCATTAGCAACTGGAGCGATGGGTTGGGTTTTGGCATGGCTGGTTTGGTTTCAGTTCGATCAGGGATAGGAGAAGGATGCATCATATCGCCTGTGATCCCTATTGTACATGTTTCGAGAACTGAAAACCGATTCGTCGAGCGGGGCATGTCTTTCACCGCTGACTGGCCTAAAAACCCTTTCCTTCCTCTTGGACAGGGGCTTCCACCTTCTCTTTGCGTTCCTCTATCGCCGCTGCTACAGATTTAGAGACAATTGCTGCAATGTCTGCCTCTGTGAGGTTTGCACGGATTCGTGGCTTGCGAGGTTCAGGACAGTCTGGTGAAATGTGACCAGGTCTCTTACAGTTGTAGCAGGTTCGTGTTTCGGTGCGGCGGCGGGATGAGTCAATGTCCATAGGTGTCGCGTTACTGGGTGATGCTGTGGCAACAGGAGCCATAGCAGGAGTGTGGAGTGGTCGGGCAGGAGGAGGGCGATTAGGGACATGAGGTGTCTGTGCCTTCCTGACCTCTAACAGACGGCGATGATTGCGGTCAATCTGACAGGCTGCTTCCTTCCAGGCTTTGAGGTTGGATGGAAGAAAGGGCTGGGCGTGGATCTTGTCAAGGATACCTGCTGGAAGGCCACGAGCATAGGCATCCTCGAGTGCCTCATCATTAAAGCCTGTCCTGCCTGCCAGGATCTCAAATTGAGCCGTGTATTCATCTGCCGACATTCCTGACGCCATCCTAAGGTCATGCAGCTTAGTGCGAGCCGTTCTGGCACGATCTGGGTCACCAAAGGCCTCCTCCACACGTTTAATAAAGCCCTCCAGAGTGGATATAGAGGAGGTGCCATCAATGACAGCCTGTGTCTCGTTGTGTGCCCATATCTCCGCAGAGCCTCCCGTCATGAAGGAAAGAGCGTATAGGATCTTTGTGCGTTCATCTGGGAAGGATGCTGGCTGGACAGCGATGGACAACTTGATAGACCTGATAAACCCTTCAGTCTCTGCACGGTCTCCATTGAACTTCTCCGGTTCTGCTGCTTTGATAGAGCGAGTAGATGGAGGGACACTGTGAGGTACTGAGGGTGCAAGGGCTTGAGCAGCAGCAACAGCAGCGTTGGTGGCAGCATTGGCTAAGTGGTCGTGAACGTTAGCAATCTGATTCTGCAGTTCCTGATTCTGCAGTTGAAGTTGCTGCAACTGCTGTGCTTGGCTGGAAAGGAGGCCTCGAAGAAATGGCCCATGGTCACCCAGGGCATCCCAGTATGCGTCTGGGAGTTGGTCTGCCATAGGCTGAGATGAAGGCTAGTTAAGAAAAGTGTGTGGGGTCGTCCTATGAGCTTGATCTTCTGTGAGGGCAACACTAATGACGAAGCCACAACCAAAGATACTCAAGGAGATAAGAGCCGATACTAGGACAATGACCAACTGTGTAGTGGGTATCCTCAGTTTATAACTCTACCAACGATAGATACATGGGGACTTGCCTGTGTAGTGGGTATCCTCAGAGATCAAGCTGAGGAAACACCACCACACGGGCTACAGTCTTATAGCGCTGGCAAGGCTTACATAATAGGGGAGATGGAAACTTGTAGAAGGTTACGGAAAGTGACGGAAAGTGACATGTGACAGAAAGTGACATGTGACAGAAGGTGACGGAAACTCATGGAAGGAAGTAGAAACTTGTGGAAGGAAACACGTGAACCCTGACACTGATCTAGGGGAGATCAGTCAGTTCCTTGGTCTACATGTGACTCGAAACCGTCCGAAGAGATCACTTACCATCAACCAATCACACTATATTGAACGCATGCTGACGTGTTTCGACATGTCTGGCTGCAAACCCAATTACACCCCACTCACTACAGGGACGCAGCTGGTCGCAAACATCAAGAGGGACTCAGATGTGTCCTTCACCTCCAAGTACCAACAGATCGTCGGGTCGCTCATGTACGCCATGCTAGGCTCTCCACCCGACATCTGTTTCGCTGTCAACTGCCTCTCTCAATTCGGTTCTAAGCCTGCCCAAGAGCATCTCTTTGCTGCACAGCATGTACTCCGTTACCTATCCACTACACAAAATGTCATGCTGACATATGGATCGAATGATTCTGCCGAATTGGTCGGGTACAGCGACTCTGACTAGGCCTCAGATACCGACAACCGCCGCTCAACCACTGGCTACACCTTCATCCTCGCTGGGGGCGCCATTGCTTGGGCCACGCAGAAGCAACACACACCAGCACTCTCATCCACTGAAGCTGAGTACATGGCTCTTTGTGAATGTGCAAAACATGCGCAGTGGACACTTTCCTTCTTAAAACAACTCGACTTCACCATTGACCTCCCACTGGAAATTTTTTGCGATTCCTCTGGAGCAAAAGAAATCGCAGCTAACAGCGTCTTTCACAAGCGGACCAAGCACATAGATATTCATTATCACTATATTCGGGAATTGATCAACAGCCGCACAATCAATATCCTACCCGTTTCATCAAAGGAAAATATCACTGATCTTCTGACAAAATCTTTGCCTCAGACCCAACACCAGTACCTCGCGAAGAATTTTGGTCTTGTTGATAGCTCAAGTACGGGAGAGTGTTGAAAAACCAGTCATACTTGACCGATCACCGAGATCACCGACCCTTTGTCCACTTAGCGCATTGTCCCTTGCCACAGCCCCTTTTGTATCTTCACCCCATTGTTCTACCCTATTGTTCTATTCCTCTTTTAGAGTACAAAAGGTCACTCTAGCTAGTATAAGTAGAGCCCCGATTGTACGACGACCTCTCAGCTTCTCCTGACTTCGTCTTAGGTATTTAGTCCTTTCTACTAATAGTAATAGCTTCTCCTGACGTCGTCTTAGCCTTAGAGTCTCTGTCTCAGACCTCTGCGCCTACAGTCCTAGCCCGAGCCGGGACGCTAAAAAGATGAAGACAGGACGGGACAAGCCACGGCGCTGAGGCCGTCCTGGGATCGAGCCGGAGCGGCTACCGCGAGACAGCAGCAACAGATGCAATACGTCACATGGTCCAGCAAATCACCCTTTTTGGTCATCACCGAAAATTGCAGCTCCCACTCGTCACACGATTTTCCCCACACTGACAATTTCTGCGTGCTCACTCGATTTTCTCTTCCTGCATACAGCTTGTCGATGCGTACACGCCTCCACGGGGTCACAGACTCTAGGTTTTCCGGCACTCGTTTGTATTATTGCATTTTCGATTTACGCTGATGCTCTCCCACTCGATTTTCTACACCTGCACACACCACCGCGTTTTAGGCCAAAAAATCGCCTGGCCACTTTTGTATCAATTTTCAAATAATATCCAACTTTCATCCAGAAGTCACATCGGGGTGTCATCGGGTTTATCCTTGGATGAAATTTGAAATATCTCGTGTGAAAAGTGGTGAGCTGAGCTCAAGCTCGCGCTACGTAGCTATAAGCAATATTTCTATAGTGCACCTGTGTCAGGTTTTGACTTAGGCTCGTCGCGGCAGCACAAGGCGCAGCGGAGTTCTGCCACAGTCACGTGAGCACGCCACTTCCTTATCTGACTCACTCTCGGACCAGCAAATTCCACCTGTTAGTCAGTTCACACTTGATGGCTTTGAACCGCTTTCTGCTCTGTTCTCTTGGCCTAATTCTCCGAGCACCTCAACTCATTTTTACCATGCACTCAGCTATTCCCTTTTTGTGAACCAGGTGACAAACAAGATGTCCCTAACCCAGCTCTAGCTATAGTACCACTGTTGTTCTCTGAACACCCCATTTTTTGACAGGCATACATGCGTGCCTCGAAGCACGGGTCATATCTCAAGTGCGTCGCTCTCACCTGCCTACTCTACTCATCTGAGATCGTCCGTGCGTGCAGCTTCCACTTTACCGTGTTTGCGCTCATGCAGACGGTCCTGCAATACCTCCGCACCTTCATCCTCGCCTTGCTACCTCCCGCCCTGCCCAGCGCCCTGCCTGGCGCACGCCCACGCTCATCATCCTCGCCGCTGCATTCTTCACCGGTGTGTGGCGGACCGTCGATGGCCTGAACCCATTCCAAGACAAGCGGGTGCGCAGCTGGGTGCGCTGCGCTGCCCCCTCCTATCTGACGCATATCCCCACACAGACGCACACATATACCTACACCGTGTGTCTGGCGCTCCTCCTCCCCTTCTCCTCCACCAACTCCCTGCACACTCCGTGCTCTGCCTAATCGTCGATGATCATGTCGATGGTAAGTGCGTTAACCTCAGCGTTTTTTAGACAAGCACGAGAAAAACTTACTCCTTTGTCTTTTATTTGTTTAGCAACGTCTTTATGCCACCTCTTTGCTTCTCGAAGGTGAGATTGAAATTAGGTCGAAAATATTGATCGTTGGTTGGGGTTTTAGAAGACGTATCTGGCACCCAGTAGCCACGCAATATCGGATCCTTAAGCTTTTCCGATCGCTCCTCAACACCCATGAGGCCATAGAAAGCCGCGCGTATGAAATTCTATTACTCATAGTGCAAGCCCGCAGATGGATGTAGGCTAGGATTAGCTTTCTTTGGAGGTGGAGTCCTTTGTCTACCGTCTGTATCCTGATCTGACACGACTTCTTGTCTGTGTTCGTCGTGGCACTCTTGCTCGACGTGAAGATGAGGGCATTGTGAAAGCAATGCGTAACTGTGAGTGCTACCGAACAGGTATTCGCATTACTAATTTGGACATGACATCTAGTACTCTAAATATCAGTGCGACGTTTGATCGCTGCATGAAAGGTGGCGCTTGAGGGGCCGTGAGTCGAGAAATGATGCCAGTGTAGCCTCAGCTATATATCATAGGGAAAGGATTACTGGGCCATTTCTTGTTATATACCTCTTTCTATCAATTTTTCTTACAATTATTGAGGCTGCAGCTGGCTGCCTAGCCGGGTAATAGCACTGGTGATAATTTCTTGTGTGGAGAGAATCTAGCTGAAATCTTGGATGGAATTTGGGTTACATGCCGTTTTTATTTGGACAGAAGGTCAAATCTCGCGAGCGCATAATTTGGGTACTATTCGGATTACTTTCCGATAATTTTTGGAATTACACCGAGATATCGGCCACCCAAAATTTAAAGTGAAGCGCGGTGCCTGTGGGAGGGCCGGACTCGGAGGTCATTGCGGAGAGACTTTTGGTGTAGCTTGTTGATGCAAATAATTATCTGCTCGAAATGCTAGAAGGAGATGGTGGCAGCGGAGAGAGCTCTTCCAGAGGAAGGCGAATTTCCCTTTTATTTAACAGCATAGCTAATCAGCTTGTTACAGTAATCAGCCTCATAGCGTCGGTCAGCGTCCACCAGATTATGTAATGCCACTTAGAATAATAGTTAAGCCACAGCACCGGTCCTAAGAGAGATCTGCACCAGATCAGCTCGTCATCCAAAGCCCTCTCCAAACATAAGTAGGGCCGCAACAATGGCTCAAAGCGGACTGCGGTGAAGCGAAGCCGCGCAGAGATCCAAGCGGTGAGCCCTTTCTCCGCGCGCCCTTTGAGCTAACGCTCAGATCTGCCCAACCACACACAGCTTTACCACATCCGTTGAGCCGGTGCGAGTCCAGACTGGAATCCCCTTCAGCGAGTTCCCGCTCTGGCAGGCCCGAGTTTGTGCTAGGCCTTCCTTCCCTGAGCAAGTGAGACCAACTGTCTGACCAAGTGAGTTGGCTTAATTATATACGCTATGAACAGAACGCCAAGATGCTGATTGATGTTTCAAGGTATGCAAATCGTAGCTGTTGCGCCCGTCCCCGACCCGTTAATAGCGCGGGATATAAAAAGAGCGCAGCCCAAAATAACGACGCAGGGGCCGAGATAATGATGACAGTCAACCAAAAAGAGTGAACCCGTGACCGGGATAGTAACTGATAATGCAGGGATATTAAAAAAAGGGTAAAGCGTTTCATACAACAATAACCTTAAAGGTCGGTATCCTTCGACGTCGCTGCTATTTCGGCCTCGGGTGTATTACGTAATCACAGGGTGCATCCGAGAGAGATGCTTTAAGATACTACTAGCCCCCGAAGGTAAAGATCTGTATGAAACTATTATCAGAGCGGAAACGGTCTTGCGCGCCCTCTAGCTCCAAACACAAGTAGGGCGGCAGCAATCGTACTGTACAAAACGGACTGCGGTGGAGCAAAGCCGTGCAGAGAGCCCAGCGGCGAGCCCATCCTCCGCGCACCCTCTGAGCTAACGTTCAGATCTGCCCAGATCTCCCCAATCACACACAGCTTCACCACAACACCCGTTGAGCCAGCGCAAGTCGAAACTGGAATCCCCTTCAACGAGTTCCCGCGCCCGCAGGCCAGAGTTTGTGCTAGGCCTGACTTGAGCAGATGACGACCAAGTGAGGTGGCTTACTTATATATGTCGTTTTCAACGGAATCCTGCTGCATCATACCCTGACCCGACCTTTCATCCAGGGTCAGGCAAGAAACTGAAGTGCCCCTAGCCTCACCAGACCGAGGCCAATTTTGTTCCGAGCCCGACGAGCCCAGAAATCACTAACAACAACCAACTGTCCAAGACCATCGTATAAAGGAAGTATAGGCCTCCGCTTACCTGATTCGTCATCACCTCGAGACAGACTCTGCCATATGCACGCAAACCAATCGGAAACTCCTCTGACAACCGGCAAGGACACTGCAGAGCCTCGCGATGGCGGGGCAAGGGCATGGTGTACTGTCCTGGGCGGGTATGTGTGTTGATTCTCAGTATCTTATGCACAGGTTGAACCCAGCGTAGGTGGCTCGCGTTATTTGCAACATTCGGGTATGGGTCCTCCTATGGGGTGTACCAGGATCTATACACTCGTGCGGGAACGTCGTCGACGTCGAATATAAGTTGGATCGGTTCTGTTAATCTATTTATCTTCATCGGCATGGGCCTCCCTGCCGGAACGCTGGTTGATAAGGGCTATTTCCGACACGTTATCCTGGTAGGATCTTTCATTTATATCTTCAGGTCTGTTCCCTTCTCTTTCATGTTCTCATTTATTTATTGTTTGCATGCAGCCTTTTCGCGCTATCATTCGTACATCTCGATCGTTACTACCAAATTTTCCTATCGCAAGGTATCGGCATGGGTTTAGGTTCAGGTCTAATCTACTTGCCTTCCATGGTCGTACAAACTCATCACTGGGGGGCGGGGCGTGCCACGGCAATGGGTGTTGTGATCACTGGTGCGCCCGCCGTCTGGGAAAAAGACGTTTGTGCTCATGGATATCTAGGCTCCTCTGTTGGTGGCATTGTGTATCCTATCATGCTCAATCATCTTTTTAATGGCCCGGTCGGATTTGCCTGGGGAGTACGTGCATCGGCGTTCCTGAATTTAGGGTTGTTAATCATGGCAAACCTACTGATGAGCCCGCGACTTCCACCTGATCATAATCAACTCGAGAAGCCTAAGCCAAAGGTCCAACAAATCTTGCGAGATGTGCCTTTCATACTAGCGGTTATTGGGTAAGTATCGGGTATCAGCCAAGATTATGTCTCATGGCATTGTCCTAGAGGGATCATAGTTACTTTGGGATTGTTCTTTCCCTGTGAGTCTTGAATGCTTCATAGACGTCATGGAATGGTTCTTCATCTGCCCGGAGATTTCTACTTGCAGCTTTATACAATTTTGCATGGTATATCCCCAAACTTCGCATTCTACACCGTCAGTGCCATATATTCTATTCCTGCCCTAATATTGATTGTCTATGTGATGGACCAGCTTACAATTCAAAATGGCGCATCGATATTTGGAAGAATAATTCCTAATATTCTTGCCAACAAGGTTGGGCTCTTGAATACCCTCACATTCATGTGTTTCGGGTCGGCTGTTTTGGCTTTTTCCCTATTTGGAGTCACAGACATCGGAGGAGTTACAATTTTTGCAATTTTATATGGATTCTTCTCCGGGGCAGGTCCGTGCTCCTTCTAGCATCCATGATTGACGTTGAGCGGAAAATCCAGTACTATCATTATTTTCTCCTGCCATTGCTTCTTTCGCTTCGGACGTGTCTGAAATGGGGTAATGACCGCATTACCTAGCTGGGCAATAGCAGGCTAAAGACACTGATATTCTTTTCAAGTGTACGATTGGGCCTTACGTTCTTTGTGGCATCCATCGCCTACTTGATTGGTCCTCCCATCTCTGGTGCCTTGCTCACGAATCAATACCATTGGTCCAGGGCGATTATATTCAACGGCGTAAGTCGCCGGCCACCTCCTTGTGTTATTCGTATTCTTAACATCTGGGGGTGATGGCTATCTTCTGCACAGACTATCATGTTGGCTAGTCTACCGTTCCTCTTGGTATCGCGGTTTATGCAGGCGAGACGGAAAATGACCCCGCGTGTTTGATACGTGCTTTGGTTCGGTTTGAATAGCGTTACAATAATCTGGCGGGCTGACACGATCGTGTCAGTGGGGATCCTGTTGGAATCTAAGGATCTGACGCGGCACAGCTCGGCACTTCGGTGCGATCACGCGACTCGGCAATTCAATTCGCAAGGGGAGGAAAATGTAAAATGTACAGAAAGTGTGAAGGTGGACAAAGGACTCGGAGAGGGCAAAGCATCTAACGGACAATACGTGGTTTGTAAGGCAGGGACCGAATTATTGAATCAATTAACGAATTTGCGATCACTCTTGATATCCTATCTTAGCCCTGTAGATTCGATCAAGGTACTCGACCCGCTCACACACCTACATGACATCCTTCATCAGGATAATGGGTGGTGTTTTCCAATTAAAGACCCGTCCTAGCCCGAGCCGGGACGCTAAAAAGATGAAGACAGGACGGGACAAGCCGCGGCGCTGAGGCCGTCCCGGGATCGAGCCGGAGCGGCTACCGCGAGACAGCAGCAACAGATGCAATACGTCACGTGGTCCAGCAAATCACCCTTTTTGGTCATCACCGAAAATCGCAGCACCCACTCGTCACACGATTTTCCCCACACTGACAATTTCTGCGTGCTCACTCGATTTTCTCTTCCTGCATACAGCTTGTCGACGCGTACACGCCTCCACGGGGTCACAGACTCTAGGTTTTCCGGCACTCGTTTGTATTATTGCATCTTCGATTTACGCTGATGCTCTCCCACTCGATTTTCTACACCTGCACACACTCATATTCCCGATTCTGCGCATGCACCCAGTTCACATGCCGCAAGCTGGGCTCGAAGGTGCTTGTATAATCAAATGCGTCTTGCTCCCGACCTCCAGCAGCGCGCGGAGAATAAAGCCTGAGGCCAGAGGTGTAGTAACAACACGTGCTATGCTCAATGCTTCTGAACAGACCAATCTTTCCATGGGAATGTCTATGCTTAATCGATAATCACTCATAGCTTGTCTTCCTGGCGACATATCCTGGTGGATTCTCCTCCTCGAACAGTACGCAAAGAGCGTGTTTGATCTAGTCGGCACTCTCCGGCCGGAGCCGCGTGTGCGATGTCTCCTCCACCTGCCTGTGCACGACTTATTCTTGAGCGCAGAGCTCGCCCATATGGCAGAAGCTGATGGACGACCCCGCGCACTGCCTCACGCTTACCCCGTCCATCTCCGCCCACCGGCACACCCTGACGAGTGGAAGGCGCTCTACAAAAGGCTGGCTATATTACTTTAACTTATGGTGGGTGTTGATCACGTTGCGATCTCAAGGTAAGTGTGTTAATGTTTCTGTGAGTCATGGCGGGCGTATGCACCTTGCAAAAAGCGGGAGCATGTACCTTGCACAAAGCGGCATCCAGCGGCCATTAAGGAGAGATGCCCCTCGTAGAATGACACAGTTCTTGTCGCGTACCAAAGGCCGTTGCAGTGAGTTACTAATTGCCGGTGTCGATGAAATGTAAAATTATAATCATGTTCTTGTTTGTTGTCAAAATTCCGCGAAGATTAGCAAAACAGGACAAACTATTTTCGTTAGCATAACGTTCCATGTGTACAGTACGTAGCGTACGAAGCTGTCCACATACTTAGTCGGACCCGACTTAATTGAGGCAGTTGCTTGTGACAAATGTGACTCGGCTCCGATAGGGAAGCCAGGCCAGTCTGCCTGACAACTCATTCCTCTTCCCACTACCGTCATGCTCGCCGCCGTTCGCGACCGTCGTGCGTCCGACCCCCTTACTGCTGCTCTTCAGCCGCCGCCCGACGAGACCCCTTCAGCGCGCGAAGCTCGGCTGGCTAGCGAACGCGAAGCTAAGAAGATCAGCGACGGTATCGACGAGCAGCTCCGCCAGGAGAAGGAAGCCCGCAAGGCAAAGCTCAAAGGCCGCAAACAGATCAAGGTACTACTTCTGGGCCAGAGCGAGAGCGGGAAAAGCACCACCCTTAAGCGTGAGTTTCCGCCGATTGAATCACCCCTGCATACCCGGCTTGCTTGCTTAATGGACCGGTCCAGAATTTCAGCTGGCGTACACTCCCAATGCCTTTCGCGAGGAGCGTCTAGCGTGGCGGTCCGTCATTTACCTCAATCTCGTTCGTTCTGTTCGCAGGATCATCGACGCCCTCTCTCCTGTCGACCCATCCGACAGCCCCACCGGCTCTGACCCAGCAGATGAAGATGAACCATACGTAGGCCGTCCATCCACTTCCCAGGGTTCAGCAACGACCTCTGCGCTGTTCTCCTCTCAACCCTATGTGGAGCTCAAAGCCCGCCTCGAACCTCTTCTCGTGCTTGAGGAAAAGCTCATCAAGCTACTCGCAGGCGGTGATGACGATGAGGCCACGCAGCTGGCTTGGCCTGCACCCCCCGATGGCGCTGCTATGTCCAAGGACCGGCCACCAACACCAAGTAACAGTAAAAGTGAAGTTTCACTCAATACGCGGCACAACTGGAAAAGGGCGCTTAATAAACTCGCATTGGGAAGCAAAAATGGTGCGTGGTGCTAGTCGTGGTACGGCCACATGGGAGAATGCTGAACATGTCTTCTAGACTCATCGCCTTCAGAATTGGATGGGTGGTGGAACGACCCTTCTGATCCTGGCCATGTTCTGGACCAGTGCCGACCTGATCTCGAGAAGCTTTGGGGCGATGAGGCTGTGCAGGCAGAGTTAAAGAGGAAACGCTTGCGGCTCGAGGAGAGCTCCGGCTTGTAAGTGTGCAGTCGCGCTTGTTATTCAGGCGATTGCAAGGACTCACCTTATGCCATGATATAGCTACCTAGACTCGTTGCCGCGTATAACCTCGTTGCGGTACGTGCCGTCGGACGATGATGTCCTGAAGGCGCGGTTGAAGACGCTTGGCGTGGTCGAGCATATGTTTTCTTTGGAGACGGGAAAAGAGCGGGGTGTGGATTGGAAGATTTATGACGTTGGAGGGTACGTCTCCCTGTGCTGATACGAGGATTCTAATCCCAAGATATAACTTCCCAGTGCACGAAGTCAAGTACGTCTACGATCGTTGACTCGCTATTCATGACTTGAGCCTTAGCGGATCGTCTGCAGCGTCAAGCTTGGGCACCTTACTTCGAAGACAGTACGCCTGCTTTTTTTTGTCGGTCTTGTGAGGAACTCACGCTTGCCTGTCGATCAGTGAATGCACTTATCTTCCTCGCACCTATATCTGCTTTTGATCAGGTGCTTGCCGAGGCATGTTGTCTTCCTGCTTGTATTGCCGCGACCCATGCTTATCCCTCATCAGGATCCACGCGTAAATCGCGTAGAGGATTCCCTCCTGCTCTGGCGCTCCGTGGTGGCCAATAAACTCCTTTCCAATGTTAACATCATTCTTTTCTTAAACAAGTGTGATTTATTAAAGGTGGGTGGACACTAGTTTGTGTCCGTAAAATCGACATTCTTGGCCTTGGCGGCCGTCGTCGTTGTGCTGATCAAGCTTGACATCTCGTCATACAATGAATGGCACTGTCTTCTTTTCGTGCTTTTGTTCCTCGCATGTCGGCTTTGCCCAGGTTCCGTGATCTGACGTCCCTGTGGTAGGCCAAGCTTGAAGCCGGCGTGCGCCTAAATCAGTATATGACTTCCTATGGTGACCGTCCGAACGACCACGAAGCTGTATCGAAATGTAAGCTCGTTCTGACGCTACTTCCATAACCTTTCCTGATGCATCGTCTCCCTGCAGATTTCCGCAATAAATTCCTAGCACTTAACCAATCTTATTCACCAAACCCCGATCGGGAGGTATACCGTACGTAATGATACGAACTCTGCGCTGGCGGCGTACTCACTAGCGTTCTTGTAATTCGTAGTGCATCTCACAGCTGTGACGGATACACGGAGAACATCGTCCATTATTTCAAACGGTACGTGGTTGACTGCTTTACTCTATATGGTTGCAATACTGCAATACCTGACCATCGTGACAGTGCGGGACATTATACTGCGTGACGATCTGAAAGGTGTCAAGCTTCTGTGACCCACTCGGTGTTTCTTGTGGGGCTAGGCACGGGACTTATGATGTTATCTGTATATCATTGGAGGTGTTCATATCTTTTCTTTTGCAGGTCCTTCATGGACATTTCCCTCGTCATGATTGACCTTTATTTGTCTCTGTTTTGTGCTGCCTAGCTGAATGTGATGATGCTGATTTACCAGTGGTCTGAGACTCACTTGTCGAAGGAACGTGATTATATTACTATTCGAGCCATGACTCCTTTACTGTATGCTTTGAAATTCATATCCCACGACATCATTGCAATATTCTGCGCTGTACGTACCATGACTGTCACATGTCATGCACGGTCTGCATGCAGTCGAGGCCCTGGCCGCATTCAGAGGTTTGGCATGAGTCTCCACCTTCAGTCTCTGCGGATTAGTTTCGATGATCGAGTGTTCATTGGAGGAACTTCAAATTCAAGATCCGATCCCATCCGAAATGTTAGGCTCGTTCTTCAATCCCATGTAACCTGTATGCATGAGGCCGTAGCTATACAGAGCTATACAGAGCTAAGATAGAAGTCATCTTAAACTGGCACCCCTTACATAAGCTGAGCACAGTCCAACGGCGAGCTCAATAACACTCGAAGGCAAACACTTTTTGCCAAATGGCTTCCTAGAGTCTCTTTGGGACATGTCTACCTACAATCCTTAGGAGAGACTTAGGATATATCTATATTTATTGAGGAGATATATAGCATCCAAAATGTGACATAGAAAAAATACCAAATTATTTTTCTGATGTCCTAGAATGATTTCCTGCAATTTCGGTTTTTGGACCGATGGAATTTGGCGGTCACGTGATAGGTCACGTGACCTATTTGTCAGCCTTTCGAACCTTTGGACGACGCACGGAAAAAGCTTCAAACCACTCTGGGGCCTTGCTACACATTTCTACTGCTTAAATCAGGGTTTAGGTAGGTACAACCTTACACTAGGTGAGTTCCACTGCAGGCCGCTTGCTTAGTCGTCACTTTGACCGCCCGGCAGGTTGTGCTTGACCCCATTCACACATTCAGGCCTCAGGGATTGCGGCTGTCTAGATGATGTCCCCTTTGTACAGATTCAGAGGTGTGTGAGAATTGTTTCCTATCAGCAGATTCTAACTCCTCAACAGGGATGCTAATAGGTTGGCCTGATTTATAGATGCCTACAAAAAAGGGTTGAATGGGGCACAAGCTGTCTGGGAAAACCGTAAATACCATGCCCATCATACTTTACCTCCAAACATTATGTCTGAGTTGGACAAGGAATTCATGTAATATAATTCAATGTCACTAATTATATTATAGAACATGTCATTGCACCAAGGTGCCTTCTGAAAGGGGAAAAAAAAAAAAAAAAGTCCCCAAGGCGAGGATTTGGCGCATCACGTGACCTAAGCGCCCGCTTACATAAAGGTGCCAGTTTAAGATGACTTCTATCTTAAGTGTGCCATGCCTGCTTTATATGTAGCCCTATTACAAGTTGCCGCGGCCATGCTAGTGGACTCCATAAATGACCGGGACTTCAAGTCTACCGGGCTATTTCCATTGAGCTTATAAGATATCCAAACGCTATGAACAAATCTCGGTTTCCCCTGATTTAGTAAGGGAACACGGCGCTGGAGGATATCGGGCACGGCAGAACGGCGGAAGTTACAGCCGTTTGCACGTCCTGCTTTTTCAGCCGTTTTGTAGCTACGGACACCCCCTGATTTTTCCGTTACAACTAGACCTTGTCTTAGCTAGCTTCCTTAATCAAAACCTCTAAGAAAGTCATCATCCACACTCTCACGAAGAGCTTTTAGCTCGGGAGGCCGTCGTTCATCGGGTGCCGCCACCAGGCCTCTTCCAGCCCTTGGGTGATTTTTCTGAAGCTCCTACGCAATTTCATCACACCGGGCCTCTTAGAAACTGGAGTTCTGGTCCTGACTGAGGTTATCACGAAGAGCTTTTGGCATTATCTCATTTCTGGTGAGTGGAGCCGTGGTTTTGGGGCTTGGGGCGTCAACTCAATGTTTTTTCTGTTACAATTAGGCCTTGTCTTAGCTAGCTTCCTTAATCAAAAGCTCTAAGAAAGTCATCATCCACACTCGCACGAAGAGCTTTTAGCTCAGGAAGTCGTTGTTCGTCAGGTGTCGCAACCAGGCCTCTTCCAACCCTTGGGGGGCTTTCTGAAGCTCCTACGCAATTTCGTCACACCGGGCCTCTTAGAAACGGGAGATCTCATCCTGGCTGAGGTTATCACGAACAAATTTGGCATTATCTCATATCTGGTGAGTGGAAACGTTGTTTCAGGCCCAGCGTCAGCTCAACGTTCTCTAAGTGTTCCCATGCTTTGTGGTGTTTGATTCTGGATTGAGGAGGTGCAGGGCTGGTCCAGTCACAGTGGATAGTAGGTATAGGACTGTATCTACTGAATTTCTAACATGAATGCAGCTTTTGCTCAATGTTTCTGGCGCTTGGCACGGTGTTTCTCGCTGCTTCTTTGCTTCAAAATGAACTGCTTCCTTCAACATGGCTCAGGCAATAGGCATGCATCTTAGGGACAATGAGCCCATCTGCAAGCTGTGAGATCCTAAATAGCCTTGTCCTTGGAGCGGCAGGGTATGTGGCATGAAGACATGGCCATCACGACTGAACGGACCCTGCTCCAGTTCAGCCAACCATTCTTCAACATGGGGGAGAGAGTGTGGGATCCTCACGTAAAATAGAGCAAAACTAGACTCAATTTACTCCCCTGAGACACCTGAGAACCACTCAGGAGGACCTTCCATGCTCCTGCAACACGATAATGCCAAAAACTCTTCGTGATAATCTCAGTCAGGACCGGCACTCCAGTTTCTAAAAGGCCCGGTGTGGTGAAATTGCGTAGGAGCTTCGGAAAAATCGCCCAAGGGCTGGAAGAGGCCTGGTGGCGGCACCCGATGAACGACAGCCTCCCGAACCAAAAGCTCTTCGTGAGAGTGTGGATGATGACTTTCTTAGAGGTTTTGATTAAGGAAGCTAGCTAAGACAAGGTCTAGTTGTAACGGAAAAATCAGGGGGTGTCCATAGCTACAAAACGGCTAAAAAAGCAGGATGCGCGTCGGAGTCCAGACTTGACTGCAAACGGCTGTAACTTGGGCATGACTGAGTGATATCGGAGGTCAAACGGCAATGTCGGAAAATCCCGAATTACCTGATCAGGCCGACAGGCCTGATCCAGCCGTCGGTATCCTGACAGGGCCTGATCAAGTGCTGCAATTACATGGCCAATCAATGTTTCCAGCTTCCTTAAGGTAGTACAACTCTGCCTTACACTACTCTCCATATTGTAATGTTATTTCCCATTGTAAAGGCATGCAAAATACTGAGTGTTTGACCAAGTGTCAATGTTTAGTCACACATCACAGACTAGCCTTGGCACTACCCAGACACAGAGGCATATTTCACCAGCATGCCCTTTATTAATACTCATTGACTTGAGACTAAGTCACAACTTAAGATATATATATTAGGTAAATACTAAAATCTATTGACAGGTGGGGTGCACATGCGCATGATGTTAAGTTTTTGGAGCAGACCTTGAGTGTTAACTTTGTGTTTGTCTGAGCTCTGTCAAACATGTAAGGAAATCTAACTAGGCCTGACTTAAATATCTTGAGAGCAAGCTTACTAATGTTCTAGTAGCTTCTAGCGCTTGTGTACTCCAACACATGAGATGTGCTGCAGCCTCACATGTGTATGGGGGAGGTATGTGGGCATCACATGTTGTGGTGGTGCTGTGAGGGTGGAGGGGGAGGTGAGTGGTGCACATTGGGGTGGGCAGTGGCATTGCATGCTGGGATTGTGGCACATGTGCATAGATAGAGGTGTAATGGCATATGTATGCATATGCATACAGGTGGAGGTGGAGGCAAGTAGGGAGGTGTACGTGTGTTCATGTGTGGTGTACATGGAGGTGGTGTACGTGGAGGTGGTGTATGTGGAGGTGGTGTACGTGGAGGTGGTGTACATGGAGGTGGTGTACGTGGAGGTGGTGTACGTGGAGGTGGTGTATGTGGAGGTGGTGTTGTCATTGTCATCCATATGCATGCTGGGGTGTATGGAGGTGGTGCACGTGAAGACTGGGGGTGGAAGTGGCAGTGTCATCGTGTGCATATGCAGTAAGTGTGGAGGTTGTTGGGGGTGGAGGTGACCATGTTGTCATCATCACACATGCATGTGAGGGTGTATGTAGGTTGTGCACATGGATATCATCAGGTGGAGGTGGAGGGTTGTGGCTGGAGTCTGTAAGGGCAACCCACATGCATTGCAGGGATCACACAATCACATGAGCTGACAGAGGGGAAATCCAAAGTATATACATAAATAGGTAGAATACACAATAAAAGGGATTCTCGCCTGACAGAGGGGAAATCTGGAGAGAAAAGTATAAGGATCCCTACTGCCAGTGTGCCTACATTACATTACACTCAACCACAGTCAGGGGCATCACTTGGTACTCACCAGTGACCCTGTCTTCCCCTGGCCTCCCTGACCCCTGGATGCTGTGTACTATGTGAGACACTTCACTTCTGATGTTGTTCCAAAAGTGGAAGTATGGAAGTAGAGTAGAGGTGGAGAAGTGAGTGGAGCTGGCAGAAGTGCTTCTGGAAGTGGAAGCTGAAATCAGAGCAAGTGGAAATTGGAGCAGTGTCAGAACTGGAAAAGGAGGTGTCCCCTGATATCAGCCAGACTTGAAGAACAACATCATACAGTGGATCCAGGCCTGATCCAACTGGAAGAGGTCTTCACAAAAAGATATACAAAGCACTGGTATTGAGGAAGGCTTGCCCTTGTTGAAGTCAAATGGTGTTCCTGGCTTGATCCTTATATGACTGGGCCTCAATTCTGGTCTCCCAACATCTTCTAACTTCCAAGCCCCTCAGACTCCTCACTGTGCACTTCTTCTCTTCTCAGTGATGTCAGGGAGACCCACTCCTGATGGTATTTCTGGCCTCAGCTTCAATCCTGACCTGAGGTCTGGAACTGACCCGAGCACCTTCCAAGGGCCAAGCTGAGTTCTCAAACCTTCAGCTTCAGCAACCATCCCACAGTGGTGCCAAGGTTGTGGGTTGAATCATGTGTGTTAGGTGAGTGCCGTGGAGGTTACAGACTTGTGTCAGGAGTGGAGGGGGTGTCCCTGACTTTGATCAGGGGCATGAAGTCTATAGGTAGTGTGCTGGTAGTGAAGATCCTTAGCTTCTCCTCTTTGGATCCTCCTCTACCAGGTGAGTTGTATGTCATGTAGATAGCTCTTAATCATACTTATTTAGATCCTCCTCTACCAGACCACATGACTTCTGCTGTCTAGGGAGAGTTGCCCTTACAAGTGAGATGTCTGTTAGCCTGTTGTCTAACTTTGCCAAAATAGTGTTTCTATCACATTGGCCTTCATCTGGCTAGTCCACACTCTATATTCTAAATACACTGGGATGATCCATCTCAGAAATTCTCTAATAGTGGCTGTCAGGTCATTGCATACTTTGGAAATGTAAGAATTACATGCTGGAAACACTACAAGGGACTAGTTACAATTTCCAAAACGTAAGAACATATCACTATCAATTAGGTCATTCAGATAGAACCTAGGTCTCGTATCAAATGTAGGAATCATATGGCAAGCTCTGACAATATATTTAAGCAAGACAAACCCATAGTCTTTCTCCTCGTAAATATGGCAATTCTTCCAGAGGGTATGTGGTGTCCATTTGCTAGGTTTTAACCGTTGAATCACTGCAATATCTTGGGGTCCAGTGTTTATATGGCACCTGAACATAAAGTGCAACTGTCCAAAGCTAACTGGATCAGTGTTGATGATAATATAATCATAGCGAGGCTTGTTATGGAAGGATGGGTTACAGCGTGCAATGTCTTGAATAATAGACCAGTCTTCTAGAGATTGATAGGAAATGTAAATGCATTTGTAAGGGGTTATCTAGCTTTGCAATTAGTTCCTATTTAAGATAAACCAGTTATATCATACCTTCATTGGCATACTATCTAGATTGTCTTCTGGGAAGATATTCCGAAGAAAACCAAGCAGGTTCTTGTGAAAGTTTTGAAAAACCATGTTGCCTTTGTTACTTTCCTCGAGTTTCGTACTTGTGGTATGCTTTTCAGGAGACCCAAGCTTCCAATGTCCTTGAGGTTGAGCAGCTTGGGTATTATGCTGAGCCTTCTTCTCTTCTTCAGCTTCAGCATTCCTATCTTTGAGTTCCTTCTCATATGCATCAATAGCCATTCGAATGCGTGCAATCGCCTCTTGATTTTCATCAATCCTTGTCATCTAGTAAAATATCCAAGTCAATTTTATAATATGAGAGCAGTGTTATTCTATCAAAAAGACTTACTTGCTCTTCAACATTCTTAAAGTTAGTTAAATGGTATGCCTGCTTGACCTCCTGTTGGAAACCTTCCCCGACCTGGGTATTGTAGTTGATTGTTGAACCTTTATGGATGATATCATATGTAAGATGTAGCAGTGCATGTTGCTTAGGGAAATTGAAAATTTTCCCATAGAGTTCTTGTACCTCCTATAATATTTGAAATCAGCATTCAGAGTAATCAGTATTATATGAGAAATGATACTTTGCAGTAGTCTTCATATTCTTGGAGGTATTCTTGCAACTTATTAAGCTGAAGCTCTGATATCATATGCAAACCTGCAATTAGCCGAATGCATGCATATGCTCGTAGGCAGTGAATGAGAGGTGAATTAGCTGGAAGCAGTTGAACAATGCACGGGAGGATGCACTAATTCAAATGATAATATCATAAACTATCCCCTCTAGAAATATCAAGCCTCACTTTTAAAGCATCAAAATAGCTCTGACCATCAGAGAACTCCATTGTTGTTATTGACTGAAAGTGATTCAGATTAGGCCATGAAGGTACCATGTTCATACTAATGCAATGAATTAGTAAACTTATATAAGTTTCTCATTTTAATTATGATATACTTCTGTGAGTATTTGCCCTTCTTTGCTAAATCTCCCAAGACCTCAATTGTAAGTGGGAAGAGATGTTTCCCAAACTTGCCAGAATCATCATTATGTAGAAGATCATATGAGTGTGCAATATATGGATCAGAGTTAGCTATGAACCAAAATGTGTTCTAAGTGCATTGCATATTAGTATAGTTATCAAAATATAAAATAAGAATCCTTTACGAGAACTTTATGTAGTCCATTTTTCTTCAGGATATCCTCTGATGCTGCTTTAGTGTGGGCATTTATAGCTTGCTTGTAAACACTTCGCGTGGTTTTGGTAGTCCGAAGGGTGAATGACTTGGTCACTAAATGGAGCTGGTGTTTGTGAACAAGACACCGAGTGCATGGATAATCAGCCGAAGCTGCTCGCGTCCCACAAGCACATGCTGCCTCTTCCATGTCAAGAGATTGGATGGCAATGCCTGGAAAGAAAACACGATGTATCTCATCACCACATTTGACTGCTTCACCTTCCTGTGAGATATGTTCAAGAGACCTGAGCATCTTTCGAAGGATCTTATGATAAATATCCCGTTTCAAGCAGCCAAATGCTACCTTCTCCTTTTGTGTACGGTCATCAGGATCACCTGGATCTACAATCTATATAATATAAAGTGTTATATTATCTTAAGTAACAATCAAATAATACACACCCTTGGCATATAACCAATAAGTACAGCTCCTCCATTTCCAGACCCATTTTGGATTGCTCTAGGAAGGAACCCAGGTCGAAGCAAGATTGGATGCATTGTAACCATGCTTGAAACTTTGCCCTTATCTAGCCACAGATGAAGTTGGAGGAAACAATGTGGAAGATCAGGATAGTATGGGAGTTGCTTCTTCCATATAATTTAATAATAAATTCCAGCATATCAGATAGACCAAGACATACTTGAATATCCCACCAAGTTTGTCCAGTATTTATTTCATCAAAAATCTGAGTGATCCTCCCATTTGCATGCAAAAACTTCTTTACTGGATAGAGGATGAGTGATGAGGATAGAGAGGGATCTGTTACAAGATCACGGATCCACTTCCATGGATCTCGAAACTGAAAATCAAAGGTGTGTTCAATACCTCATATGTTGCAGTAATGCTATCTTTCTGGAAATTTGAAAAAGGCATTCATATCTAGTATCCAATATCAAAGGGATAACACCTACTGGAACAACATACTTCCTTGCAAAGCCCATAGTATTGTGAAAGTCATTGATATCTTGAAAGGTAAGTCTGCTATGACCAGGGTCAGTCCAGTTATGCTTGATTCCCATAATAAGTCTCTTGATAGAATCTGTATGCATAGCAGATTGTATGGCTATTTCTGCAAACTCAAAATCTGCTTGGGTGCGAAATGGTGCCCAAGGTTTAGCAGTATTATAGCACTGCTGAGGGCTATCCCGATCCTGCTCAGAGACCAAATTTCCAGAAGGAAGGTCCCGAAATATAAATTCTGGTTCAAGTATGCCACTATGAGGATGATGCCTGAGCTCAATGAATGTTGTTGAAGCAGGGGGATAGGGCTGTGGTGCAGCTTTATGGGTTGTCTGATCTGAAACAGTTTCATCCATAGAATCTTCAGACTCCACAGATACTGAGCCCTCAGATTCCACTGAGACCGCGTCAGGTTGCTCACCCAGATGTGCTGCCATCACTGAGACAAGAGAACATGTAAGAAGTTAATTATAGTGTCAATGGTACTTACTTTCGTCTGTCATATATTGTTCATCTGAATTCAAGTCCACATTGGCAGGCAGCTGATTATCAGACTCTCCAACCGTGTCACTAACATGTTGAGTCCTATTATATAATGCATAGTTGACGACGGTTGTCCAAGTCCCATAAGAATTAACATCAAGCACTGCATCAATGGTGAGCCCATTAATCATACATTAGGCTCTATTGACCTGAACACACACCTTGCCTCTGATTCTGAATCCGTTTCTCAGCGCGCCAACGTTCAGCAGCCTCTAAACTCCACTTGTTGCGTTTGCACGCAGCTGCATGCTGTGTAAAGCCTCGAATACGGCAGTAAGTATTGCAATAGCTGCACCAGTATTCGCATCCTGTCTCACTGAGTGCATGGTGTTCAGGCATGATAGAGAGGTGATCCGAGGGACCGAGTCCGTTGCTTATTTGAGCGCTGAGTCTAGAGACGCTCGTTGTAGTGTGACCAGTCTGTCATGACCTGTCTATTTCTCTTGCCCCACTGTCTCTATGTTCCCCCTCGTCACTCCCTAGCATCTTCGCCAGAGTTCGCCGCACCCACCGACCACTCCCCCTCTACATCCACTCTACCCACTGTTCCCCCCATTCTCTGAACCGCTATTCGCTGCTCGCGCATTTCGCCAGCAGGCACGCCATCAAATATGATCGATGCCATTCACCCGGCATGATGGTTCATCATTAACCCCATCATCTTCTTAATCCAACCCCTTCGGGTGTTCGTATGGCCAAAGTGTGTTTGCAGGACGTCCCTTCCATAGGTCGTGCGGGATCAACCCAGTAGACGAAGAGTCCGTGCAGGGTAGCATGTATGCGGGTCCCAAGACATGGTTTTGTCCATAAGTGCCTTCACCACCTTTACTCTCCGTCATTTCATGTTCACGCTCTTCCCTCACTCTATTGTATGTTTATTCCATCTACTTAGTATCATGACTGCGCACCCCTATCCGACCCTGACTCACGATGGCCTCTTTCCTATTCGCTAATACCTTACAAGCATTCGATATAAGTAGTTTACATTCGCATGTATATTTTCCAGTTCAATTATCATACGTCGTCCATCTTGTGCAAACTTGACCTTGTGGTGATTATCGTCTTGAGCCTTCTCCTGGCGATTTCAATCTTCGACCAGAAGAGGACTTAGGCACCACTGGTGAGTTCTCATACTTCACCTTCGTTACCTTAGCCTTTGAACTATTTTCTGTGCTGGCAGCAAAGGGATTGTCACTACTTAGACAACCCTTCCGTGACACCTTGCACGTTACATCGTCTAGTGCCACGGGCTATTTCGCTACGACTGTAGATAGGGCGAGCTCCGCTCGGGCAGCCCTCTTATCTTGTGAACATTTATTGGTTCACCTATTCGCCAAACGGCATACTTATTCGCACAAGTCATTCGGGCATTCACTGTGTTCACTAATACACGATAGTAACACCTAAAAACCAATCTTGACACAGTCAAGCTTCAATGCTGGGCCTCTCGCAGGGGTCAAGGAATCAAACTGGTTTTGTGTGGGAGGGGAGACGATGGTTGAGTTTGAGGGGTTGAGTATAGAAGGAGGGAGGACAGCGGGATCAATGACGTTGGCTGTAGGAATTGTTTTGGGGTTTGTGAGGTTGAGGGGGTACACCGTGTTGCCCTGAATGATGGATTAAGATCCAGGTCAAGGTATATGTTGGATGATAGACGAACCACGGGGTCAGTGATGACTGGTTGTGGTTCTACGGAAGTCTGAGATGGACCAAAACCAGAGTAGAACATGTTGAGGAGGTCAGTCACGAAAAAAGGTTGGGCTGTAAAGTCGGCTGGGACGTCGAGCGACGCCGGCGGGGTTGCGACACCCTCCTGCAACTGTTGTGGCAACTGATTCCGTGGGCTAGACATCAGAGCACATAAGTAACGATACACAGCAGCCACAAGCAGATCTGTAGACATCACATACCTGGTCAATATGACAACCCTCGGCCACAGCAGCCTCTTCAACTGTACCCTCTGATTCCGCGGGCTAGACATCAGTGCACGTAAGTAACGATACACAACGGCCACAAGCAGATCCATAGACAGAAAGGAGCTGTCGAGTGACGACTCCATCCCTGGCCCATAGTATGTGCATCGTGGGGACAAGCATCACGTACCTCCAAGTGTGTTCCTTGACGAGACTACTTCTCCTCTGTATATACGTTGGGCTGGGTTAACAACGTGTCTGGAGGCTTCACGTATCTCAAAGCTCAGCAGACATGTGTAATTGAAGCTCGGACCAAAAACCGACTCAGGGGCTGACAATCGCTCCTTCAACCCCTTAAGGCAAAACAAGGTAATGTGACATTCCTGCACGCTCAGCCTACCTCGCAACTCAATTCCGCACACGGGACCACTCACATTGCCTCACGCCCACACCCATGCCATCCCACACCCGCCATATGCATTCCCCCCACGCCCGCTACCGCAGCCTGGTCCAGGGCTGCTCCCTGCCAAGGGATATTCGTTTGGGAATGCGAGTGTCAATGCATCTGGCTCTGGCTCTGTGGGCTTGGAATCCGTATCGAATGGCAGTCTGGGCACCGAGTCTGTGAGGAATGGCTCGGGTTCGAATGGTGTGTGGGGCGTGGGCGAAGCGATGTATGACGACACAGACGCGGAGACGTCGTATATGGGGTACTTGTCGCGGTTTGGGAGTATTACGAGTATTGCCAGTGTTGCAAGTGTTCCAAGCATTACGAGTGAGTGGGAGTGTGAGCTCGGAGTCGGGGTGGGATGGGAGTGGTGGTAATGGGAATGGGAATGGAAACTCGAATTTGAGTGAGTGGGAGGGGCGAAGGGGGTCTTGGTGGGCCAGATTTTTGTGTTTGTATGCTGGTAACTGATGGCAATGATATGTTCGATGAATACAGGATGGGTCAAGTTGCCGACATGTTCTCCACGCTGGACGTCGACGACAGAAACAACGGCGACCTCCCACGCAAAGGGAGCATGCCGTATTCCAACCTCCCGATGCTTGATATGCTAAATGCACCCGACATAGCCGTCGCGTGCAAAGCATCCATCCCGTACGACCTGGGTAGCCTTGATGCGCTGTGGGGTAGTCACCACTTGAGGGACTCGATAGGGTCGAGGGGATGGAGATAGAGCGAGATGTGGAGGTGTATGTGCAGTAGGGACATGCTCAGCAGCAGCACCGGCAGGGTCAACACGCCCAGCAACACGTCCGCGCACCGCAAAGCGGGAGGATGTCCCACATGCATATCGCAATGAGGGGTCTGTCCCGCACGGTCCGCACACATATGACGATGATGCCTTGGCCGCACACCCGCATGCATATGACGACCCCTCCGTCCTGCGGGGATACCTCGAGCACAACGCGCCTCACACTCACACACATGGGCACGAGCCCTCGCACGGCTACCTCGGGCGCACACGGTACTCAATATCGCACGCAAGTGAGTTAACGTATGCGCTCTGTGGGACAGGAGCAGCCACAGACAGAGCAGCGGGAGATGCAGGGGCAGGAGATGCAGGAGCATGAGCAATGTGACACATCACAGCAGCAGCAGCAGCAGAGCTATTTTCCCGTGCAACATCACCAGCAGGAGCTGCACGCGCAGGCTGATGATGACATGCTCAATATGAAAATGCACGCGAACTCCCACACCTCCCACCCAAATGAGTCCAGGCATACCCACGCGCTCACTCATTGCTCCCACCCACACCGGTGGAGACGGAATGTATAACACTTTCTAAAAGCAAGCTCGCTATCACTGGCTAGCACCGCATGGCCGTGCCCGTTCGTCCGGCTAGGGAGGCTACACACTTTACACAACCCAGTCCTTTTCATTGTTTTCCTGCTTTCACTGGTTTTTTCTCTGACTCTGCTGGTTTTTCGTTTTCTGTTCGTTCGCCATTCAGTCTTGGCCTTTATGCCCTTCCTTCATCTTCACACCACACCACGTTCATGTTCCGTGATCTTATTTTCTTCTGCTTACACTCGTGCCCAAACATATCACCGAAGCTCAGCAGCTTGGCATGACGCACGAGTTGCCCAAAGTCTCTTTAACTTTGGCTAACTCGTGCATCATGCCGGCACGGCAAGCATGTGGCCTGAAGTATTTGTCCCCCGTGGCCTATAACCACCCATAGCTGCACATACCCCTTCTGCGCGTGCTTTTCTGAGACTAGGGTGCCGCGCGGTCCCATTTTTGTCGCATGAACGCAAAATAATTCGAGTTTAAGAAGGTATGTACTTACACAAGGTGACTTCTTGGGCTGCTGGCTTAGTCGTTGCACGGTTCCTAGGTCTCACAGATCCCGAACACAGGCAGGGGTCACCTGGATTTTTCCCTTTGCCCTTGTCTCTGTCTTTGTGTTCTCTAGTGTACTACCCATTCTTGTTTCCAATTGGTGCTCCGCTGAGCACATCTTTGCACAAGCCTGAGTCCTGCTGGAATGAGACAGGATCAATGTCGGAGTCATGTCACCTACTCCCAATCCGATTCCGGACCCGGCGCAGTGCAGTGACCTGGGGGATGCCGCGAACGGAACGAGTGACGACGTGTGAGATGAAAGGGCAGCACGGTATGCTCCCATGATCTACTCCTGTACGTCGGGCTCATGTGGCATTGTGCGTGTAGAGATCCACCCTGCGACACACTCCGCCGTGGCCCGTGCGGCCGCCCTCTACGCTGTCCAACCATCCTCGACGACAACGGCTACGGCCATGATTCTCAGCAATGAACTTCTGTGCATATTATAGCCTTACATTTTGCGCTTGCCTACGCCCCCCGCTCCTTTCACTCGCATCATGCACGAATGCTTTTTCCCTATGGGGTTTTTAAACGCCTTGCGTTGTCGACAGGTTTTCTAGCCGTGTTTTCTTCTCTTCTATTTACATGTACTTACTGCCCCTGTAATACTGCCCTCGAAAAAGAAGTCCCCTTTATTTTCTGCTCTAGGCCATTCCTCCCGCATGAGGAATTTGATATGTGCACGTCTGCCATACTGGCCCAGGTAGGTCCTACTCTAAAATAATCTAAGACATGTTACATAATTGCTGTGTTGAAGTTAGGCATATGCCGAAACAAGTGTTTGCTTTGTCACTATCAGCTTATGGCAAAAGCTCAAAGGAAACGCACCATATTCCCTATAACCTTTAATTGTGAAGATTTTACTGATGATCTAGGAGCAGTATCCACCAGCAGCTCAGAGGATGTTGATGATGAGGCATTCACCAAGTTGGGTGATGACAGTGGCTCTGGACTGGTGCCAGAGGGTAACAGACCCAAATTTCCCTCTAAAGTGAGTGCAAAAATTATATCTATGCCATACCTGACTGATTCAAGCATTGTCACTTAGCGCTCCCGTTTAGAACAGGATCGAGTGAATGAGATTGAAGTTTACATCGCTAACCTTGGACATGAGCTTGCGGCACTCAAAAATGCCGATTCCCAAGGCTCCAGCTCTTCAGGTTATCCAAACTCTCATAAGGTGACCCAAGAAGATACTGGTTCCAAGCTCGATGGAAAGGATATCAAACGTATTCGCCAGCTCGGTGGCAAATTTGCAATTATGCACATGCTGTGGATCAGCAATGCACAGGCTGCGTTTCGTACACCGCTGAATGGGGATTACACTCCAATGGACCGTTTCAAGCCAGGCATTGAGTGGAAGCAACAAGGGGAACAGGCCGATCTTCGACAAGGGCTTCCAGCTGAGTAACACAGCCAGTTCCAAAGTGATTTTATTCCTCCACCTGTAAGTTATTACTTAGTCCATTTCACTGTGCTGATATATTTGTAGTTCACTTATGATATGAGCAATGAACGCTCGAATAGCTCATCCAGAATCAGAAAACGTCTTGGATCCAGAATCTTTGGATTCCCACCCAATCTCTTTGTCAAAGCTGACTGGTGACTTGCAAACTGTCGTGTATTGGCTGGGTGGATGGAAAATTCTGACGGTACCTCGTTCTATATGCCGTTCGCCCCTATTCTTTATCAGGATGGCCAACATGATGTAAACCATGTTTTCCTCAATAAGGCCCTATTTGATGTATGTCTCTATTACATATTCTATCATTGGGGTTTTCTTATAGATTTACACACAGGTTTTCAACGTTATAATTCGCAGTCCAAGTGCCCTTGACCGTGAGCCTGGTGTTAGGAGTGGGAGTATGACAATGGATGTCATATGGGAGCTTACAGAGGTTACTCCTGGTGCCATAGCTGCTGCCGCTACATTTGTAAGCTATAACACACTTCTACGATTATTGTTTTCTTTACTGATACCCCTGTAATTAATCAGGCATGATTTGCATTGAGTCACGATGGTGCGTTTCAACGCCAAGGTGCTGCAACAAAAATCGACTACGAAGGAGACTTCAACATTTACCTCTGCTACCTCATCTCTGGTCGTGAAGAGAATAAGCGGTCAGTCAAGCGGATTCTTAGAATTTGGAACAATTATTTCTTTCCTGCTACATCAAATCTCGACACCATTGTAGCAGCACCTGTACAGGCAGTCAATGATGCCTTCGCGATGCTTGAGGAAGATGAGGAGGTTGGACCCATTGATCAGCATGATATTCATTCTCCCAATCACCTGCCAACTCATGATAACGCTGCAATTCCTGCTGACCCACCGACAACCTCTATACCCTCCGACACATATCCTACCAGAAAATGGCGAGCACCTATACGAGTAGGAGACACGGTTGAAGTAATCAAGCCATCCAAAGGGATGGGAAACCCAAGAGTGAATAGGAAGGGGAAGCGGGGTGGGAAGAAGTAGGTTAGATGTAGTCCAAGTCATGTAATAGATGGCCAGAGGATGATTCCCACGCTCCGACCACCACCTGCCAGCGCAGATAACGGCGAAACTACCCCCTCTGTACCTGCAGACACCATCCAAACTACTCTCGGCACTCTATACGACCTAATCCATGGCATAGCCCTCCCGAAAACAAGAACTGCAAAGACATGCACTATCCCCGTCGACACACTGCGTAGCGCTCGCGAACTAATCTCATCCGCATGAGAGAAGCTCGAGATTCCTTGTCTTAACTCGCATCTTTCATCTGTCTGTGAAAAATTGGAGGCAATCTCAACGCACATCGGCCTTACGGCACCTGCTAGCGAACCCCAATCCTGTGCGCCAGCCACAGCACGCGTGACACGTATCAAACCCCACCGCGACACCAAACATCATATAACGCTATCGCATATCGACCGACAGAACCCAGCCCTCGAGGAATTCCCGGATTCAGAGTTGAGGAAGGAGATTAACAAAGCCTTGTGCCCGCGAGGCTGGGATCCAGACCCTGAAGGAGAGCAGGAGGAGGAGAGTGTACTTCGCGTTCGAGCCGCAGGACGGCACCGAAGCGGCGATATATGGCTAGCAGCGGGCTCAGAGCATGAACATGACGTGATAATCAAGAAAGCTCACCAATGGCTCCCAGTGTTATCAACGAACCTGCGTATCGCCCCAAAGACCTACCCGGTGATCATTCACGCCATCCCCACTACATTTAACCCAGATCGAGACAGCGATGACATCACAACGCTGCTGGACGATAATGAGCACATCATTCCCCATCCTTCCATGCTACAACGTGCTGAATTTATCTCTCGCTCTCCACAGCTATGTCAGAAAGTGCACTCATCCCTTGTCCTATATCTAACCGATCACCCTATATCTAACCGATCACCATGCATCCAACAACTGTATCCAACAACACATTGCATACCGAGGACGCCTTCACTCGACCACACGTTTCATACGGCATCCCCCACAATGCTTCAACTGCTACGGCATAGGCCACTTTGCTCGATCATGAAAAGCCACCACGAAGTGTGGAATATGGGCGGGCCCACACACCACATTCGACTGCAAGTGCCCTGACCAGAATACGTGCCAGGAGTCAATGTGTCCACATATCACACCGAAATGCGCCCTCTGCAATGGATCCCATGCAGCGACTGACCGCAAGTTTTGCAGGGCTCGTCAATCCATTATTGACCAGCACACTCGGAGTGTGGCAACAGCAGACGGTCTGTATCATGCCTGAAGGAGAGATAAACTACCATGTGATGAGAGGAGGACCGAAGAAGGAGACGAACGGGTAAAAGGTCGAGACTCACCAGGCGCTAAGCCACACACACCCCCCACACCTCGCCCACAAAGGCACGGACACGCTCGGGGCCATGCCCCTTGAGCACAAGCAGAGATAGAGGTCTAAAGGAGAGAGGGAGAAAACACAAGGAAGAAAATGTATATACCGTCTTACATAGGGCGCTGCCCCAAAAGACGTAAAATGGAAAAAAAAAAAAAAAAATTAGATGGCCAGCATGTGTTCAATGAGGACAGCCTTTACTTTTTCATTAACTGCTCGGTGAAGAAGTTTTTTATGGCTTAATTCTGAGTTTGTTTTTAAGATAGGATTTAAGGCATTGACATATTTCTGTAGTAGTCACAACTAGAACTACTATTGACAAGACATTTCTGAGCTAATACACTTGACTTGTGCAAACCGGTACCCTACTCGAGAAAACTGTCTGCAGGAATAAACCTTTTGAAAGCCTCGTAACATTGGACTATGATAACTCTGTTATCAAGTGGCATCATCCCCTCCTCGGTGCGCCTGTTCATCCTCGGGATGTCTGGGATGTACTCCTTCACAACTGTCTTGACGGTGGGGGCTCTGCCAAGGATAACCGCCTCAGATAGCTCCTCTGTAACCGGTATCAAATAAAATATAGGCGCAGTGCCATACATGGCGATCCCAGGGAATACCTGTCCCGAATAAGCTTGGTAAGGTAAAAAATGTTAGAAAACTAATGAGCTTACCATTTCCTTCAGGGGATCAAGTTTGGCTCCTCTCCTCATCCTGTTGTTGCGTTGGAAAGTGCCGATCACCTCTGCAATCAGCTGAGGAGTCGTGCCCGTACTACTTTGCATTGCCACGGTTTTATCCTCCTGTATGAGCATGAGGATGCTGCTAGAAATGTCTGACAAATAGACGTCGGGCTTCACATAGGTTTGCTCCCCGCACATAGTGGGGGAGCTCTTTGTGGAGGCCTATAAACCGTGTCTCGGATGTGTAATGAAGATGAGACAGAAAGGTGCTGGCTAAGAGATCCACAATGGCCTCCTCAGGAGAAGAGGTGGCAATATATACGAGATTGGCAAGGTCCCCAGTGCGATGGTCGATGATATCTTTTGTGTCCGTCTTCATCAGAAATTCAGATTCAACGGGGATCTGAGGAAGGCTTGGAATTTGAAAGAATGTGGGGAGGTCGCAGGGTAGGATTTTAATGGAATAGTTCAGTAATTCAGCATCTGTCCAGTGACACCCTGATTTTGCTGTGCGTATTATGCGATCGCTCATCATGGTGGTGTGGAAAGAAAACAGAATGTTATGGAACCTTCGTTACCGAGTAAATATTTATAGTGACTCCTGCCTCAGAATTATATTTCCTCTAAGCTGTACCTAAGCATCTTGTCTGCGTAGCTCAGCGGTTAGTGCTTGTGTGTGCATATAACTTTTCTCACCCATCACTGCGCTCGTTCGATTCACATTGGGCACACTTGTATATACCTCTACATACATAACAAATAATACTGTACATGACTGCATCACACTTTATATACCTACATAATAAATAGCAATACATGCCTGACTGTAACATTTCACAAATTTACTGAACTTAACAAAATGCCATAACATGTAAACTTATTATGCCATTGGCACCTTGACACTTATGTAAGTTGAAGCTGCATGAATTGCAGGGTAAGGTTGAACAACAATGTAAATTGATTTAATGCATAGCAATTAATCTCTCAACATTACTTATAATGTTACCTGAATCCTCTTTCACACCAGAAAGACCATATGTTGATAGCTGTCTACCTGGTTGTTAGGTAGTTGTTAGGCCCTAGTCAGTAAAGATTAGGACATATCTAGTTAATCAGTACATGTCACTGCATGCTGACTCTATCAGTAAGTATCTACTTGATCATTACTTGTCAGTATAGTGCAAAACTGATCAGCTACCTCTTCAATATCAGGTCTGATAAGGCTGTACCACAGCCTGATGGCTTGATGAGCCTTGTCGGGCCTGATATGGACTTTTGAGTTTTTCTGACAAATAACTGCCTTACGACCAGTTAGTTTCGTCGCAGGCCTCTGGCTGTGTATCCCGCATTTACAAGGTTTTCGGCTGCTAGTGATGCTCTGGGCTCAGGCTCAAGCCTGAGCCGAGCCCGACCAAGCCCTGTTTGAGCCCGAGCCGAGCCGAACCCAGCCCGGTTTGAGCCCACCAAATGGGCCGGGCTTCTAAGTTGTGGAAGCCCAGGCCCTGGGCTTAAGCCCGGGCTTTGGGGCACTTATATGGTACGCCTTTGCCTCGATTTGGATGGCAACTGTATATACATTAAACAGAGTTCTTTCTCCTTTCTCTCAATTTTCCCTCCTGCCTGAAGACGTATGTCAGGGATCACCAACAGCAGTCGACTGAAGCGCAGAATTACTGCAACAGAGAAGGTCACCGACCCCAGCAATGTGTCCGTTCCGGCACTTGCTTCACATGCTGCTGCCAAACGGCTCACCACACTAGACTGCCCTCCGCTCCATCGCCAGAGAGCATCGGTGAACCGGCTGCAGAGGAGGGATCTGCTCAAACAACTGGTGAAACGACTGAAGACAACAGCTCTTCCCGTGTGAATAAGAGGAAGACGCTCGACATTTTTGAACTCACCGACTCAGAACTTGCAGCGGACGAGAGAGAAAATTCCAGTGATTCGACTGGCAGCACCAAAACCCAGCATAAGAAGAAACAAAGGCATGGTAAGCAGAATTTTCTCGGTTCAGATGATTTAGTAGGCTTACCTTGCATTGTTGCCCACCTTTGAAGCGCCACAGGTCGGCTGTAGATCCCATTGATGTTGATGCCAACAATGTGCTCGCTGACATCAACATCGTCGATCTCTCTGCTGCACCATCGACGAAGACGATTCGAAAGGATGCAAATCGCGACCTCAGCGAATTTTTTGAAGAACCAGCGGCTCTGACTGGCAAGGATGGAAAAGTTCGGAAATGTCGTGCTTGTAAAATCTGTGAGTAAGTGCGTCGGATTGATATCTGGGTTGTGAAATCACATGCTGTCATTTGTCCAGATTAAGACTCGTCAGTGACACGTTGCAACGACCCCGCATCGACATATTGAGTCACTAGACAACCATTAGGGCAGTGAGAAGAGTGAAGACAAATAAGAACACATTTGATATTGATACTACGGCTTAAACATATTATCATCAGGAAAACCGCGCGGCGCTGGTGTGACATCGTCACCACTTGTGACAATGGCTACACCGGACCCAGGAAGACACACTATGGTGATCAATGCCAATAGATTGCATGCTAGTCTCAGAGTGGTAGGTCATGGCAAGCCGCATGACATCTTTATGTCTTGTGATAAAGGTGTATATTCCTGGCCTCAGTATGCTCATGTATTATCACTCTTGCCATTCCGGGGCATGCCTGACTTCCAAACATCTTGAGTCCTCACTTGCTAGCGCTTGCCATTTCTGCATGCCTGCCCCACCACACAACCCCCGACCAGTACATCGCCAGGGCCTTCAAGTGTTCTACTAGCAGTGTCGACCCACTGGCTCGGCGATGCAGCCCACCGCCGACGCACCAGGCAGTGACTATGTGCTACTCCAGTATGTCGACGATCTTCAATCTGGCTAGTCCTCATATGCTTGCTCCTACACCAGTGTGCTGCAGAATGTGCCTATTGAACAAATACAGACTATATTTGTTCAGTCCTCCTCGAGATGAGAAACCAGCTTGGAAATGTCTCCGGCCGTCTCCGGCCGTGACTGGCACAAGTTCAAACTACTGTATCATGTGACGCCTCACAGGATCTATAATATACTGCGTCGGACATGGGACATGTCTCTTTCTCTATACCCGAACACCCTCATTGCGACCCACCATGCCCTCCCCATCAAGCTCGCTCAAAGCAAAGTTCGTCTAGGTGCCATCCTCATCAGAGGAGGGCCAGTTTGCACTCGCCTACTACCGCTACCTCCGCAACTTCAAGTTGCAGTGGTAGCATGTGATTCTCCTCCCCATATGAGTTCACTCATATGGGGTCGAGAATCGCATGCTGCCACTGGACCTGTTAAGCCATGAGCGCGCGGTCCAGTGACCTGAAGCCTTGTTGAGATGGTGGAAAGGGTACGTGAACCGTTGCGCGTGTTGGGCATTCGTTGACGCTTCATTAGAAAAATATTTCCCAATGCACATGAAGATGTTGAACCGAAAAGTGACACTGTATGAGCAGATGCTGGTGCAATTGGAAGCCTCGGAGACCGGGAGGGCCCATTTGTCTATAATGTATTGTAACGGCCACTACTTACTTTATCAATATATCTTCCATTGCCTGTCTGGACATTTCTTGGTTATCAAGTACCACTGGTGATAACCATGGTAGGCACAGACCATTGTCGCAGCCCATGGGTCCCGATGGTTATACTATGGACATGTGCTATCATCATGCTACCCCATGGCCGCCACACTACCTTTGGGTATTCCGGTGGTATAATGCTCTGGGATGACATTTTAGCACTTATTACAATTTCATATATTATAATATCATTATAATCTTTTGTGAAATCTGCGCGGTTTCCCTGATGATTTTTTTCGTATCTGTTTTTTCATAGGTGAAGCCCGGGCTCGAGCCCGACCCAGCCCGAGCCTGACTAACGGGCTGGGCTCGAGGTTTCATTGAGCCTGAGCCTGCTAAAGCCGAGCCCAAGCCCGGGCTTTCCGAGCCCAGCCCGGCCCGAGCATCACTATCGGCTGCAGTGTGAATTTCCTCAAACTTGCACAATTTCGTCCGAGTACATACTGTTGGAATTATGACAAGCTGGTTACGCGTTCGTTCCGCTTATCTAATCCAAGGCTTGCGTGTACGATTGTCAAACCCCTTTGTTCTCGCTTTTCTTATTGTTCTACCTTCCTTTGGTTCCGAGAACCTTTATAAGTCTTTACTTTTCATGTATGTAACCATCCGTTTGCCCCGACGAGCTCACAGGACAAACGCCCCATATACATTGCATCGTTCTTACATTGCATCTCTCTTATTCTAACACATACACAGGTAGGAATTAGCTTGCGTGATATGCTTCCTTTCTACTCCCGACTGATATGTGAATGCAGACATCGCCTGTCCACCAACCTGCCGTTTTTCCCGGGAGTGAAAGCTGATGGCGTGGCAAATTTGCGGCATCCGCTTGCGCGATTTTTGAGAGCTGACGGCGAACCTCGGTCATGCGCAGCAACGATAAATATTTTTAGTACTCCTTTTTTGCTGCTAAAAAAAAAAGTAAAACCATTTTTCCCGTCCCAATTCCACACTAAAAAAAGCTGCTATGTACAAGTTATACACCAAAGGCAGATCTGCCCACTACTACCGGTCCAAGTGCCCTCCTTAATAATAATCTCCACAGCTAGCTTAGAGCAGTAGCAACAGCTAAGAGACTGAATAGCGCAGATCAGGTTGCCTGAGCCAGATGAAGCCACAGAGCAAACTCAGGAAGACCAGGCAGCAGCGTCAGAGCAACACCAGCGTCAGAGCGAGACCATAGTCAGAGCGAGACCAGAGTCAGAATGCAGCAGGGACCAGCTTGAAAGCCGCAGGCATCGTGCAGAGGGGCTCGCATTGGCGGATGGATGGGCCATGGATGAAGGGGAAGGGCAAGAGAAGACGCGACTTTTGCCTCGGGCTCGGGCATCGAAATGGTTCCAAACAATTCTTTGTCAGCTAAGTATGTTTGGATTGTTTGGCAACATTGACTAAGCAGAACTTGCGGGCAGTTTGCAAGCACGGTTGTGTTTTTATTGAACAGCGACGGGAGATATATTGCGGACCGAAGGCTTGCTCATAGATTGCCAGCAGAGGGTGCATTTAACGCAAGCAGAAGAACTTGAAATTTATGGAGAGATTATTGCGGCCTGAGCGCAATCTAGTCATTACTTGAAGGGCAAGCCGCCGGATCGCGCGAATCATGAACCCCAAGCTCTGGGTGTGTACCCTCGTCCGTGCTTCGCATACGTATTCTGGAGCCTAAGGCTACGGCACAGCACAGTCTAGCGTATTGATAGCTATCCAACCGGGGCGCTAAGAATACCCTTAAGGTCGATCCATTCGCCCCAAGCGCCGGTTTTCACATCTCTGACCTTATAGTATAGCCCACCACCCTGCCCAACACAGAGAACGCCCAAAACATCAGGCGAGTGACTTACTGCCTTCGGGGGTTGCGTCATAATCCCCTTTAGGTCCTCCCACGCCTTCCAGGATCCTTCCTTTAACGTCCTGTGAAATATCGTTTTGGTATCCCCAAGCGCGAAAAAGTCAACGCATCCCGGGGCCAAAGATATAGATAGCATCGAGCCACAGGAACGTCCCTGAGAGCGTCTCCAGGTTCCAGTCTTTTCCGTTCCCTATGCCGATCTGGTCAGCGCATCGCACGGAGAACGACATCTCATGTAACGCACTGCAGAAGACATGGGTAACGTTACCCCGGGGGTCGATCCCAAATACATCCACCGAGCCGACCCGATCCGAGACAGCTTTTGGCGAGTGAGCCCAATTACCCGGTAACTTCTCTACTGTGCTCCAGCCAGAGCTCGATTGCCATCGGTAGTGATGGAGGCGATTATCCTGTCCAATAGCAAATACGGAAACGTCCTCTGCTCCAGTACTGACGGCCGTAGGCGTGTGCGTGAATTGACCTTCGAGCTTTTCAAATCCGTCCACAGGACTGTACACAACACCGTCCCAAACCTTGTGATAGATGGCGTGGTCGCTGCCGATGTGGAAAATGTGAATGATGCCATCTTCACGTTTGGCGACAGCGGGGGGGCTAGTGAGTTTCCCGCCGAGGTTCTTCCATGGGCCTAGGTCAGCCACATTTACTAGGTCGAAATTCGATTGATTCAGCGAGCAGTCCTCGCCCACCATGAATACGCTGATCTCGTTGAGTACGCGCGACAAAGAAACGGGTTCATAGAGCCATTTTCCCCCGTTACCATGGTAATCACTCCAGATCGTTTCAGTCTGGTTACCCTTGTACTTCCAGACCAGCCCACGGTTGTTGTCGAGGCCGAAGACATTAAGACGACCTGGTGCTAGGGAGGACATCAAGACGGACGATCTTGATGTGAACGCGAACCGTCAGAACGTATTGTGCACACTCGACACAGCGAACCTCACTCACGAATGCAAAGGTAAAATAGCGGAAGGGCTACTAGTACTGCGAATTCGAGTATAAACGAGACTGCTCTGATTTATAGGGTTAGCATGAAATTAAGGAACAGGGCCACAGAGCATCCCGCCAGCCTTGTCCACTTGTGCGCTCTGCGACGCCAGCAGTCGCCAACGTATCTGTCAATTAAGGCGGAACAAAGCCTCTGGGCTGCCTGTTGAATATTGGCGTCCGCATGCACAGCACGTGTTAAATTCTCAACTATTAATTCTTACCTATACATCAAGGCTCGTCCGATTAATTATTTCCCTTCTTTCCGTTCATCCTCCTTGGCGGAATACTAACCTAATTGCGATGAATCTCTGATTCCCCCGCCGATAATCCCAACCGATCTAATCTGCCCCCTCGCACATGCAGGCGGCCTGTCCCTCATCCACTCTTCAGTGTAAGAGACATTACTTTGACATTACGTTGACTACCCTTGTCTCATATCCGCTGATAATTTTCCAATCACAGACTCGAAATCATGCCGCTGCATTATGGCAAATCCATCTCGACATGTATAACCATCGAATTCCATAACCATCGAATCCTAACCAATGCTCCCTGGTAGAATCGGATTGAACTGGATTCCTAGCATCTGCAGAATAAGTTATCGGCACGGATATTCCCTCCCAAATCCCATCGAATAGTATCAGTCCGATTGTTTTGATTGAAAATCGAACCTGTGCAATACACCTGCGCAAACATCAAGGCCAACGTATGTTAGGATGGCCTGGTGCTGCGGTGGACGACACCTTTGGCTTTCTCATACTTTTGCTGACATTCGGCAGCCATACCTTCATACATGTCAGCCTGTTCGTGAGCGTACGCCCGACGGCCCACCCCCGCATGGGAATGGTCGCACCCAGCTGCGAGCACCTTCCAAACTTCACACATACGCGTAAACGACCTGTATGTGCGACGGAATTCCTCCTCTAGGATCTCTACCTCTTCCCGCCACCGATCCCTATGAGCCCTGGCTCGGAACCACTGCACCCAATCCACTGTGGGGCGTACTTAAGTGCATGACACGAACTGTAAGATCAGAATCACGCACCATCTTTCTCCCATTCGGTTCGGCTGGCGTCTGAAGGTGTAGTACCAAACCCCGTCCGCCATATCCATGATTCTTCACGTCTGCCATCGCCGAGCGCATGCCCCTCCACTATGGCTTTCATCCAGAGGTCGGTGTCACGCAAAGGTAGGTACGTGGTATTGTCAGCTGCCATTCCCAGTCGAATCATGGCGGCCTGGGCCACACGATACTTCTGCACATACTTGTCTCTTTCGCTGATGCTTGATTTCAAGATGCTTTGGGCGCGTGTATTGTCTCGCTGCCCACGTATCTCTTTCTTCTTGAAGGCCAAGTTTGTTATTTCGTTATTTCGTTGCCTTGCCAAAATGGGAAGGACCAGGAGGAGTCTGCGCATTAACTCGAGCGCAGGAGATGTAGGGAAAAGAACTTGAGACTGATAGTGAGGACACTGTTAACTCACTCGACTGGACTCAACAATGTGAGTGAATGGGCTAAAACCAATGATTTGTTGTAGCTAAAGTCCTAGCTACTTATACAGTGGCAAACAGGGGTAAAACCCTATGGAACATTGGATTAGGAGTGCATACATCACCAATGATGTCAATGATGAAGCTATGTGCCCCTAGGTGGATAATCCATTGATGATGATGTATGCCCCTAGGAGGATAATCCATTGATGATAATGTATGCCCCTAGAATGTCCTTCTAGAATCCAATAACAAAGTTGACTGAGAGCTGCTTGATGCAAAGTCGGACACTGTCCAGTGCATCGTTAGCCTCCCCCCGTCTAAGTTACATTTCTTTCAGCCCAAGGTCATATACACCCAGCTTTTGGCGTTGGGAAGTGGTAGGGAAGTGTGACGGCAAGAAGAGGGACTCTTCTTCGGGGTCCTCGTGCGGCGCATCAGATATTAGAGCCTGCAGGGCCAGACAGTGTTCGACCTGGTACTTGCACCACTTCTCAATGTCGCGGCGAAGTTTGAGCCTGGATCTGGCGATCTCAGCTTCCATTTGAGGAGTAGTGTCTGTTCCAGTGGTGGAACGAGATTGTTCTTTCAGATGCCGTCTGTGTTTCAATGTCCATGAACTTAGCAAATGCCCATATGAGTTCTTAACTTACTGGTGGGCATGGATCCGCAGGCTGGTGTTAAGGAACACTGCATCGCCACCGACAGCAGTCCCAGCCCTTTCTGCTGCGTGTCCTTTCAACGATAGCTCTTGAAATATAGCCACTTGGGTTGGCGCTGCAAGGAGGCACAATGGGTGCGTTCTGGAGAGGGTTCATGTTCGACATGACTACTGACCTTTCACAAAGCGAGGTCGATATACACTGCGCCATTCTTCTCCCTCCTTATATGGCTCGGTACTCATGGCTTCCCACTCCACGAGAACGTGTGGGGCCACGGGTATGTTTTCAAAAGCAATTTGGGCCTGCTTGGCCATGCCTTGAGCGTCAATTAGCGAGTGATAGAGAGAGTCCCCTGCAAGCAATTGTCAGGCATAGATACCGTAGAAAGTTGCTTCATGACTGACTCATGTTCTGAACCTTGCTCCAGTTCCAGTCACTGTATAGATCATCCAAAGTGTCGTGGCGGTGGCCATGATTCATTTCCTTGACGCTGCCATTGGCTTGGTTGAGCTCACTCCACACAGTCTCAATAAGCTCCCCACACGTTCGCCCCATGCCATACGTGAATTTCAGTGACCAGCGATATCCGCAATCCAATTTATGCCCAGCAAGGTGCATTTTGGGGATCAGGGCTGTCATTCGGAAGACAACTGGTACCAATGTGGGAAAATGCTGCCGGAAGCGGGTCACAAGGTGCACCATATATTGGCATGCCACATCGTATGTCAGGCCTACATCTTGCAGTGATGTGCATTCTCGCAATGCCTGGGCTAGGGCATAATCTACGTTGGCGTAACTGCAAATTCGGCACATGTCAGAGGGATTACACAGTTATAATACCGGAACGTCCCACCGTTTGCCCTTTTGGAGGTCAACGATGGCACCAGGTTGTATGATGCCATGGCGGGCACATACAACTGCAACCACACTGGTAATTTCAGCGTTCTTGAATTTAGCTTTGTTTTGCATGTTGACTGCTTTGAGGTGTGCGCACGTTGATTTCTGCAAGTTCCAGGCATCTCGAACCTTGATCGCACTCATTTTGTGATTGTCAACTTACCTCTGGGGTCTCTCCAATTTCCGAGAGGTATGTCCAATAGGCTGAGCTTTCGGCACAGTACCCATGGCCCTCACCCAGTGTGACATCATCAGGGTCATCTTGTTTCTTTTTCTTCTGGGCGGAAAAGTTGCCATCTATAGACAGCCATCGTTGGTGGATGTATCGTCGTGATGCATGTGTGTTGCGCCAGCTGTCAGGCATGTTGAAGTTGTCCTCAGGACATGCCGGACAGCGCACGGCGAGTGTCCCAGGCGTGCGATGGGAGAGGACGGAGTCTATGCCATGGACCTGTCCACTGTGTTTCAAGGCAACCAAATGATGCCACATCCGTACTACTCGGAGAAATTCCTGGTATTTGGTCTGCCCAATTCCGTGTGTCAGCCCCTCATGGCTGAGGGAATGTACGACACCTTACCGTGACTGTGTTAGAAAATGCTCGGTCTGTGTGCCGACATAAGGCTTCACAATAGTCATATGCTGATTTTTTGGATGTGAGACTCTGAATGTGAAAGTCTGTGAGGCTGGCAAAAGTGAAAGCCGAACTGATGCGCTGGGGATCTTGTACTGTCGTCAGAAACAATCCCATGCGCATGAGCTGACGAACGGGGTCAGGGTGCCCATGACAGTGGCACAATTGCAAGGTGACACGATGATGTCCATTGGTATGGACCACAGTGAACTGTTGTGGTGGATGCTGGGGTGGAATGTGGGGGCAGAGATCATTGTCCTCATGACCTAAACTGATGACAAGGCCCAGGTCAACCAATGGTGTCTGTACGTACCGCTCACCATTGCAGCGCTGCACACGATGGAATGGAAGGCGTCGGTGCATTTCCACAATACAGGATGCACAGAACCGTGGGGATTTCCGACATTCCAGACATCGGAAAATGCCTTCTTCTCCACAGTGGCAGGTAAACAATTGTGGCATGGGTGCGTCATGCTCGAACATCCCATCCAGCAGATCAGGGAGTCGGTTAATGAATGCTTGCATGAAACTAGAGGCACCCTGGAGTTGGGGTGTGGCAATGTTAAAGGTGCTGTGGTGGGATAAAAACAACAAGCCTACCTGGTGTCGAGGCATTTGTACGGGCAGTGGGCATGTTTCAGGACGTGGTGTATGGCATTTGGTCCGTTTTGGAGGCCGACCAGAGTTGACGGCGAACTGCTTCACCGATGGGCAATGTGTTGGATCGCGGGCCAAGTTGGTATGAGTGACAATGGACTGGTGGGGGTTCGCATGCCATCTGACAGGGCTGGCCATCACCTGGGGCTGAGAGGATGAGGATTCCCTTTTGAGGGCGGCTGCCAAAGTGGATCCATGGGGAGCAGTGGGAACCGTTTGGTTCGTCTTCATGGCACGCACTTGTAAGTTACACAGGTTCATGGCAGACACTGTGAACATGCATGGGGTCACGTGATATCATGCCACTGATGGAGGAAAATTTTCCTGATCCATGTGCAGTGACATCGGTTCCTGATATTCCTCTGAAAACTGAGAATTGCCGGTGATCTTCCTTTTTTTTGGGGGGGGTAGAGATGCAGGCCCGTCTACGCACCGTTCTCGATTATTAACATGTATTATATATTGCCAACCACTCCCTATAATACTAGCATTCTAGGTATGGTAGCCTCAAGAATTCCAAGAGTGCACTTTGCATATTTCAAGAAAACACCATCTCACGGCACCTACAGGGGCTTTACTCCTCGCGGTGACCTTCCGAGTCATCATCACCATTACCATCAGCAGTGTTTCCTACCTCCTCAATATTTTCCGGCAGCTGCAAACCTTGGCCACCATTGTGGCATGTGTGTTGGTCATAGTTATACAGCCCGGCGGGATTCCAGTTGCAATGGGGGCAGACAATGTTACGTCCCAGCGCATAGAGGAAGACGGCACCAGAGGCACCTTGCGGCGAGTCCCAGGAGCGGAATACACTGCTGAGCACAGAGTGGTCCCGAGGATTGTTCCCTCGCTGATCATCAGAGGTCCCAACGTCCGAGTTGAATGGTGCGAGCAGGCGGTGCGGGAAATGGTTGTGATTCATTCCAATGTCAAATACATCATCTGTATTGGTATTAATACATGGCTATGTGCCAACTCTATAAGAACATACCAATGGACCGTGAAATCCATGCTGGTGAACTAGAACGACGAGGGCGGCAGCTGGATGGTGGGTACGGTGCTGCCATCTGGTGCACCTGCCGTAGTTGACTCCGGCCACGAACAGGTTGATGTGAAGTAGATGACCGGGAGCCCTGGATAAGCCGATGATGAAGCTGCACTTCATGTGCTTGTCCGGTGACTGGTAGATAGGATCAGCCATAGGAAGGTTAAGCACTGACCCATACGTACGGGTCATGGTCCGGAATTGATGGTTTTCAAGTAGTACAGCTGATGTATCAAGTTAGAGTTGTGCAGTGTCGATAAAATCAAATAGCTTACCGATATACATGCAGCCGCTAACTCGGTTGAGGCAGGGACATTTAAAACAAAAATGTCACACACCGTTGACAGTAACCATGCCAAGTACAGCCCAGCATTCTTCATCCGTGGCGAACACATTCCACGCACAGAAGCAGAAAGGATAGCTAGTACCATCCTGCTGGCACTTGCATGCAATGCCACTTGGGGCGACACGGTCACCATTCGTGTGAAGGAGACTTGCATAATAGATCAGTGTCTTCAAGATACGAATTTAAATACTTATAACTTACGGGGGCCATCTAATAAGTTCAGGAACGGTGGTGTTCCGTCTCAACCCTTGGATAACGCCCCAAGCGGTGTAGATCTCAACCTCTTCTTCAAGATCACCCATAAGACTGAGCTGCATCCCACAACAGAGATGCACCGGGTCCTCGGTGCCGGCAACTTGCAACTGGCGAGAGGCGGCGGTGGGATATATCGACATGTTTAAGATAACGAGTAAGGACAGTTTTGTGGTAGGTGCGGTATATTAGGCTGGGATCTACTGCTCACATTTTAAAGTCTCAGGCGACAATCTGGGACGTTTGCGTAGGCTTAATCAGTGTTTTTTTCCCTGGTTTAATGCTTGCATAGGGGGTCAATTCCTTTTTTTAGGTGTACAAGTAACAAAATCCCAGCAATCTTGCCAGGACGGGATTCACTGTAGGATATGGAAAAGTTTTAGGGATCGAGGTCAACTAGGCCCACCATTGTCGTTGAGGGTAGCAACGTCCATTTCCGAGGCAGAGGTCCAGAAATCGCTCGGACTACCTTTAGATGCTGAGGACCTTTCGACTCTAGTAGGCCCTCGCTTCCCGCCCGCTGATCTGCACACATTGCCCTCTACCCAGCCATGTCAGCATTTCTGATATCATGCCACCGATTGAGGAAAATTTTCCTGATCCATGTGCAGTGACATCGGTTCCTGATCTTGGTCCGAAAACTGAGAATTGCCGGTGGTCTTCCTTTTTTTTTGGGGGGGTGGACCTTGGGCTCCACCATAGGCATGTGTTAATTCCCACATAAACCTCTCACAAGCTTCCCACCCGCTGATCTGCACACATTTCCCTCTACCCAGTCATGTCAGCATTTCCAACCCCTGCAACGCCTAATCTTCAAGAAATTGTCTTGCTTCGAGGACCTGCCACAGAATGGCTTCGAGGCCACATGCCAGAGTACCTTAACCTTGACATGAAACGTGGCACCCATGCCGCTTTCTCTCAGCGCAAGGCCAGTGAATTTATTGACCATTTTGGCCTTGGATCACAGCGCCAGGGTGATGGTAGCACCCACAATCCCCTGGAAGGACTGTTGCTGCACACGGGGCCAGACACCACTGGTGCACTTCAAGAGGTCCTTTTTTTGACTTCCTCATGTTGACACCCATGGGCTAACTCTTGCTCACGGCATCACAGGCAATTACACGGTGGTTCCTCAACAATGCCAAGGCTCACCGAGCAAATAAAACCAAAATTGCCCCATCGTTGATCTCATTTGCCCCACCAAGCAAGAAGAGCCATGCCAAGTCTGTCTTTGCTCAGGCACATTCCAGCGAGCTGAAGACCCGCATGAATGCAAAAGTCCGCGCCCTCGAACTGCCGACACAAAACAACCTCCCTTTTTGGTATGAAGCCTTGAATGAGCTTTGGGACCTTGAGACTCCTGAGGAACAAGCCGAATGGCACCGTAAGGCTGCAGAGCAAAATAAGCAGGTCCCCGGCGAGGCATCTGTGGCGGAAATTGACAGGTTGGTGACAATGTATGCTCATGACAATGTACACTCATCTGTGTTTATCACCATTGATAGCAATCAGGAGCTGGCACCAGTGACTCTTCAGAAGGTTCTCCAACGTCTCCTCGGCTGAGAGCCGAATCAGATCGGGCAAGCTGTTTTTCACCTACAAGGCGCCATGCTTGGACAGGGTGATGTGATTCGGACATTCAGGTATGTGGCCCCTGTCTGCCCGTCAATGTGTACCAATACAGTCTAGCTGCTGCATTGGGCCACCAGGAGCAGAAGAACTAGAGTCATATTACAGTGAATATGACAGTCACCTTAGCCACCCCTTTGTTGACTGGGCCCACCATGTCCTTAGTCGTGAGTGATTCACAGTGGGTAACTGCTTTCAATGCTAACCAAGCTAGTCAGCGGTGGCCACACCTCATGTTGATGGTGTCACTGTTAACCCTAATGGAACCCCGGTCATGCCTGACCTGGACACTGAAGAGCTCTCCAATGTGCAGTTCACGCAGCTGTTGGAGGAGTACCTGGTGCATGCTTGGCGTAAGTGTCATTACCTTCCCAAGGACACTGTACGAGTGACATGCCTTTGCCCGGCAGGCTTTGCACACGCAGTTGTGGGTGCTGCCACTGTGCCACCCATTCCCTGGACCAACATCACCAGTTCCCCTGACCAATTCGTACATCCCAGCCGCTTTCCCAAAAATATCACCTTCAGGAAGCCCAGTGATATGCTGGGCGCACATCGCCAACTTCTTTACCTCCATATCATCGAACATCAAGATCCCTTGGATGAGCTACATCAGTTTGAATTCACACCTATCTCAGAGATTGAAGAGATTCCTGAGTACGAAATAGAAACCCCAGGACATACAATGTAAGCCATACCTGTCATTTCACAGTCGACCCCTCTTATCCTGACAGACTAATCAGACATGCAGACGGACAAATGCCAACACTCCCAATGGAAACATTGGCTTCCGACCTTAGAATGACTTACGTGGTTACCAACGTTGCGCAATATGATGAGATCCCACCACCAAATACCCTCGAGGCCCAACCTGAAGAGACTGCAGAACCCGTCGCAACACTTGAGATGCTTCCCCAGGATAATCTTGAGGACCCTGCCCATCCCCTCGATGTAGTTCAGCAACACCCACCACATGACCCAGAAATGGGGCTCCCGGGCCTGAGCACATTTCCAGCGCAAAGGCCAAGTGCCTTCCCTTTGACCGGTGACCTTGAACCCTGAGTCCCTGGCCGAAGTCAAGGTCAGCACAAGCGGCACACTTGCGTGGATAAGGAGTGAGTGACCTTTGCAATTAGTGTGTGTGTTGGGTGCATACAAGCTCCTGCACCAAAATCAAGCATAATATATTCGATTTATTGTATGGTTTCCAATTCTTTCTCACATTGTTCTTGTACCATGCATTCACTTCTCTGCCTATTTTCGAAAATTTCCAGTCACTCTCTACCTCTCCATTTCATTCTGTTATTTCTATTTTCACAAGCGGCTGCACCCAGCGGAGTTTGAAATGACTTCGACGTGCGAGCCCTTGGGCGCTAAAGGGCCGGGTGCACATATATGCATTCTGAGACAGAGTAGTACTCCTCTCCCAGTGACAATAAATTCACTGAGAGAGGCGAGTAGTATCTTTCATATTTACATAGCATGTTGACTAAAAATCATGTAGTGTATTTGATTCTAGGTACTGTATTAATATAACAGTGACAATAAATTCACTGAGAGTGTGTATTTGATTCTAGCTTTCTAAGAACTCCACCGAACCTTCCCTGCCATAACCCCAAGTTGCTAACAGTGTGTACCATAAATCAATGACGGCTTACTCAGGGCGACTGAAACAAAAGAACTGCAAGGCCGTGGCAAGAGGTGCGTGCAACCGATGCTGAAGAGGTGGTGACCAATGTGCATTTGCAGACCTCGAATCCTTTCAGAGAAGGCCGCAATCGCCGAACAGTATGTCCTCTGACCCCTGATCTTTACATTGAACCTTTGATATAAACAGAGCACGTGCCGCACGCACATCGTTATTGGCATCTCATAGCCGCCGTGGTGCAGGCAAGGGTGGGAGCAGAGGGTCACAAGGCCGAGGGGCTGGCAAATGACATTAGTAACTCATGATGTGGATTTCGAATCCCTTGCAACAATATTGGATTGATGTTGGATTTGTATTGAATGGCAATGTGTGTATCCTTGCGTTCGATTCCATGTGAATGCATGGGTTACTTCAATGTGAATGTTGAGTTGGATTTTCATTGTATTCCAATCGTATTTTTGGGATGCTTTGCATAATAAGGAGTGGAATTGGATGCAGAAAGAAAATCCAATTAAAGAGAAATTAATAGTATTTTTGGGATGCTTTGCATAATAAGGAGTGGAATTGGATGCGGAAATAAAATCCAATTAAAGAGAAATTAATTGTAAGGCCCTTGCTCATAAGGCGGGGATTTCAGAGCTTCAGCTTTATTGCCTGTGCACACTTGGCACGACAGCATGACAACAGCCTAAGCGCGGTGACAGACTCATTCAGCCTTTCAACGTTTATCTCCAAAAGCACGAGCCTTCCTCCCCCCGTTTCATATACGCCCCTCAGCCTCCTCGTTTCGATTACTGAGATCCACAACCTGGACGCCCTTCCTCCAGCTGTGCCAGGAGCCCCGAGTTCTTCACCCGCAAGCTGCGTTGTGCTTGCTCCACATCCTGGGCTGCGCCTAGCCAACTTGCTTGTTTGGTTGGGACAGGTAATATGTGGGGAATCATAGATAGAAGCACGGTTTGGTCAGACCTGCCTTCATAGAGGATCCAGATTCTTGTAGTATCCAGTGCAGGCCAGATACATAGACCATTCTCCATCCTCGCCTCCATATATCATCAATATCTGGTCCAGAACAAATCAGCTATACCCTAATACTTACATGTGCAGAGGAATTTTTCCGTGCTTAACTGACCGACAACCTCCGTTGAGTGCGCTTAGTCGAGAGTTGCAAGATCGATAGGTGCTAGACGGTATACTCCAGAGGATTAAATTTGAACAGTTATAGCACATGCACAGAAGACTTAGACGGCCCGTGGGGACATGTCCAAACCCAGTTCATAGGAATGTCCCAGCGTCCTGAGGAGCTCGAGCGGCGGGGATGTGGGGCTGCAATTGATTGAGCTCAGCCGGAAGGTGCACGAGTTGGGGTAGCTCCAAGCCACAATTCTTCATATACTCGTCGTTCATGACCTCGGACCAGTCAGGATGATGTCTCGCAGTACAGCGCGGTTGCACACCATAATGTACGCACGACTCACGGAGTGAATATTTATCTTTCACATTCATACTGCTGGATGCACCTGGAGGTTGTCAGTTCTTCTCAGAGAAGCCTGAGAACCGGTAGGCATGTCCCTCATTCAGTATGCCCTTATTCAGTACAACATAAGATGGTTAGGTAGTAAAGATACCATGGAACTCAGCTCTTGGCGCACGTATCGGAACACAGGAGGTCATCATCCACATGGATATACACCAACGTCCCTGAAGCTGATGTGAATGAGAAAATTGATACCCTGGACTGCAGGGTGACGTCCAGATTAGCGTCCTTGGATAATGGTGAATAAAGACAATGCTGAATACGTACTAATCGAACGTTACGATGTCGACTTGGGTACCCAAGCTCAATGTTGTCCAGCCTGACCTGAGGTTGAGCAACACGAAGTAATGCATGCCGCTATGAACAGTACTCCAGCTTGACCCTGATTGATGTTTTTACCTAGAGTATGCAAATCCAAACTGTGCCTATAAAGTAATACTACACGCTTTATATAAAGTTTATGACTCATCGGCCCTTCTGAGAGTGTTGTACTGATGCAATGTGCACTACTGCGGCCAGATGTCAATGGCAGTGTGTTGCAGGCGGCTACATGTTAGGGTACTGTAGTGACCAAAGTAAGCCAGAGTATGCTGGCGCCAACAGAGGATACTTCCTGTTTGTTTACAGTGCCTAATCACCTTAGATTTATATCAGTACCGATCGGTTTCCATAGGTCTTATATGCTGGATGGAATTCCAGGAGCCTCATAATTCTAACACTTATCAACACCTATCAGTGGGCTGAACCACTGTAGTAATTGTTAGAATAAATGGCATAAATCAATTCCATTATGTTCTATTGGTTTAAGACATAGCTAATGGTTCTGCTAACTGGATAACACTCGACTCAAGTTGGGGTATTGGTCTAGAAACCGATGCGCCGCTCCGGCATTGGTGCCTGCCTCAGAAAGCAGGCGCCTGGGCACTGGGTTAGAAGATAAAATACTACAGGACCTAGAAGCCCATATGGAGACCTTGGACACAATGGGAATCACAGAAGATAGACCCATTGATGGACGTGCCAAGTGGCTATCTCAGGACAGAGGTACAGAGATGGCAATTGCCTTGCCAAGTGTGCTGCATGCCTGCAGCACAAGACACATGAAGATTTATTTTCTATTCAATCCCCCTGACTATTCCCACTGATTACGGGCTATTTCTCATGTAGACAGGGTCTTTGTACATCATTCCCAGGTCCCTGATTGGATAGTGATCAGTGGATCACTATCCACAAGCCTATTCCTGCTCCACAGCTGAATGCAGCCTGTGGAGCATTTCCCATATTAAAACTCACTATCTTGACCCATTTTCCTACTATTTCGAATCCTAGTAGTTACTAACATTTTAGTATAAGTAGCTACCAGAAAACTGTACGATAGAACCAGTCAATTATAGGTTGCACTCACCAGATAGTCTGCATGTGTGTTTGATCACTGCAGGACTTGTTTCTCAACAGTTTTCTCCTTTTCCTCGTCTAGGGTTTACTATTACTATCTACTCTCTATCACTCCAGAAGCAAGAACTTCGGAGTTCTCGTTCTCTTCCTTGACAACATCCTCTCATCGGTCCTTTGATTTGTCAGCAGGGAACCAGCTACCCTGCTTATTCAGCCTGCGCATATTGCGTACAAGGCAGCCCAAACTCCCTGAGCAATCAGAACGTTATTCATTCTGATTAATCTAATAGAATTCACAACAGTAATTACTGCTACAGATGGGGTGGGGGGCGGTTCAAACCTGAGGCTCTCCCTTCACATTACCCTGAACAGGCGCTTGGTGTGGGTTAGATCCACCTGTGCTAACCCACCCCTGAATGGGGTCTTGACACTACCGGCCCCCCAAGGGCTCAACCCTGTGTGAAAGGTGGGCAGGGTGTGGCACGAATACTTCCTTACCATGCCAACACCAGTGCGGGTTGAGAGGTGATGGATTGATGGGGATAGTGATGTATTATGGCATTGGTCAGTGGAGGCAGTGGCTGGCGGCAGGAGCGATGGTGAATGATGTGAATGGCAAAGGTGCTTGGGGACATATTGAATAGCAAGTGTGGAAAATGGATATGTCAACAGGTGATGAGTTGACCAGGAGTGGGTTGGGCCATAATAAATAAGTCATAACACTGCATTTGGATGCCCCGCATTGTGCTCATGCCTGTGGTTGTCATTCCTTGGCTCTCTCATGTTCCCTGTGGTCCCTCTGGCCTTCACACTCATATTGTTGATCTTCCTGCACTTGTTCTTGGATGGAGATGTGTCCATTGTCTCTTTGGGTCTGCCTTGGGTATGTGCTTGACCTTGAACCTGGGGGGGGATTTGGCTGATGGCTGTGCAGGTGGAGCAGGATTAGCCTTGAGCCATTCCATCCTCTCAACAGGCATCAAAGTGTCTCAGATATTTTGTGTCCAGGGGTCCATCCAGGCAGGGGCAAGCTGTAAAGATGTTGATCTTAAGACCTTGTATCACAAGGGCAGACAGAGCTTGACCAAGATGTGGTATTCTGGATGCTACGTAGTGACAGTGTAAGGTAAGATGCTTCCCCAGCATAGTGCTTGACCGCCTAGTCCACAACATGCGCCGGAGAGGGGTACCAGCTGAGTACACTGACTGGATACGCAGAAAAGGAGAGGGACGAGTCACCACACTAAGCTTCAATGATTACACTACAGGGCCGAGACAGATAACCCAAGGAATTGACCAAGGATTCCCTCTATCTGCTATAGCCTATCAATTCTACAACAGCAACCTCATAGAGATCATACAGCGCGAGAAGGGTGAGGACTGCGTTGGATTTGTCGATGACACCACCATCACCACAGTAGGATCTGACCTAGCAGAGGCTTTCAACAAGCTGGCCGACATCATGGCAAGACCGGAGAGCGCGCTGGACTGGGCGCGGGACCACGACTGCATGTTTGCGGTGGAGAAGTTCAGTTTGATGGGACTCACCAGGCGGCGAGAAAAAGACCCTACAAGACCCAGGAAAAACAGACCAGTAACGAGACCCTCCATCAGAATAGGCCGGCACGTCGTCAATCCCACAGAGACACACAAGTTCCTTGGCGTCGTCATGGACCAAGAGCTGCGATTCAGACAACAGGTACACCATGCCCTCAAGAAAGGTGACGTGTACGTCAATCAGTACAAAAGATTGACAAAGCAGACGAAAGGGACTACAGCTAAGCACATGCGAAAATACTATCTGGCGGTGGCAATCCCTCGTATGCTCTAGGCGGCTGACATCTTCCTCATTCCAGAATCTGAGCACACCAAGGGGACCAAGGGACACATCAACAAACTAGCATGAGTTCAACGACAGGTGGCACTCACCATAACAGGGGCCATGAGAACGACAGCCACTGACACACTCGATACACACGCCAACCTGCTACTGTGCCCACTGCTTGTTGCAAAGGTGAAACACAGAGCGGCCACATGGCTGGCTTGCCTACCTGACACCCACCCACTTGCGACGAAAGACCGAAGACTGGCCGAACGATACGTCAAAAGGCACCGAACACCCCTCCATGAAACCCTGCACGCCTCTGGACTCCAACCGCGCAGAATGGAGAAGATTCACACCGTAGTCCATGGTCCCAAATGGTCCCCATTGTTCAGAACTCGAATAGCCAGCAACAAGGATCAAGCGATCGAAGAGATAGAAGCGGAATCAGCAGATGTAATGGTATACTTGGAGGGATCAAGCATAGAAGGCGGGGTAGGAGCGGCGGCGGTGCTATACAGGGGGGGAGGGAGATCCTAACTGTCCGACTGTACATGGGCTCAGACCAAGAGCACACGGTCTTCAAAGCCAAAATAGCAGGAGCCGCATTGGGCACCAAGCTGCTCAACATGGAGAGGGGACTAAGATACGTCATCGCTACTGATAACCAAGCTGCAATTCTCACCAGGAAAAAGGAGAAGCCAGTCTCTGGACAGTACCTAATCAATCCCCTCCATAGACAAATCCAAGGAGTCGCGCAGCAGCAGCCAGGTACTACAACACTGATGAGATGGGTACTGGGGCATGAGGGCGTGGAAGCACTGAGCGAGTGGACAAGGAAGCGAAGAAGGCCGCAAGAGGGGAGTCTAGCGAGGAGAGGTTTATTCCGATCGAATGCAGAGGGGTGCTGCCCGTCAGCAAGACGGCTGAGATCCAGCAACACCAGAAGGAAATTAAACAGAGGGCCAGGGCGATCTTTGCTAAGTCCCCACGTGCTCGAACCTCGCATGAGATTGACCCGTCCATGCCATCGATAGCATTCACCAAGCTCACCAAAGACATGCCTTGACGGCATGCCAGTCTGCTGGTACAATTGAGAACGGGGCACATCGGGCTCAACAAGCACTTGCACAAAATCGGCAAAGCAACCTCACCGACATGCCCGGCTTGCAGGAGAGCGAACGAAACAGTTCACCATTACCTGTTCAGGTGCCTGGCTTACAGGACGCAGAGAAACGAGATGGAGAGGGGATTGAGCAGGGGAGCAGCCTCAATGAAGACAATACTCGGAAAGCCCAGAGTGATGAAACACCTGTTCAAATTCATCCATGGCACGAAGTGCTTCGAAGCATCTTACAGAAACATGATTCTCCCGGAGAGGCAGAAGGAAGGGAAGAAGTGAAGAGGGAACGGCAGGACAACGTGCTACAACCAGCAAAGAATTCTCCTCGCCCACATAGGCATGGACACACTCGGGGCCTAGCCCAGTGAGCAGAAGCAGCGATAGAGGGCGAAAGGGGAGAAGGCGGCACAGTTAGTCTGAACCAATCAATGTATTGACCATATAGCATAGGGCCATGCCCCAATAGATGTAAAATTGGATTTTTAAAAAAAAAAAAAAAAAAAGGTAAGATCCGATTGGGAACTGCCAGCCAGTTCCCATGCATGAACTGTACAGTGGGTCCCTAAGGGGCCCACTGGTATTAGCTAAGCACTATGTACATAGCTTATTTACGCCCTCCCCCTCTATGAACAACTCAAGAGGTATAGAGGTCTTCCATGATGGAGTCCTCAAGTTATTCTGATATGATGACATCGGCATCATATGGGGCCAGCGGAGCACTGGTTGTCAGGGCCGGTGTCCTCGCGGAGCATGGCCTTGATGGCCGGATGCTCGCGAGCTCCTGGTCGAGCTGGGCATGAGTGAGCGGCAGGGGTGCCGTGGCTCTCACGTGGCTGGTCTCGAGGTAGCGGGCTAGCCACCGTGCAATCTCAGCGTGTGGGATGTCTGGACCAGCCCGACCTCTTATGGGATATAACCCCGTGATCGACAGCTGGAGGCTGGTGCTCTGCAGTGTCAGACACTCCCTGACATCGATGAACTTGACCATTGGTTGGTCGAGCTGAATAGGTCGAAGAGCCTTGACTTGAGGGGTGACACGACCCCTTTGACTCGGGGCACGAGGGCCTTCAATCACATCCAGATGTCCATGTCTGTGAGGTTGAGGCTTCCATCCACATTGTCTGGGATGGTGGAGGGAATTACTTCTGGGTTGTGTATCCAACCCTTCAGGATGGCTGCGATGTTGAGCGGGGTACCGCTTGCTATCACGAAACAATCCCTTTTGGGATTGCGAGCGCATTGCTTGCGCTTGATGCGCTTGAACATGCCGATCATCTCGTGTGTGCGCAGATACTGCGGTATGTCCTTCGCGCGCAGTCGAAGCTCGACGAAGTGTGCATCGTCGAGCGGGCAGACATTGTACCACTGCGTACGTCGCTCCAGTGCCTTTCCTATGGGACATGGTAGGAAGCCTGTCTCGGAGATCGGCGGGTCTCCGAGTGGTATGATCTCCCCTTCCCCCAGGTAGGGAAGATGAACTGGCCCTGCCACAGGTGGTAAGTCTCCGTGGGGCCCCCATAGTGGGCCTTGACCGTTTTGTAAAATCAGATATCGAAATTTGCCTTGACTTTGCTAAAAATTGATGACAACAGCCTCTGCTTGCAGTACACCCTCTGACACTTATTTATATTCTCTTGCCCCTACAATAATTTCACTTTTAGGCTCTTGGGGATATGCTATGTATGGATGACATGCTACAGAAAAGGGACATGCTACACACACTACACTTGGGTGACATGCTGCACTTGGGCAACACAGGCTACACACAGATCATGCACAAGCTTAAGCACATGGTCTATTTCCTTCTCGGTCTATTCCATTATACCATGCATCACTTAGTTAGATTTACCTCATGCACTTGGGAAACACAGGCTACACACAAGGGCAGGCTACACACAGGGACACGCTACACATAGGGACACATTACACATCGGGGACACACCACAAACAAGGGACACACCACAAACAAGGGACACACCACAAACAAGGGACACACCACAAACAAGGGACACACCACAAACAAGGGACACACCACAAACAAGGGACACAGGCCATACATGGGGACATGCTACAGATGAAGGGCACACAGTCATAGGAGAAATGTGTGGAGACATTACCTACCCTGATGTGTTAGTTTCAATTGCGAGAAGATATGTTTCACTTATCCAAAACAGTTTGATTTATCCAAATGAGTTTTACTTATCCAAATGAGTTTTATCCAAATGAGTTTGCCTTATCTCAAGTTTTATTGGCCCAATGTGTTTGACCTTATTAATGTGTTTGACCTAACCCCTGGGTGAAACACAGGTATCCACACTTGCGGTGGTCCCAGCTCATCCAGGCTTATCCCATGGGTCCCCAGCCATCTGTCATGACTCATTTATTTCTTGTATCCAGTAACCCCATTTTCCCTTTCATCACTCCACCTCCATGTTCACTCCATTTGCCCTTCGCCGAATTTGTTGAACAACGATTCGCTACTCGCATCATTGGCCAGTAGGCACGCCATCAAACACGATCAACATCCTTTACTCGGCGTGATGGTTCATCACTGGTCCCATCACCTTCCCGACCCAACCCCCTTTGGGTGTTCCTATGACCAGAATGCATTTGCGGGGTGTTCTACCTGTAGATCATGTGGGATCAACCCAGCAGCCCAAGAGTCCATGCAGGGTAACATGTATGCAGGTCTCAAGGTGTAGATCGTAGAATAACAGTTTTATTATAACTCCTTCATTATACAGGTTATAGGCCCCGGCCATAACTAAATTACTACAGACCTAGCTTATTCCAACTACACTCTATACTCCACCAACTCAATACCGATCAACAATGTCGAGTAGCAATCACACGTACAAGATCGATCCCTTGAATGGGGATAATTAGGCGGTGTGGTGCCGGCGGCTCAAGTGGATACTTGACGACTTGGATCTATGGGATGTGGCTATCAGCAGGGAGACGGAACCGAGACGGGCAGATGCTGGCAACGTCACTGCGACTGAGCAGCAGGAAATCGACGATTGGAGAAAGAAGGATAAAAAAGCTAGAAAAGAGATTTGCCTCAGAGTCGCCGATGAACAACTAGTTTACATTAATCAGACGATGTCTGCATTCGTGGTATGGACCAGTTTACAAGCAATATTCGAGTCTAAGGGAGCTGTGGGGATTGTAAATCTCCGAAGAGATTTCTTCTGGATGCTTGCCAAAGATGGCACAAACATGGAGGGGCACGTACACAAGCTCCGTGGTATTCAACAGGAACTGAATGCGTGGGGAACTGAATGTGCGGGGACATTACATCAGTGACACCGAGTTCTCAAACATGTTACTGACATCATTACCAGAATCTTGGTCGGCGTTTATTATGGCAGTAAACGCCAGTGGAGCCGGGACGACAGCTGATATATTAATAGCCCAGGTCCTCAATGAGGACCGAGCACGGAAAGCTGGATCAGCATGGCAGAAAGCGCTTAAGGTGCAACAACGTCACAGGCCCAGGAAAGATGACTCAGGAGCAACGAAGGGCCAGCGCCGAAATTGCAGCAAGAAGGGTCATTATGTGAAGGACTGCTGGGCGAAAGGTGGTGGCAAGGAAGGTCAAGCGCCGAAGTGGTTCAAATCAGGGAACAAAGAAACAGTTAAACAGGCAGAAGAAAAAGACTTCACGTTTGTATCTAAGGAGGTAGCATACAGTGCTATATCTGCATCCAACTGGCTAGCTGATTCAGCAGCGACAACACACATAGCTCGAAGCCAAAACGATTTCGCTAGCTATGCCGAGGAGCCATCAGAAATTGAAGGAATTTTACCTGGAGCAGTACTACATACACAAGGCTGAGGCACTATATACAAGGAATTCAAGGTCGGCGCCAAGACGAACACGATCGAGCTACGTGACGTCAAGCATGCACTGGATGCGCCGAACAACCTTATCAGTGTAGGGCGCCTAACTGATAAGGGCAACATGGCCACATTTACAGGCACCGGCGTCAAATTCAAATCATGTGCCGGAGCTATTTTTGCACAGGGACAGTTCTGTATGAAGGCATGGGTCACTCGATCAGTCGAGGCACGGGATTTTGCCGCAGCGGCAAAAGGACAGTCATGGGACAAATGGCACAGGATACTCGGGCACATCAACATCAGTTCTAAAAATGTTGAAATCTAAGGGTCTAGTTACTGGACTCGAGATCAATGAGTCAAAAGAGCCGAGTCAGTGCAAGGCTTGCATACAAGGCAAACGGCATGTGGAGCTGTTCCCCAAAAGAGCCAAGGACACTGTTGATCAGGTCGGTGACCTAACAGTATCTGATGTATGGGGGCCTGCCCAGACCGAGGGACCATCACGTGAAAAGTACTTTTATTCTTTCACAGACATCAAATCAAGGTACACAGTCATTTATTTCAGGAGCGCCAAAGATGAAGCGCTCAGGCAGTTCAAAACATACAAAGTGTTTCTCGAGACCCAAACAGGTCAGAAACTGAAGAGGTTTCGCTCGGATTGTGGGGAATATGTCAATAAAAATTTCAAAGAATTTTGTGCAAAACATGGCGTTATTATGGAGACCACAGCTCCATACTCCCCAGCCCAGAATGGAATTGCAGAACAACTCAACCGGACCTTACTCGAGCACGCACGGGCGATGATATTCGCCAAGAACCTGCCGAGAATACTTTGGCCCGAGGCCGTGGCTTACGCGTATTATATCAAAAATCAATCACCCACGCGAGCGCTTGGAGATGACGCAACGCCGTTCCAGGCACTATTTGGAAAGAAGCCAAATATAGCATGTCTAGAAGAATTTTGGACGAACTGTTGGGTTATGGTGCCGGATCAGGCTGCTCAGCTATATGCTGAGCCCTGTCTGGATCGTACGTCTTCCAGATGGAGGAGTCGGACTCCCATCCGTCCGGGATGTCGTTGTACGGTTGTACGCTGCGTTGGACAGCGTGCTTGGCCCCTCTGTTGATGTTGGGGTGGGGGCCGATATTTGGGATGCCAGTCCCAAGCCTGCCTGCGCTGGCAAGGGTGCCATTGCGTGAGGTGACGATGGGCCGGCCACTGAGTCAGTGGCCTGGTCCTGGCGTGGCCTTTTCGAGGCAGTGTGTGTGAGCTGGAGTGCCTTAAGCTGCTCTTCCAGCTCTTTTACTTTGGCGCGTTCAGCGTCGAGTGCGTCATCGCAGCTTTCAACCACGTGTTCTAAATCCTTGACCTCCTTTTTGAGGTCATGGATGTCCTGTAAGGGCTCCACTTGCACGTCATGTGCGATGGCCCTTGGGAACCACCCCAGGCCACGTCGATGGCATCGCTGATGTCCTCATCCTTCAGCTTCACCTTTCGGGTGCTCGTTGCGGCCTGTAAGTGCGTGGCCTACATCGTGCAAGTGTCGCAGTCGTCTGGGTGGACGATTGCCAGAGCATCTTCCCATCCTACGATCATCCAGTGTTCCTGATCGACTGGTGCTCGTAGGATGTCTGCGGCCCCTTGCTTCGGGGCCGTTGAGCGTGGCTCGGACGTTGACGGATCAACGTCCATTCCATCTTTCGATGGAATCATCTTCATGGGGAGATGATGGTGGTGGTGGTTGCTTCCAAGAAGCGGTGTGCCTTGGAAAGATCCAAGGTGAAAATTTAACTGTGCCGTGGCTGGCATGTCACGTGGTATACACATGACTGACACGTCTAGCAGCGCTTGGGGAGGTTGCATGGCTTGCCTACCCCCCGGAGCTCTAGGTAGTGATCTAGAGTTTCGAGATCCTTGCACGACGACATGGGTCCCCATGTCATGTCACCTAGGGTCCAGCAGACATGGAACTCCAGGTCCATCAAGTTTATCCATCAATGTGCGATAATCTCGTCGACGAGCCACTCCTCATCGTCATTCAATCCAAAGTCATAGAATGACTTCATCTCACAACAAGGAAACAGTTCGTCATTGTTAGCCTTGTATCGTCGTATGAGGCTTGAATGGAAGACCGGTGAGATATGACGGCTTTTCACCTCGTCGGGGAGTTCAACGGTCACCATCGAGGCTTCATTATGCGCCTCGACGATGCGGTATGGACCAATATACCGCGGCACGAGTTTTCTGGCTCTTCCTTTCGGTAGAGTCAGGTTTTGTGTTGATAGGTAAACGCAGTCATTGGCCACGTACATGTCGCTCACTGTACGTTTCTTGTTCACGTGAAACGTTTGCATCACTCGATGCTTGATGATTGCATCGTGTTCCGCCATCAGGTTCGATCTGGCCTGATGTGCAAATTGGGCTACCCCCTTAAACGGGGTGTCCGTGGCTATGGGAAGGTCTATCTGCAGCATATAGCCGTGGTTCAGCTCAAAGGGCACGAACCCTGTGCTTGTGCTGACGTTGCTGTTGAGGGCGACCTCAACCATTGGGCACTTCGATGCCCAGTCCTTTTGGTCATCCCTGACTACAGCCTGCAGTGTCTGGCCGATCGAGCAGTTTGCGCGCTCGGTCACTCCATCCGTTTGGGGATGGAAGGCAGTCGACATGAGGGGTTTAGTCCCCATGAGTCGCCGTATTTCACACCAGAAGATAGATGTGAACTTTGAGTCTCTATCTGAGACGATGGAGTCTGGGACTCCATGGACTTGGATGACTTCTTTCAGACACAGCCAGGCCACACCCTTTGCTGACACGCTCATCATTGTTGGGACAAGGTGGACGTGCGACGTTAGTCGGTCGATGACTACCATCAGGTAGTTATAGTCATTCGACTTGGGCAGGTGCCCCATGAAGTCAATACCAATAGACTGCCATGGCCTATCCAGAATGGGTAGGCTGTGTAGTAAACCCTTGGGCCGTTGTGGCCCGGTCTTTGTCATTTAGCACTTCACGCACAACGTGCAGAATGACTCGATGTCTGGGTTCATGCCCTGCCACCAGTATGACCTTCAAACGTAGTTTGATGTCTTCAGATGGCCATAGTGACCAACTATCTGGTGTGCTTGATCGATGATGATTTCGATCAGCCTCCTTCCCCCCTGAAGAACAGATTGGGGGACGGCGATGACATCTCTCCAGAGCTGATTCTTTGTCCAAATCAGCCTGTCCTGGATTCCAAATCTCGGGTGCGCGTCTGGGTGCTCCATGATCTTCGAGAACATGGGGTCCTTAAGGTACACATCTCGTAAGACCTTGGACAGGTCTACGCCTTGTTTGACATTCTGACGCAGTGGTGCGCCGTCGTTGCCTGCGGTGATGACTCGGACATCGTTGTTGTTGTTGTCATCGCGCAAGGCAGTGCTGTTCCTGGGCTTTTGTGAGCCCTTGTTCAAGGCGGCGGACTCTAGTATCTGCGCCTCCGTCTTCTCCATGAGGCAGCTAGACCATCTCGGTGCTGCTGTTCACAGCTCAATATACTGGTCGGTGGGCAGTAGCTCACCTTCCGGGTCTAAGCACGCATCTGCATTCACAAAGACGTGGTCCAGGTGAGTGTCGTCACTCATGTCGTTCTTGTAGTAGCGCCACAGGCAGTCTGCCATCTTGTTCTTCACTCCATCAACATGAACGGTGTTGAAGTTGAAGTGGGACAAAAACTCCCACCATCTGACCTGGCGGTCAGATAGGCTCTTTTGGGTCTCGAAGTATTTGTATTTGAGTCCCTTGTGATCCATGATGAGGGTGAACCTTTGTCCAAGAAGTTTATCCTCCCATTTCATGAGAGCCTCGAGCACAGTGATTGTTTTGTGCTCGTGAGCACTGTAGTGTTGTTGAGCATCGCTGAACTTCTTTGACAAGAAGCCAGCTGGTTGACAGGTTTTCCAGTTGGGGCCTTGGCTGTAGACTGCACTGACACCGGCTTTTGACCCATCACCGATAACCCAGATGGGCTCTGGGCTCCATGCGTCGATGGGATGCAGGAACGGGGCCTTACAGGCTAACGCCTTGATGCTTTGCCAGCATTTGTCAAGAAGCGGGGTCCATTCGAATGGACAGTTGTTACATGCACAACCCAACAAGGGGGTCGTGTATGCGCTAACATCTGGTAGATAGTGTGCCAGGTATTGTACTAGCCCGAGGAAGCGCTGGACGTTGTTGAACATCCGCGGCCTTTGCCACTCGCCAATGCATTGCATTTTGTCCTCGTCGGCATGTACATCTTGGCCATCGATGATGTGGCCGAGGCACTCCATTCGTATGAAATAGAGATCAACCTTTTTCTTGCTTAGAAAAAGGTGGTTCTTCCTCAGTCTGTCAAAGACTATATAGAGGTGCTCCTCGTGCTCTTGTATCGAGAGCGAGAATATGAATATGTCATCCATGTATACATGGATGAAGCGACCTATGCAGTTGCGGAAGATTGACGTCATCAGCCGTTGAAATGTCAACGGCGCGTTGCAATCTCCCCTCTGTATTACCTGGCTCCTGAAGGTGCCAAGGATCGTAGCAAATGCAGTCTTTGCTACATGATCTGGATGAATCTGGATCTGCTCGTATGCTTCGGACATATCGAGTTTGGTGCGATATCGACAGTGAGCCATGTCACTGCGGATGATATCTTGATCTGGGAAGGGCGTAACGTCCTTCACAGTGTTCTTGTTCTGCTGGCGCAGATCGAAGGCGGTCCACAATGTACTGTTATTCTTCAGCACACACAGCATGGGTACAGCTTGTTGTGCAACTGCCGGTATCCACCACTTTGCAGTGGTGTATCGTTCGATCTCGATATTCGCGGACAGTTCCTCATGGAAGTATTCGGGGCACTTCAGTAGGCGATACCGCATGTGTTTGTTGGGATCGATGAGATTGATCTCATGGTTGACCTTCCACAACGGCGGGAGCTCTAATGGGATTCCACTGACCAGGTCAGTGATTTTCTCCATCCATTCCTCATGGAGGCGAGGGATGTCGTCATCTGTGAGGATGACAGTGGTTGGCTTGGAAGCCATTAGGCACTGTGTGTGTCTGTTAGGTCCCACGGCACGTGGGACCACCTTCTTTTTCCCATCGCTTTCACCGTCAGGTGAGAGCGCCTCTCCCTACGATTGTAGGGCGAGTTCAAGGACGAGTCGATACGTGACTCGTCCTCCTGGCTTCAATGAGCCAGGTTTGGTGTCGGTGCCGGGGTGATTCGCTCACCCTTGGCCCCTTGCTTTCCCTCGACATCTCATTATCATCAAATGATACCTTGCCCGTGGGGATTATCTCCTCCCCTTTGCGCATTGTCCCTGGGCTTGAAAAGTCCAGGGTGATGCCAAATCTCCTTAGGAACGGTGTCCCTAAGATCACGTCATAATATTCGATGTTTGCCATGTTGAAGTATTTGTCGTATGTTTCGCGACCAAATTTAATGGTCGTGTTCGTTCCATAATTAATTGTGGAACCACTGCCTATGCAGGCCAGCTGCAGCGCAATCGGCTGCTCCAGGGCGAATGTCTTCATCCCTGTGGCGTGCGTAAACTCAGGGGATAGTAGCACCCCTTCGCTCCCGCTATCCAGCAGGCAGTGGGCTTTCACGCCATTTATCTCCCAGTACCCCAATAGGGTATGGTTTTCATTTCGTGGCTGCATTGGCTGTGTCCTGTGTTTGCTTTGGTGGTGATACACCAGCTCGGCCATCTTGTCTGGCGTGGCTGACATGCGTGCCACCATGACCTTTGTGGCAGCGTCGTCTTTCAGCACCATCCTGATCGTGCTGGATCTGTAGGTGTTGTCTTCCACCTCTTCATCCCATTCATAATATTGGGATGGATCAGGATCCCACTCTTCAGCGGGCGCGTCTCCGTTGTCCGGAGATTCGTTTGGTTGGGGATCACCCTCCCCGTCTTCATCAATCTGTTGAAGAGGATTCTGTTCGGGATCCGCATCGGGACCCTCGTCATCATTGTCGTGCCTCATGGCTGCTGTCTGTATGCCGGACCTGATCCAGAGGCACTCCACCTTTTTGTGCCCAGGTTGGCCGCATTCAAAGCACGTAGTGCTGCTTTGACTACCACTGGGTCGATCATTAGGCTGGACCGACACTTTTGGTGGTGGGGCCAGCTTCAGTGACGATCCTGACCCTTGAGGCTGTTTGGCCTCGGGGGGTCGTCCAGCTTGGGCTGGGCGTGGGGGTTGTTGGAGTATTGCGAGCGCTAGAAGCTACTAGAAGATTAGTAAGCTTGGTCACAGGATACTTAAGTCGAGTCACTGTAGTTAGATCTCCTTATGCGTTTGACAGAGCTCAGGCAAACGCGATTGTTAACTCTGGAGGTCCGCACCAAAAACTTAACAGGGGTGGAGGTCGTTGTGACACTCCACTCCTCGGGAATGGGACAGGCCTCCTCAGGCCTGTCTGTGTCACCGGCTTGTTCACTGCAAGCCAGGCGGCGCTCGCTGATGCAGTGGCGCTCTCTGCTCGGCGCATCCCCATGTTATATCGGGATGCTTCCTTGATCATGCGGGCAGTTTCGATGAGCTGCTCTCGGCGTTATAGCCCTTTTTGAGGACTTCGTTGTGCAGCGTTTCACGCAGCGCAGACACGAACCGTCTACGGAACGTGTAATCATCTGGTGGCTGTATCATACACACCGCGTATTTCTTGAGCTCGTTCAGCATCTCCTGAACAGTTTTCGTGCCCTGCATGACCACGTTGAATTTATTCGATGCATGGTGGTAAGGTAGCGGCCATCCAAACTCAGCTACCCTTAAGCGCCAATTCTGGCTGCCTTGGTAGGCTGCCTACTGCATTGCACACTTGGAAAAATAAATAAATTAGTGACCATAGAATCATTTCTAGTATACATACAAAGAACTTAGTGGTTTTACTTAACTAAAATACCTGACCATTGTCACACAGGAGAGAAAAAAAAATTTATTCTTGAAACCATCTTTAAATGTTGTTTTAGAGCCATGGAACGGGTCGACCATTTCTGACCTGACAGATATTGGCCACCCAGAAATACCTGGTGGAGTTTGAAATCACCTGAGGACCAGCTTGTGAGGACGCTCTAGCACACTCTAGGACACCCCTGAAGCTGTTTTACATTGCTATATTCGTTAACATGCCTAGAATAAAGGCTTCAGTGCAGAGAAGGTTGAAAAATCTTGGAAAATGGGCCAGAAATGTGAATATTTCATTATTTTGCAACTGAACATGAGAAAAGCTCACCGGTGCTTATATAGAGTTTGCAGAGCGAACTTTATGAATCAAATGGTGTTACTTTTGACCCTGCAGGTTGTTCAGATACCCTGGAAGCTGAGAACCATGTATCTGCCGCGAGTGTTAGTGACTCAGACTCGGACTCAGGTCAGCTTCGTCGTTCTACCAGTTATTTGCACAGTAACTGCTCCTCTGCATTCTCTACATCAGTGGAATCATTCCCTGATGAACTCGAAATTAGAGATGAGGCAGAACTCCTTGAATTCTCACACCGGTTGCAAACTGCCATGAACGGCTTCATTTCAGCTTGCAGGTCCAAAACCCAGCCAACTCACTACAGCAAGGTGAACCCCAAGGCTTGCACAAAGCGAGGTCGTGCCCAGAGGATCCTAGAGGCCACACAGAACTTGCGCAAAGCTGGGTACTCTGACATCAGACAGTGGCAAAAGACACAAAAAAATCTTACTGTGAATGAGGAGTCAGACGCAACTGTGTCAGAGGAGCTGGAGCCGGTGGAAACAGCAATGGTGGCAGAGGAGGAGGAGCCGGAGCCAGTGAAAATACCAATAGTGGCAGAGGAGGGGGAGGGGGAGGTGGAGGAGGAGGAGGAGGAGGAGGAGGAGGAGGAGGGGCCAGAGCCAGAGCTGATGGCAGCAGAGGAGGAGACAGCACAAGAGGTGGAGGAAGCAGACGAGGATGAAAGTGAAATTATGGAAGAAGAAGGTGAACCTGGAGAGGAAGGAACAGAGAATGCACCTGTGAACATGAAACACTGGTGGACACCTCCAAAACCAAAGTCGAAGATCCTCGAAGATGCAATCCACCTGTTGGCAATAAGAGCAGCGGACAAGCCGCTTGATATGGTCTTTCGAGGCTGGATCACTGCGATGCTTGCATTCTTGCAGCATTACATGGCACCCAGTGGTGCTGGCTGGCAAGAAGCTTCGCTTCTGGCTGCAAATGGTGCTGGAAAGGGGAAAGGGCTTGCACGTTCTTTGCGCATCTGGGTGTGGGAGTTCCTGGAAGACCATGTGCAGCTGCCAGTCAGTCTGTATGGATGTCACAACAAGTCACAACTGCATGATGAGGATCTTGCAGAAGATATTCATCTTCATCTGCAAGGGCTGGGAAAAAAGTACTTGTCGGCAATGGATATCATCCGGTACCTTAGTACTCCAGAAGTCAAAGCTCGTTTGAAGCTCAAGAAGACCCGAAGTGAATGTACGGCACGGCGATGGATGCATGCCATGAAATACCGATATGGCAAGCAGCCAACTGGCATGTACATTGATGGGCATGAGCATGAGGATGTTGTGGAATATCATCAAGAGATATTCCTGCCAGTATGGGCAAAACTTGAGGAGCGAATGGTGACATGGACAAATGATAACTTACCAATTCCACCCCGTGTGATGCCTACCTTTCCTGCTGAAAAGCGAGTCATTCTATGGACTCATGATGAATCCACATTTTATGCTAATGATCGGCGCAAGAGCCGCTGGGTTCATGAGGGTGAAAGACCAGAACCGGTCAAGAAGGGGGAGGGTGTCTCTATAATAGTCTCAGATTTCTGTTCACCTGATCTAGGCTGGCTCAAATCAAAGGATAAGTGAGTGTGTTTCTCTTATGGTTGGTAGATGGTCACTCATAAGCGTTGGAAGCACAAAAGAGGCCCGGATCTATTTCAAGGCTGGCAAGGGATGAGATGGCTATTTTGATTGTGCGGATCTCTGCATACAAACTGAACTTGCCATTGAACTTCATGAACACAACTTTGGTGGCACTGCAATTGCTGCATTTAGATTTGACAATGCACCAGGCCATCAAAAAAGAGCAGATGATGCCCTTTCAGCACGTCACATGCCAAAGAATGCCACGATCTGGAATGGGAGGCATGGAAAGTGTAAAATGCGACCTGGAAAGCTTCCCAATGGCAAACAGCAAGTTTTTTTATTATCCAGAGGACCATCCAACAATGCCTGGATGGTTCAAGGGTATGAGTGTTATTCTTTCAGAGCGTGGTTTCAAAGAAGAGGCCAACCTTCGTGCTGAGTGTAAAGGTTTTAAATGTGCTAATCCAAAGGGGGCCTGTTGCTGCCGTCGGATTCTTTTCAATCAGCCAGATTTCCAGAACCAGAAACCAGCACTGTTTGAGCTTGTGGAAGCTCACGGCCACATTGCAATTTTTTATCTGAAGTTCCCCTGTGAACTGAATTTTATTGAACAATGCTGGGGCTGGGCTAAGTACCGCTACCGTATGCTACCACCAACAAAAAGTATTGAGGAGATGGAGCATAATGTTAAAGAATGCCTTGATTCAGTGACCCTGCTCCAGATACGCAGGTGAGATATACATTTACTACTTTCTCTGTACTTATTTTAAGAACCACAGGTTTGCCAATCGTTCTGCACGTTTTATGGATGTCTACCAAAAGGGACTGGATGGTGAGAAGGCCACCTGGGTGAATAAAAAGTACAGGGGGCATCGGGTCATCCCAGAGAGTATTCTCAAATCACTGGAACAAGCCCACAATGCCAGCACAGTGTAGAACTGTTATAATTACAATTAAATACCTAAACCCCAAATTTGAACTATCGATTTTGGCCGCTTACATAATAGGGTTAAGTAGGGTTAACGGGCGCTTAAGGGTAGCTGAGTTTGGATGGCCGCTACCTTATGTCAACATGTGCAGGAACCTTTTTTGAAGGCCCTGCATCACTGTTTCCAGGGTCCAATTGCAGACCTGGCGGTCAAAACATTCCACGTTTCTGAGGAACCCTTCCTGGGCTTCGCCGATCAGGCGAGTGCCCAAATAGCCAACCTGCATGTCTATGCTGGTCAACCCTAGTAGATGATTCATTTTCAGCCATCATAGGATGGCTGCGACGAAGATCTCAAACTCTTCGAGGTCTGATCCCCCGGCGTATGGCTCGGGGTGTGCCAGCTTTTGGTAGCACAGACCTTTCAGGGTCTGTGTCTGCAGCGTCTGCTAGTGCCATGTGGATCATCCGTGTGATCCCATCGTACGGCTCATGTGAGCCATCTGCCTGATCCAGTATGCCCTGCCCTTCCATTGGGGCCATGGATCGTTCGCGTGGCTGTGACGCAGCGCAGGGTAGGCTGTTGTATGCCCTGGTGGGACCCGTGCCCAGGTGGGGCTTGGGATCGGGAGCATTTTGTGTTCTCAGATCTGGGGGGTCCTGTGCCAGGTGTCCCCCATCAGTCCTGCGTTGCGGATGCGCAGCCTGCTGTTGTAGGCTGTGCCCGCTTGTCGTGCTTCCTGCACGGCGCACGCGAGCTGCTTATCGGGCTCCTGAGTGGCATGGCTCTGGGCCACCACTTCCTCAGGGTTCTTCGCTAGCAGTTCGAGGGCCCACATATGGTGGCACGTGGCTGCGGTCTCTTTCTACTGCCAGTGCGTGGCTTTGAGCTCTAAGCTCTCCGTTGTTGCTTCAGAGTCTGGCTCTGATGCAATCGGCTCTCTGACGATCTGTTGGATCGTCTTATGGCTGTCCATGGGGACAGCCGGTTCTCCTAGGGGTTCATTTCTGAACCGTACATCCTGTTCGACCAGGGCAGCTGGCGGTGGCATTCGCTGCTGGTCCAGTTCTTTTCAGCGCAGTTCTCCTGCGTTGTGGCCACGTTCGCTGGCTGAAGACTGACGCGAGCTTTGACTTGGCGTCCCGCATTCCCTGCTTGCAGAGGGCCATCTGGAAATCTTCCTGTGTGGCAGCATCCAGTTTCCAGATCTCCTCGATCTGGTGAAGCTCCTTGCCAAACTGCATGAGGGCAGACGCAATGTTGTCAAGCCACAATGCGATATGCTCCTGCTTGTGGCCCATGAGGGTGTTCCGGTGCAATGCATCCTGCACCTGTTTGGCTATTGCCTCAGCCATCTCGTTGTCAATGGCGTGTGTCCTCGAGCTCTTGAGGCTTGAGCTCGAGTATTCTGAGCCCTGACCATTGTCGAGGGCTCATCTTTTTTGTCTTCGTCCTCCTTCGGGGACGATAGTTGTCGCTTGACTTCGTGAGCGGTGGTTCGAGTCTCGGCTTCAGGTCCATCTTGATTGTGATGCTCTGGTGTCTGACGATGGCAAGACTTCTCTGCCCTTACCTTTGTCTCTGGGCAGAGGAGATTGGGGGGGCGGCGCCAGTCTATCGCCTGGTGACGTCTCCTCCTCGACCACACTCAGCGAGAGGTGGTCAGAATTTTCCTCATCCTCGATTGGGGGGACAAGGGCGGTGAGATCTACGATCTCTCCATCTTCTGGTGTCCTGGATTCTTGGTCCAGGGTTGCATCAGCCATCGTGTCGCTAGGCTGCGCCTGGGATGTGGACCGCGAGCTGGTGGCTCGCGTCCGTCTTCGACTGCGTGGAATCATCACGCTCGCAGCCGACAGTAGAGGGTCTACTGGAGGGTCTCAACGATGTTTAGTTGTCGACGCAGCGATATTTTTCAAGATTGCTCCGAATTCACAATTGGTTGGTCACGTGGCAATCAACTGCAGGATAGTTCAAAAAGGTGTAAAGATGTCGATCGTAAGACCTTGTATCACAAGGGAAGACAGAACTTGACCAAGATGTGGTATTCTGGATGCTACGTAGTGACGGTGTAAGGTAAGATGTGATTGGGAACCGCCGGCCGGTTCCACATGTGAACTGTACAGTGGGTCCCTAAGGGGCCAACTGGTATTAGCTAAGCACTATGTACATAGGTTATTTACACGAGCAGATCAACAACAGGCATGGCCATCGAAGCCCAGTAGGACTAGGATATGGAGTTGTCCTTGGGTATATATATGTATCATGGGTGCCCTGCAACCACCGTGAGGATTCGTCCATGCATTTTTACATATATGTTCATATATATGTCTTTGTAGCATATATAGAGATATATGAACTATTATGAGCTATACAGACAAGCCTAGCATCTGTAAATTCTGTGTATACTGAGGTTGCTAGCATGGAATGAGATGAGGTTAACAGCCACCACTGGAGTTGGGAAAGGTCATATGGCCACATCTTTACGAATTGTTAAGAGGCAATCTTACTGGTCCCTGGAATGCTTCAGTATTCATGTGCAGCCGTAGTCACACAGATCTTAACAGACGTGCAATAAGGCAACCTCTCATCACTCAGAATACATTATATTTTCCTAGCTAGACTCAGCTATCCATGGCCTGGAAATATTGGGCTTAAACAAAGTGATCATACTCTACATACCAAAGCCATCACCCATTATGATGACCTTGTGTGAATCATTAGCTTACATGGTAGATGCGCTGCAGGACAGACTTTGCCCAAGACAGACTATCAGAGGGTTACTGCATACACAATATGGGAAGTCAAATCTCTATGATAGCAGGAGATGCAATATCCACGTGTTAATGAGTGTTTACCCTGGGAAACTCATGGGGCCCCTCTGCATTGCATCCACAAAGTCCCATGTTCAAACCGGCTGAGATCAAGCTTTGTGGACCCCTTTGCGATAACAGCAGTATTCGCCGGCCTCCACAAACCTAACTGAGACCAGGGTGGAACCCAGAATAAAGGTTCTGAGGGCGGGTTGAGTAACCAGCCATTTTCTAGCTGTGAGTCATTTTGAAACCCACTCCACTTGGCTGTTCAAAGAATATCAGCATATTCCACCATGTTCAGACAAATCAAGGTGATAGCTACTGACTATCTTCTTGACCTGCGAGTGGTTCCGAACCTACGGTGGGGGCGTCGGCATTCCACACACGGATCGTCTTGTCACGAGACCCGGAGACGATGCACTTGCCGTCCTGCGAGCACGCCACCGACATGACCCTGTCGGTGTGGCCTTCGAATGGTGCTGAAATGACCTCCCCGCTGTCTGCATTCCACACACGGATCGTCTTGTCATAAGACCCGGAGACGATGCACTTGCCGTCTTGCGAGAACGCCACCGACATGACCCAGTCGGTGTGGCCTTCGAATGGTGCTGAAATGACCCCCCCGGTGTCTGCATTCCACACACGGATCGTCTTGTCACGAGACCCGGAGACGATGCGCTTGCCGTCCTGCGAGAACGCCACCGACGTAACGTAGTCGGTGTGGCCTTCGAATGGTGCTGAGATGACCTCTCCGGTGTCTGCATGCCATACACGGATCGTCTTGTCCTCAGACCCGGAGACGATGCGCTTGCCGTCCTGCGAGAACGCCACCGACGTAACGTAGTCGGTGTGGCCTTCGAATGGTGCTGAGATGACCTCCCCGGTGTCTGCATTCCACACACGGATCGTATTGTCTGCAGACCCGGAGACAATGCGCTTGCCGTCTTGCGAGAACGCCACCGACATGACCCAGTCGGTGTGGCCTTCGAATGGTGCTGAAATGACCCCCCGGTGTCTGCATTCCACACACGGATCGTCTTGTCACGAGACCCGGAGACGATGCGCTTGCCGTCCTGCGAGAACGCCACCGACGTAACGTAGTCGGTGTGGCCTTCGAATGGTGCTGAAATAACCTCCCCGGTGTCTGCATTCCACACACGGATCGTCTTGTCATAAGACCCGGAGACGATGCGCTTGCTATCCTGAGAGAAGGCCACCGACATGACCCTGTCGGTGTGGCCTTCGAATGGTGCTGAAATGACCTCCCCGCTGTCTGCATTCCACACACGGATCGTCTTGTCATAAGACCCGGAGACGATGCACTTGCCGTCTTGCGAGAACGCTACCGACATGACCCAGTCGGTGTGGCCTTCGAATGGTGCTGAAATGACCCCCCCGGTGTCTGCATTCCACACACGGATCGTCTTGTCACGAGACCCGGAGACGATGCGCTTGCCGTCCTGCGAGAACGCCACCGACGTAACGTAGTCGGTGTGGCCTTCGAATGGTGCTGAGATGACCTCTCCGGTGTCTGCATGCCATACACGGATCGTCTTGTCCTCAGACCCGGAGACGATGCGCTTGCCGTCCTGCGAGAACGCCACCGACGTAACGTAGTCGGTGTGGCCTTCGAATGGTGCTGAGATGACCTCCCCGGTGTCTGCATTCCACACACGGATCGTATTGTCTGCAGACCCGGAGACAATGCGCTTGCCGTCCTGCGAGAACGCCACCGACGTAACGTAGTCGGTGTGGCCTTCGAATGGTGCTGAGATGACCTCCCCGGTGTCTGCATTCCACACACGGATCGTATTGTCTGCAGACCCGGAGACGATGCGCTTGCCGTCCTGCGAGAACGCCACCGACGTAACGTAGTCGGTGTGGCCTTCGAATGGTGCTGAGATGACCTCCCCGGTGTCTGCATTCCACACACGGATCGTCTTGTCAGCAGACCCGGAGACGATGCGCTTGCCATCCTGCGAGAACGCCACGGACATGACCGAGTCAGTGTGGCCTTCGAATGGTGTTGAAATGACCTCCCCGGTGTCTGCATTCCAGACACGGATCGTCTTGTCACGAGACCCGGAGACGATGCGCTTGCCGTCCTGCGAGAATGCCACCGACCAGACGAGGCTGGTATGACCTACCAGAACGGATTGAATAGGTGGCCACGTCGTCGCTTTCCCGGTCTCGATGCGGAGTAGTCGTGGAAATCGTGGGAGGTAAATCTCGCATAGTTTCGACCTTTCAGGTGCAAACGGGAGTGCCGACAAATAGAGATGGGGAGCACTCTGAGAGATTACACTCCCAAACGCAGCTACAAATTGGCGGGTATCCGTTGCGAATGCTGTAATGTCATTATCCTGAAGTTCATTAGACTCCCGTCTGAGCTCACAACAATCTGGGCACTCACCTGACTCCAGTCCATTATTGACGAGAGCGCTGCTGAAGCATCGGGTACCTTCTTGATCAGACTCAAAACTTCAAGCCAGTAGAGTAGCTTGGTCTCGAAGAACTCCTTCACCTTTGCAGCTATACCCGGCGTAAAAGTGGTGGCGCGAACATGGTCCGCCCAAAAACGGCAAGAGTAGGAAAGTTGTGGGGATATATACCTCTTGGTCCGTGTCGCCAAGTCGACCACATCATCGTTGCGCAGATGCGAAGTTTCAAGCCGACAAATGTTAAAACAAAGTTCTTCTATCATCACGCGCAAGCATGAGAGTGCAAGGCCGTCATGGTGTGAAGATGAATCGATGTAGTATGCTTTACTCCGATTGTGATCTGTCAAGAAGTCACGAAAAGACGTGTGCAGCAGGCTGATTGGGTCAGATTCTCGAATAGGAAGGCTCAACAGCGCGCCCATGGGCCCAACAATAGCTTGAACCTCGGTACCCGACTCGACCCCATGGCACAGCTTCCGCAGGGCAGACATCGAGAGCGGTTCTCTGGCAGTCAGCAGGCAGCCCATCACCAAGCGAAAGCGACATTTGACATCGTCCGTCAAGTCATCGCCATCCCCGAATAGCTGCTTGAGTATACCGCCATAAAGATTATCCATCCCATGGAGGTCCTTGACTAAAATTTCCTCCAGTTGCTTAACGGGAACGTGACCACGCGTACCGCCTCCTTTAACAAACAGACAAGCCGTGGACGCCCATTGAAAGTGACCTTCAGACTTCTCGACTAATAACCGACACCAGCCCTTGTTGGGCCATTTGCGCTCGAGGTCCGTAATGTTACCTAATTGGTCTTTCACGAAGCGTGTGACGGCATCAGCAGGGTTCGGGTCAATATCCTTTAGGGACCTGGAAATGACATGCTTCTGCCCAAGAAGGGCGTCCAGGATGTCTTCTTCGGCGCGGGAAGTGATAAGAAGATGGAAATTAGGCGGAAGTTGTGCTGCTTCATTGCGCAGGACAGACAAGAGAGCCTGGCGAGATTCCTGGTCTCCGCTCTCATCCAGTGCATCAATAACGATCACGCTCGGTCCAATGGGGGTTAGGTCCTTGGAGGGGTCCAAAATGAAATTTTGGAACTGCTCACGAGGTACGCGTGTAGTCCGAAGTGCTTTCTGTTCCCGACCACTTTCAGCAACGATGCTCTTCGTGCTGGATCCCGCTCAGCCAGATCATAAGCAATCGTGCTAAAGACATTGCCGGGGGAGCGGTGTGTCTGATCACCGCGTTCAAAAAAGTACGACGACCCGAGACGTTTCATCCGGTCAAATCGTTTAGCGACCTCGTGGGCGATGGCAGACTTGCCGGCACCCGCAACATCGTTCAAGAAAAATATGCGTGGGGTATCCTCGCTCTCCTGGTTGGCCCACTCCCAGATCTCCGCAAGAACTGTCTCCCGAGTATCCTGAAGACATCCTTTTTCAGGATTGAACTTAGCACCGTCTGCGTAGGGCATGTCATCCAGAAGAATTTTCCCAGCTGGTTACAATGCGTATTAGCCTGGTAAATGCCTCAAACCAGAAACTCACAGATGACATTGACGACATCCAGAACACGTAGTACAGTGATTTCAATGTGCATCACGGCATGTTGTTGTAACTCCGACTTGAGTTTGTCGAAAGAGTCCTCGTACTGTTTGACCATGCTGTCAACATCCGACACTACATTTTTCGCGGTTCCTTTCCCTGAACAAAGATCGTCAGCTATGGCCACCTGGCAGTGGGTTCAACATACAGGTTCCCTTGTTTTTTGTGTAGGCGCGGATAAAGTAGCTGCACTCTAACGTCTGCTGCTCCAAGGCTAAGATAATTGGCTTCTGCGATTCAATTTTCCTCAACGGCTCTGCCAGATGGACGAATGCATAGGTGTCTCCAATAATTTTCGCCAGACCATGGATCCTATCGTCCCGGTCCATCTGAGCAATGATTGTCTAATAGAGTCAACCCCAAATGTCAGCTATGTCTATCCGGTTAATGTATGTCATAGATGTACCGTGTGAGCAAGAGACAGGATGGACCATGCCATTTTCGCATAAGGATGGACCTAGAATTAAAGCATACCGTGTCAGTGAGATGGCCTGGGAGACCCCCGGTGTTTGAACTATACCTCGGAGGCCTTATCCACTATCTCGGTAAACAGCCTGATATTGTTCAGGAGGGGATCCCAAGCCGTCACTATTGGATCGATAGTATTGGTGGTCGAAGTGACCCGGTTGACTAGATTCCGTACACAAGGGATTAGAGACCGCGGCGGGTTCATATTTTCGACCACTCTCGTTCCGCTGACGGCTTCGTTCAACTGGGCCTCCCGCGCCTCGTCGGACGTCGCGAAAGACGTGAGGGTAAACTCTAGGACAGTCAGTACCTCACGCATGTTCCCTGCGTCGTCGTATTTACGCAGTGCGCGAGCAACGGCTGCTGTGTTCGATGATTACACGTGCATGCCGTGGATGAGCAAAAAGGACTGACCTGCAGCTGCTCCTTCTGCAAGCAGCGACTCAATGCTTTCCCTCGCACCACCTATGTAGTAATCACGTGTAAAGATACGGTGCCCGTAGACATCGATTCCTAATACGGAACCCCCATTCAAGTCGTTGCTGGGCATGGATTTAAGATCTACGTGAAGATAACACTGGAATTAAACGCACAAATAGAACGACTCATCCCACAACGCAGTACTTCCACTCGCAGGTAACGCAGTCTTCTTCACATCCTTATCGACAAAGAGTTTTACGTAGTAGTTACTAGGACATATGCAGAGCAGTTCGACAGTGGGAAGGTGGTCGCATTTCAGGCCTGATGTCGATGGCCAAGAGTCAGTTTGCAACAGCAGCGCAAACTAAAGAGTCTTACCAGCAACTTTGATTGCTGCGGGAATACTTCGGGGTGGAGAGTGAACAGTTGGCTCAATAGAGAAGCGATCGTGGACTTACGGTGCTGTCACAATTCCCTCAACGTTGTCCTCAACATTGTTCATCGTTCGCAGTGTTCGAGATGGGCGGTAGATGGAAAAAGACGGGGAGAGGCGCCGCATGGCACTTCGTACTGAGTCCGAGGACATGGCACTTGTGTTCCTGGCGTCAATGTGAAGCGCCCGTCGATATGATCTTCATAAGTACAGCTGGTCCGTGTCTCAGAGGCAACGCGGCTACATATCACGTCGTGCCTTGCAGTGAGTGAGCTCCGTGCACGCTTGGGCAAGTTTCGTGGACCCGTTGTCGCGCCCAGGACACGTGTATCACCGCAAGTAAGCATTTCACCCACGCTCTCTATCCAGGTCACACATGCCGCTTTGTTGACTGTTTAACATCCACTGCACAGGTACCATCCACAAGCAGCCCACTAACAGACCTCCAAACTCAGCACTTGTCCCTCCGGTCCATCGCCCCTCCCAACTTTTCCAGCCAGCCTAGACCCTCCCATGCCCGCAGGACATTCTCTTTTTATAGAGATAGATTACAGCTCGATTTAAGATTCATTCTAGAATCGTTTTGAGATACGAGGAATCTAAACGGCCAGATATGACTGCACCGTCTCCAGCCGTAGAAAATACAAACTGAATTTTTTGAAGGACCATCAACGTGTCAACTTCGAAACTCACGGCCTCTGCAAAAACTCAAGGACTTTTCATACACTCCTGAACGTTTTCAAAACTCGTGAGTTTTTACTTCGGGAAACGCACAGTTTTATTAAAACTAACACACTCAAAAAGCGTCCGCTCCCATCTCCTCTCGCCCTGCCTTGCTCTTGGCTTCCAAGGACTTGTGGATTTTACTTCAGCATTTGAACACACGTCAAAACACAAGCTAAACATATGTTTTCATCAAACCAAAATACTCAAAAGCCATCTGTGCATCCGCTCTCTTCTCCTCTCATCCTTACTCTCACTTTGCTTGAACCTCTTACTAGTGCCTGAACTCCATCTGTGCACCTGCCAACTCTACTGTCGTGGTCAGAAAATGGTTTCACGTGCTAAATACTAACTCAAACGTTGTGTCAACCTGTGACAGCGCACGTTCAATCTTTCCCTCTCCCCCACCCCAACCTTATACTCACACCTAGTCACGAGTATTACGAGTCACTACGTCGACCACACAAATCCTGATCCCATGGCGCTTTCGGATGTACGGCACTGCTCAGTCCTTGACGGTCCTTTGGAGGATCGTGCGGTGTTTTTTGTCGATGCTAACCAAGCCGCGCATTCCCACATAGTAGAAGTGTCTAAATTACACCCACAACCATGTGCTACTGATTCCTCTACTGCACAGCTTATATGCTGAAAGAAGAATGACTATATGCGCCAACACACACTGAGTATCTCGGTGAGTGCCTTTGGGAGTGGTCACATTGAAACTAACAGCCTCACCAGGATGACCAAATTCCAAATTCCACGCAGCTAATTGCGCCGTCTGGTTGGCACTGCGACTCGCGAGTTTCCAGGGTCTCCTTCAACGACCACAACATTGTTCTGTTGTGATAAATGCCTTGTAGCTGGACTCTCTTTAAGTCCAGCATTCACACTCTTTAACAGAACATATTAAAAACATGATTACAGGATTTTGAAAGGAGTTATCTAATAGTTTAACCAGTATGCTTACTGGTTAAGGGGCCAACAAGGATATTGGTGATGTCATGACATCATAAACATCAGTCGGCAGCTTCCAATCAGCTGATAGACCTAACTGAGTAGAGGCACTTGTGTATTGATCAAGGGCTGGATCAGGGGGACAGCTTGAGCGGGGGCAAAAAGAGAAAATGTTTTCTATAGCACCACAACTGTTATATGGAGACACCAGAACTTGCAGGATGCAAGCAGAGTAATGTGTCAAGATTATTTGATTGTCCTTTGGAAGGGACACGGAGATCAAGTACATATGCAGGCACATATACATTGGATCTCAAGGAGAAAGCCGGTTATGCTGACTGTCTGCAGGATAAAGACAGTCAATCATGGAGCTATTACATGTTGAGAGGAGCATTATGTATGTTCCCTATAATCCCCATCATTCAAATCCCCCTGTAGAATAATCCCCATCTTTTTTCTTCTTATATGTCATGCCACCATAACACCTTCTACCCTGTCCAAATACGCTCATGGGCTCTTTCACCCAGAACTAAAGCACGACATCCAATTCTTTGATTGCCTATAAATACAGTAGTATCTCTTGTATGCTACTCTAGCCAGAAATTATCTGTCCTCACTTGAACATCCGTAATTAGTGTGTTTGATCACTGTACGGCCCATTCTCCATCAATTTACTTTGAATCTTGGTTGAGGGTTTATTATAACTGTCTACTCTCTACTACTCCAGAAGCAAGAACTTCAGAGCTCTTGTTCTCTCCTTTGACGACATTGTCAAGATTGGTTTTTAGGCGTTAATATCGTGTATTAGTGAACACAGCGAATGCCCTAATAACTTGTGCGAATAAGTATGCCGTTTGGCGAATAAGTGAACCGATGAATGTTCACGAAACAAGAGGGTTGCCCGAACGGGGCTCGCCCTATCTACAGTCGTAGCGAAATAGCTCGCAGCACTTGATGATGTAACATGCAAGATATCGTGGAAGGGCTGTCTAAGTTTCGGCAGTCCCTTCGCTGGCGAAGGTGCTCCTTCAGAGCCCTTCGCCAACAGCACAGAAAGTTGTTCAAAGGCTAAGGTAACGAAGATGAAGTATGAGAACTCACCAGTGATGCCTAAGTCCTTGGCTGGTCGAAGATAGAAATCTTCAAGGAGAGGCTCAAGACGATAATCACAGTGAGGTCAAGTTTGCACAAGATGGACGACGTATGATAATTGAACTGGGGAATATACATGCGAATGTAAACTACTTATATCGAATGCTCGTACGGTATCAGCGAATAGGAAAGAGGCCGTCACAAGTCAGGGTTGGATAGGGGTGCGCAGTCATGATACTAAGGAGATGGAATAAACATACAATAGAGTGAGGGAGGGGTGCGAACATGAAACAACGGAGAGTAAAGGTGGCGAAGGTACTTATGTACGAAACCATGTCTTGGGACCCGCATACATGTCACCCTGCACGGACTCTTCGTCCACTGGGTCGATCCCACACGACCTACGGAAGGAACGCTCCGTGAACATACTTTGGCCATACGAAAACCCAAAGGGGTTGGATTTAAGAAGATGATGGGGTTAGTGATGAATCATTACGCTGGGTAACTGGTATCGATCGTATTTGATGGCGTGCCTCGTTGGCGAAATGTGCGAGCAGCGAATAGCGGTTCAGCGAAATGTGGCGAAGGGTGAACGCAGAGAACATAGAGGAGGCGTGGCCGAAGGGAGGGGCGAAGCCGAGCGAACACGGAGGAGGAGTAGCGAACAAGGGAATGGTGGTAACAAGGTGCAGGAAATACATAGGTCCTGACAATCCGATTGTCAGAACACCATCAAGAGAGGGTCGAGCAGAGGAGGTGGTAGACCCAGTGATGACTTGTCAAGTCAGTCCAAAGCCGTCGGTCATGCGTTCAACGGCGTGGCGATGGTAACGGGCTCGAATCAGCGAACATCGGTTGCCAAACATGACAATGGCGATCAGAACGAACACGGAAATGGGGTGAGAAATGTCATGACAGAGCACCTGAGTTATGAAGAATAAACGTGTCATGACAGACATCCTCTCATTGATCCTCTGATTTGTCAGCAGGGAAGCAACTACCCTGCTTAGTCAGATTGTGCACACATTGGACAAGCGGTGTATATTGAGACACACTCATTCCTGAGTGCTTTATCATCTACACTATCCATTCAACCTGATATAAATCACAAGATGTTCAACTGCTGCTCAACCATGTAGCGGACTCCATCATTGCAGACGCAGGTGCTGGCAGTGCATGCCCGAGCTGAGGCAGCGTTGCCTGCCAGTGGCCACGTAACATATCACATCGTAAGTAAAAGCCCGTTGATAAGTAAGTCGCATCGGATTCACGATGACGGCCCACATTGTAAACAGTAGTATAGTTGTAAGCTTGTCACCCCAGAGCACTCGCTTCCAAACAGAGGCACAACCAATACCAAAGACAGACACGAACATACAGAGTCTGATGGGTACCAGAGCAACTTGTCCGAAACGCCCGACGGTCACTTCGAGTCCACCTGTATCTCCATTCCCCGGAATAGTTGCCGCCGAATATAGACCTACCACTAGGTTCAGACCGCAGTGGCACGTGGGGTCTAATTAGATTACTAATTGGTGCTATACGAGTCCGCTCGCACGATAACCAGCCTCATTCAAAGTCATTCATGAAACCCCAAACCCATCTCTCAGTCGATGACAATCTATCGCGGCATCAGGCACCCCAGCGCCGCTCGCTTGCCGTTCGCTGTACTGAAGTTGTACGTCTATTTGGTCCATTTGCCTTCATTGCGTTCGGTGGACCCACAGCAACATTGTGATGCTGAGGAAGGTACGCCGGCACTGGGATACACGCAGAACTTGTTTCAATTTACTACGTCAGCCCCGTAGATCTTTGCGGTACGCGAAAATGGGTAGACGATAAGACTTTCACCGATCGCTTCGCGTTGGGAAATGCGCTTCTAGGCCCGAGTTTCTCGCAGGTGTGACGTATCCAGTTCATGTCACTTCATTCCATGTCCCCGCAAATATATTTGGTGGAGTACTTGAGACTGACTGTGATTCCTAAAGCTTGCCTTTTCTATTGCTCTCTTACGAGGTGGTCCTATACCAGCACTGCGCTCATTCGTGTTGCTCACCTACGCTGTTACTCACCATATTCTCACATGAACATACATCTGATAATTTTTTTTCTAGCGCCCCAGGAGCCTTAGCAATGCTCGGTCTAGGGTTTGGAGTGCGCCATATCCCTGCTTCGCTGCCTGATGTAGTCTTTGCCCTTTTCTCCGGGCTCAACGCAGCCGCAGTTGGTCTCATCTCACTGGCGGCCTACGATCTCTCTGCAAAGGTCATAACAGATCCTCTGACACGCATCGAAGTCCTTTTGGCTGCAGCATTTGGGAGCTGCTTTCAATCAGAGTGGTTATACCCTGTACTAATCGTCGGTGGTGGGCTTGCTACCCTCGCTTACGACGTGTTTGTTGAGCGGCGGGAGAAGCGAAGGGTACGGTTGCAACAACTTGAAGAGACTGGGAACACCCAAATGGGTTTCGACGGTACCTTTGGGGAGAAAACATTGAACTACATGATGTACCGCCGCCTGAACCCGCAACTGACCTTCCAATCTTTTGCAAATTTCCGGACAGAAAATAATTCGAATGAGGCACCGTCGTCGGATCCGGAGCCAAACCAATCCGCACTGTCTCACAGACGTTCGGCAGCTATAGGGGCAACTCCAACGCAGCAGAATCATGAGCCTGGGTACCCAGAGTTCCCTTATTACTCTCTCAGCATGGTCACCGGTTTGTGCATGTCTGTTGCTCTGTAATATTTAATTGCAGTATCGTCTGCTAACCACTGTTCCTTCCTAGGACTGCGCTTTTCGTCACTTTTCTTATCATTGTCCTTGTCCTTCGAGCCACCCTTGCGCGGCAGCGGGCCTTTGACTTCTTTGTCAACTTGTTGATAGCCGGAACAATAGTATTTGTGAGTTATAACCCCGAAACCCTGGAGATGCAAATTCAGAAATGATCATACGCATGGGGTGGCGGTCCGGTTGTAGTCCCGCTGTTGCGCACGTATACAGTGGATCCGGGTTGGTACGCTCTACATAGCAGAATTACACCATCCGGCTGTTTATCATCCCCTGCCTTTATGGTCAATGCCCGCGATTTCCTTCTCGGTTTTGCTGTGATCCAGGCTATCCCTGGCCCACTCTTCAATTTCTCCGTTTTCCTCGGTGTTCTCACCCTTCCCTCTCAGCCTGTGGTCGGCGGAATTTTAGGATGTGTCGCGATTTTTCTCCCAGGGATTGTCCTGGAGATGGGGCTCCTTCCCTTATACACTAAGTGGCGGTCGATCAAGACGACAAGAAGCGTATTGAGAGGCTTACAGCTATTTCGGGTACACAAGGCGGAGTCTGAAATCCATGCCGCCCGGTGCCGCCGAAACATATTGAGCTGTATCTCTCCAACCACTGACGATTAAGAGGTGTAACTTGGTGAACATTATATAATGTGTAGTAGCTACAATCATATATAAAGAACATGGCTTATTATGAGTTATTTAATATTTGAATAATTTCGCTTATATGCATCATTATGCCCTCAAATTCTCTCAATAAGGGCTATAACTTACTCAGATTATATTAATGTACATGTATAAATGTTTGACACAGAAAACAAGCTGGTAATCAGCTGGTTATGGAAAGGGGGAGAGGTGCATGTCTGTTTGCCTGCTCTCAGCCTTTTCGGCCTTCTACATGGCCAAAACATCAGCTTTAAGAACTTATAAATATAATATAACATATACATGTACTATAATTACATGGATGTTGTAGAAGTTTACGGGGTGGTCGCAGTAGGAAAGAACGGCTTAAGTCTTATTAGGCGCCGAGCGCGCCCCACAAAATACAGCGAAGATTACAAACTCCAACACACCTCCTTAATCGAAGCACTCTTCAACTCCAGCTTCCCTGAAAACCAACTCCTGGAATAGCTCCAACAGCTTTCCAATACCGAGTGACCTCCCCGGGTAGAATGAGAATATTGAGGCCTCAACAAATAAGGGCTTACACGAACCGCCTCAGAATACGAAGGCTTGGGTGTGCCAACCGCCAATCTCAACAACAACTCGAGTTCCCATGGTTAATGATGAATCCCAGTAATGACTGGGGACCGGCAACAAATGATGTGTGTGTGTGCGCGACGTGGTTGGGGGTGTTTTTCGCGCGATGTGGTAAATGCCTGGAACGTCACAGGGCTTTGCGATGAACTTTACAACGGGAGAGCCCTCTCGACCCCAACACCGGGGGAGCACGCATTTCAACCCCGAGGGAGCCGACAACTGGAGCGAACGGGCGGGGCCCATAACCTGTAGAAGTTTACGGGGTGGTCGCAGTAGGAAAGAACGGCTTAAGTCTTATTAGGCGCCGAGCGGGCCCCACAAAATACAGCGAAGATTACAAACTCCAACAGATGTGACAGTATATTGCTTCAGCTGCAGCCAGCATGATGTTGTGACATCATGTTGCGACCGCCGTCACGTGACCGCGACATCGCGCGCTGGTACCGACCTCCACCGCTGCGTTCAACCTCTGCTAAGCTTCGTTCAAATTGCTCCACTATGGCTGGTAACAAGAAAAAGGGTGCTAAAGCTGTAGTTCCTGTGGAGCTACCCCCTGCAAACGACCCCAAAACATGTCAGCGCGACACCCTTGACCCCAGCCTTATTATCGAAGGCAGACGCAGCCGTACCCCCTCCTCTCGACTGCGTGAAAGTGGCATACCCACTATCAAGATCCCTCCTGCATCAAGGAGGAAGGACACTGCTAACGCGTCCACCAACAAACACGGTGCTGGATCTACACCGTCCATTGCCAAATCCAGTGCCTCCACTGAGGATGGGGCTACTTCTAAAGGCTTTTCCACTACCCTCTCCACCACATCCACCACATCCACCACATCCACCACATCCAAAACAATCCTCACAGCCAAAGTGCCTGCGTCCCTGAAAACGCGCCTGGCCGATGATGTCGCAGCCAAGCAGCACCTCAGTGTGGTCCCCGAGGACAGCGAGGACGAGCCCGATGTCCCCAGTGATAACGACGGTCTGGGAGCCGCTGAGGATGACGATATAGAGTATGTGGATGAGGACAAGGACGACGAGGATGATGAAGCGTCTAGCACGAAGGGTACCACGGAATCCTCGTCATCTCTTCCACCTCAGCCTCCAAAGAAGAAGGGTAAGGCAGTAAGCAAAGGAAAAGAAACCGCAAAGGGTGCTTTGCCTGACTGTGAGTGTTTTCTTTCTTTTTTTTTCTTTTTTTTTTTTCTTTTCTTATTTTATGCTTACCGACCTAATTTTTTATAGTAATTAAATTTGTCATACCATTCCGTAACCAAGTAGGGGTAATCACTAATCGAATGCACTACGTTGAGTTGACGAGCACCCTCGCCACCGCAAAGTCAACGCTTCATTATCTGCTTGGCCTGTATGCGATCCCTGAGGAGAAAAGGACCGGGCTCGTAACGCACTTCTACAAGGACCCGGACAAACGCTGCTTTGCGCTGGAGACGGAGGATGATTGGTCAGCCTTGAAGGCCGAGTGGGTAAACCAGGTGGCGAAAAGGGGTGTGGAAGCTTGTATTGACATTGTCCTTCCCCCAAGGTAAGTTTTTTTTTTGTTTCTTTCTCATCATTGATTTAAACTAATGCACTCTAATACAGTTCTTTCAATTTCTAGAGGAGGCGGTCAAAGCACAGACCGGTGCCACTGCAGGTAAACCGAAGGCTAAAAAGAAAGAGCTGGTCAACCCGTTCCTTTCGCAGAAAGAACCGGTTGAATCTGAAATCCTGGACAAATGAGCCCTCAATGCGAACTCACCCGAATACAAAGCTCAGCTGCAAAAGCTGCTCAAGATCTGGCCTTGCGATCAACACGTCGACTCGATCTTCATGGTGCGTGCCTGCAATGGGCACCACAAAGTCATTAATTATGAAGGGGAGCTAATTTGGGTAATACAACTGGTATCTTTCTGTGTTTTCTTTCCTTTACCATTCATTTACTCAGCAATTCATCGATAGATGAAGAATACGCCGGGTGTTGACGTCAACATGCCGCCCAATGTGGACTACTTCAAATTTTTTCACTACAGGCCTGGTGGTGCAAACCCGGCGGCATCCAACTATGCACGTCGTGGTAGAACAAGGTATGTTAGCCATGAGCCGATGCCACAGCCTACCCCTGCCCCCCCACCTGCCATCAACATCAATTTTCCCCCGGAGGTGTTTCAGGCATTCCGTGCCAACTCGCAACCACCGAAGCGATCTCGTTCACCAGAGGCCGTGATGAGTACCCCTGACAAGGTGGATACTCATGCGCAGATTGTACCAACCATCAGGGACTGGCTCATGGAGCTGGAGAGCCGGCGAGAACTGAATTATTATACCAGGTGGGATTTTCTGCGCAGCAGATTTGAAGCTGAGGAGTCACCATTACATGCATTGCAAGGATACCGCTGGAGTCTCTGAAGATATGTTATGAGCTCAAAGTTGTAGATGCACTGTTTCTGGTAGAGCAGCTTGAGGAAGCTGGCAAGAGGTATGGTTTTGGAGTGGGAGGTGGGCAGAAGGGGGCCAAGAAGGCTAAACATTACTAGAATAGCATAGATAATTAGGTGGGGTACTCATGTCAATCTATATCTTGTGCCAATGGCAAATTCAAGGCAGTCATCATTACATCTCTGCATCACCTGCATCACCTGCATCACCCGCATCAACCACATCACCCGCAACCCGCATCATCACCCGCAACCCGCATCATCACCCGCATCATCCGCAACCCGCATCACCCGCATCACCCACATCACCTGCAACCCGCATCACCCGCAACCCGCATCACCCGCAACCCGCATCATCACCCGCATCACCTGCAACCCGCATCATCACCCGCATCACCCGCATCACCCGCAACCCGCATCATCACCCGCATCACCCGCAACCCGCATCATCACCCGCATCACCCGCAACCCGCATCATCACCCGCATCACCCGCATCACCCGCAACCCGCATCATCACCCGCATCACCCGCATCACCCGCATCACCCGCATCACCCGCATCACCCACATCACCCGCATCACCCACATCACCCGCATCACCCGCATCACCCGCATCACCCGCATCATCACCCGCATCACCCGCAACCCGCATCATCACCCGCATCACCCGCAACCCGCATCACCCGCATCACTCGCAACCTGCATCATCACCCGCATCACCCGCATCGACACCGGGGAGGTCATTTCGGCACCATTTCAGGGCCATACCCACATGGTCACGTCGGTGGCGTTCTCGCAGGACGGCAAGCGCATCGTCTCAGGGTCTGATGACTGGGCGATCCGCGTGTGGAATGCAGCCACCGGGGAGTTCATTTCAGCACCATTTGGCAGTCAAGCACCTAGTCAGTAGCTGTAACCTTGATTTGTCGAACATGACGAAATCTGCTTATATGCTTTGCACAGCTACGGAGCCTGAGTTTCGAAATGACTCATAGCAAGAAAATGGCTGGTTACTACACTCACCCTCCGAACTTTTATTCTGGATACCACCCTGGTCACAAGTAGGTTTGTGGCGGCCGGTGAACACTGCCGTCATTGTGAAGGGGTCCACAAAGCTTGATTTCAGCCAGTTTGAGCATGGCAGATCATGGACACAATGCAGGGATGCCCCATGATTTTTCCAGGAGAAACACTCATTGACACACAGGTATGTGCATATTCCACATTTCTTCAAAATTTCCCAGTTCAGGAAATTGGATGAGAATTTAATGGTTTGTCAGAGTTCTTTGGCTGCAGGAAATCCTTCAAAATTTGTAAATTGTCACCTAAAAATCTTCAATAAATGCTCAGGAAACATTGAATCTCCTCTTCCATGAAACTAAATATTTAATAAAATTTCCCCAGTTAGGAAATTCTATAGAAACACTGATTTCTACAAAGTTTCCCTGCCAAACCCTCAGGAAACCAATACTTTCATAGAACTTCCAAACTGAGAAAACATTATTAAACACTTAGTTTCATAGATGTGGAAATTAAACCTTTCCTGAGAGTTTCTTGAAGATTTTGGGGTGGTAATTTTACAATTTTTGAAGGATTTCCCAAAGTCAAAAACTATGACAAAACAATAAATTTTCATCCAATTGCCTGAACTGGGAAATTTTGAAGAAATGTGGAATATCCTCAGGATTTCCAGTAGATTTCCAGAGTCAGGAAATCAGGAAATTTGGCAGTGTCTTCAGTGGAAGAGTATTTCCATGTGGCCAACATGGAGTACTACAACATGATCCTCAGAGCACTGTTCCTAAGGCAGCTTGGCATCATCCTGGACTTCTCAAGTTGTTACGACCATGCCGCCTGACCATCTCCGCCACCTCCAGAACACCTCTGCACCACCTCCGACTCTATTCTGCATCCTTTGCATCCCATGACCTCTACCCCTGTTCTTCAGTAGCCCTGATCAACTCTATTCATCGGCCTCCGTGCTTGACCCTTAGCACAGCAAGATACCATTTCTGGACTTCTGTTTGTTCTGCTGTCCATCAGACTTACGCACCCTGTGTTCTTTTGCCATTGTTCTTACTCTACCCTGCACCCCCTTGTAGTCCCCTTGTTCCACATTAGTTACTTACCCCGTATGTCTATCCGATTCCCGCACTCTCCGGAACTTGCTTAGTATCATACCCTTACTTGTTGTTTCTGCGTTTTGTATAAAACCCTCTCATGTATGTCTGTTAATCTGCAATCAGATAATCGCCTTCGATACTTGATTTCCTTCGCTCCATCTCCTGTTCTTAGCACAGTGAGTCTAGCAAGATCTCAGTCTCTCTCCGCCTTCCGTCTTCCGCCTTCCGTCTTCCGCCTTCCGCCTCAGTTCCGACTGAAGTTCTGACCAAAACTTTGGTTCAGTATTTTCCGACTTCCGACTCATTTCCGAAATACCTAGGACGATAGTTCATTGGGGGCGCAACCCACGAGTTGAAGCCGCTGTCCTTTCCAGTTCCGACTTAGCGTAAATCTCAATACGTAACAGTTCTTCTATGATCACTTTATTTTTCAGAATTTTTCAGAATTTTCCTATCAAAGATTTGTACTTCTATTTTGATTTGTTTTTCTTCTTCTTCCCAGCCACCTCCCTTACATAATCATTTGGCTGCCCGGTCTGCCATGGGTGCTAAAGGGCCGGGTGGTAGTACTGTAGCCGCACGACCAATGGTTCAATGACGTGTCACAGCGCCCTTTGAGCCAAGCCATTTTGGGCGCTTGTAACACGTCACGGTGGCTTCTGAGCCTTCATCCAGTTGGTTGTGTCATGGTAAGATATGTAGGGTGTACTTAATAGCTGCTTTACAGTGGCTTTTATTGTAGAACGAAGGAGTTATAATAAAACTGTTATTCTACGATCTACTCAAGATTGTCTGTCCTTATATACTAAATACGATGCTCCTATGTTACTAATCCTTCGAGCTGATGCTGTGCCGGTGCACCAGCATCCCCGAGTGGAGAGTGTTCTCGAACTCCCAGCTAAGTGCGTGCCGGCTCTGCCTCGGCCGTATCATCGTCCCGATTACTAACACTCCCCCTCAGCGAGAGAAGTCCCTTCTGCAAAATCCTAATTTCCCTAATAAATACCTATGCTGGTGTAAATCAAGTCCCTTCATGAATATATCTGCTACGTTCTCCTTTGTTGGTCCCTAAGTAAATGTTGCCTCATGAGAGGCCACTTTCTCTCGGATGAAATGATATGCAACGTTGATGTGTTTAGTACGTGCATGGTATGTTGCATCATGCGATAGTATGATGGCACCTAGGTTGTCTGATTGAAGTGACGTAGGCTGACTCTGATCTGTTCCTAGTTCCTTGATGAAATGCCTCAGCCAGATCAATTGCTTGGCGCCCTCAGTAAGTACCATGTATTCGGCTTCTGTAGTAGATAATGTGATTGTTCGTTGCTTCTTTGAGCTACATGCGATGGCTCCCTCTCCTATTATAGCTACATAGCCACTAATAGACAGCGCATTGTTTCTATTAGCGTATTCCAAGTCAACGAATATTTCAAGGTCAAGACCAGCCTCTCATCAGAAGGTTATGCCGTCGTCACGTGACCCCTTGAGGTACCTGAGCGCGTGCTTGATCGCCGTCCAGTGCTCGGCTCCGTAAGTAGTAGTGAATTGACTTAGGTGCTGCACGGTAAAAGCCAAATCGGTCGTGTGCTGAGTGCTGCATACATCAGCGATCCAATTGCTTTAGCGTAGAGTACTTCGGTAGTTGGACCCGTTGAGTCCATAGGTGTTGTGAGCTTGATCATTTTGTGTAGAGGTGTAGATACAGAATGAGCTGTCGCCATGTTGAATCGATCGAGTATGACGTCGATGTAATGTCCTTGGGACATAGTCAGTGTTCCCTCATCCCTATTCCTCTCAACCCTAATTCCCAAGATTTTCTTCATTTCTCCTAAATCTGTCAAAGGGAATTTTCCATGAAGCTCTCCCTTGAGCTTAACCATCCCTCCTTTGGAATCAGCAAATAATCCGAAATCATCCATGTATACTGATATGACTTTGATTGAATCCTTATCTTGTCTGATATAAACACATTCATCGGCTGTACTTTGGTGGAAGCCAGGATTGAGTAGTAATTTGTGTAAGCGCTGGTGCCAAGCTCGCCCTGATTGCTTGAGTCCGTAGAGCACTCTGTATATTCTTAGAGTGTGTCCAGACATGTCATCAAAACCATCGGGCTGACACATGTAGATCTCTTCATCTATAGTTGAATTGAGATAAGCACCTTTGACATCTATCATCTTGATTTCCCAATCGAGTGTATTTGCAATGGCTAATAGAACACATAGAGAGTCGAACTTGACCACGGGTGATGTTATTTCATAGTAATTCATCCCTGGCCTTCGTGTGAACCCTTGAGCCACAACCCTTGCTTTAGCTTTATTGAATTGTCCATCCAGTTGCATTTTGACAGTGTATACCCATCGGCAGCCGATGGCTACTCGTCCAGGTGGTAGTTCTGTTAATTCCCATGTTCCTAGCATCTTAGGTTGATCCATTTCAATTTCCATCGCTTTCTCCCAGATTGGTGCATCATCACGTGATACTGCCGCTCTGTAACTCTCGGGTTCTGTAATGATTTCTCTTGTTATTAAGCCTGCTCGGTGCGGCCTGAATCATTCAGCTTCCGGTAATCCCGCCTTTGAGTGATACACGTGCTCCGTCGAATCTGTGGAGCTGGTGCTTGTTCAGGGTGGATCAGGAATGGGTGTCATCTGGGGTGATGATGTCTGTGGGGTAGATGGGATTGGGTCCGGCACATGCTCGCGCGGTGAGTGCTCCCCCTCGAGCAGTGCCATATCAGTGGTGTCGTCATCGTCGTTATCCGGGATAGGATAGAGTTTATTGTCATTTTCGTCGAATGTAATGTTTCTGGAGATTTGAACATGCTTTGAAGCTTTATTGTAATACTTCCAGCCTTTTGCATGTTCAGCTACTCCAACGAATATGTGTTCTTCTGCCTTTGGATCAAGTTTAGCTTGTTGTTGATCCGGCACCATAACCCAACAGTTCGTCCAAAATTCTTCTAGACATGCTATATTTGGCTTCTTTCCAAATAGTGCCTGGAACGGCGTTGCGTCATCTCCAAGCGCTTGCGTGGGTGATTGATTTTTGATATAACACGCGTAAGCCACGGCCTCGGGCCAAAGTATTCTCGGCAGGTTCTTGGCGAATATCATCGCCCGTGCGTGCTCGAGTAAGGTCCGATTGAGTTGTTCTGCAATTCCATTCTGGGCTGGGGAGTATGGAGCTGTGGTCTCCATAATAATGCCATGTTTTGCACAAAATTCTTTGAAATTTTTATTGACATATTCCCCACAATCCGAGCGAAACCTCTTCAGTTTCTGACCTGTTTGGGTCTCGAGAAACACTTTGTATGTTTTGAACTGCCTGAGCGCTTCATCTTTGGCGCTCCTGAAATAAATGACCGTGTACCTTGATTTGATGTCTGTGAAAGAATAAAAGTACTTTTCACGTGATGGTCCCTCAGTCTGGGCAGGCCCCCATACATCAGATACTGTTAGGTCACCGACCTGATCAACAGTGTCCTTGGCTCTTTTGGGGAACAGTTCCACATGCCGTTTGCCTTGTATGCAAGCCTTGCACTGACTCGGCTCTTTTGACTCATTGATCTCGAGTCCAGTAACTAGACCCTTAGATTTCAACATTTTTATAGAACTTATGTTGATGTGCCCGAGTATCCTGTGCCATTTGTCCCATGACTGTCCCTTTGCCGCTGCGGCAAAATCCCGTGCCTTGACTGATCGAGTGACCCATGCCTTCATACAGAACAGTCGCCCACGCTTCTGTCCCTGTGCAAAAATAGCTCCGGCACGTGATTTGAATTTGACGCCGGTGCCTGTAAATGTGGCCATGTTGCCCTTATCAGTTAGACGCCCTACACTGATAAGGTTGTTCGGCGCATCCGGTGCATGCTTGACGTCACGTAGCTCGATCGTGTTCGTCTTGGCGCCGACCTTGAATTCCTTGTATATAGTGCCTCTGTTGGGTGCATTTATGCTCCTGCACCAAAATCAAGCATAATATATCCAATTTGTTGTGAGGCCTTCCAATTTCTTCTCACATTGTTCTTGTATTATGCATCCATTTCTCTGGTTATTTTCGAAATTTTCCACTCATTTCTTCTCTCTCTATTTCATCTTGTTATTCCTACTTTCACAAGCGGCTGCACCCAGCGGAGTCTGAAATGACTTCGACGCGCGAGCTCTTGGGCGCTAAAGGGCCGGGTAGTAGTACATGCGCAGTGGAACACATTTCCCCCTCTCTCAGTGACCACTAAATTCACTGAGAGAGGCAAGTAAATTAGTCTAGTAGTCTTTGCATTTATTGACCTAGAAATCCTCTGTAGTGAATTGATTTCTAGGTAGTGTATAATATATTTATAGTGACCACTAAATTCACTGAGAGAGTGAATTGATTTCTAGTCTATTCTTTTGAATAACAAGTCCATACCTACTGCCTATAATTCCTGTCCTCTACAGGGTTATGGGCCCCGGAGACACTTCTGAGAAGCTATTGGGTGTTGAGAAGCTTGCTACTGATGGAAGTAATTGGCCATTGTGGCGAGCCACTCTCATCAGCTATTTCGAGTCCAAAAATCTGCTCAAGCATGTAGAAGGGAGAGTCACTCGACCTCCTGATCCTCCAGTCATGCCCCCAGGCCATATTCTAACAGAAGCTGAGGAAACTCAGATGGATAAGGCCGAGGAGAAGCTGGAGAGATACCTTGCTAGAGAAGGACAAGCCAAGACCCAAATCATCGTCTCAGTGTCAGAGTCATTAGCCCTGATGCTACAGAAGCAGAAGACAGCAAAAGAGACTTGGGATGCACTGGTCAATGAAATGACCAAAAAGCCCAAGATGGTCCTCACCAGCCTGCAGAGACAACTCCGCAGTATGAGATGTCCTGAGGATGGAGACTTGAGAGATCACTTGGACAAGGCCCAAGACCTATATGCTCGTCTTAATGAGATGGGAGCTAGAGTTTCTGAAGAAGAATTCATGGACATAATCCTTGCGTCACTTCCACCATCCTATGAGGCAGTCATGAATGCCCTTACAACTTCGCTTGAAGAATGCGGGATGCCATTGGTCCCTGATAATATTATTAGGGTACTAAAGGCTCAGTATGACAGGAAGAAAACACTCCCGCAAGAAGAGCAGGTGTTTATTGGTTCATCTACTAAGAAGGACCAGAAGGGGCAGAAGGCGCATGTATGCACCAACTGCAAAAAGCCTGGACATTCCATCGAAAATTGCTGGGCTAAAGGAGGTGGTAAAGAAGGTCAAGGACCACGTCAGAAGAAGAAAGCCAAAGGCAAGAAGAAGAAGAAGGGTAAAGCAAAAGCGAATGTTGCCGAAGAAGAGTCTACTTCTGAGGAAAGTGGTGATGGGCATCTTGCCTTCACCAATTTCGACGAGTGCTCTAATTTCAATTTGAGCACATCCTCAGGAGTTATAGTCATACTCGACACCGGAACGACATCGCATATGACTCCTCACAAAAATTTATTGAGGAACTACTGTCAATTCTCACAGCCGAGGACTATCCGAGCAGCCAACAAAGGTACCTTTGATGCCTTCGGCTCAGGACTGCTCGTATTATCCAATAAGGTTGGAGATAGAACAGTAGAAGTCACGTTGCAAGATACATACTATGCACCCAAAATTGCTGCTACCCTCGTCTCGATCGGTCGGTGCGATGATGCTGGCTACGACATTCGACTCGGTGGCCAGAAATGCACAATATCTAATGCTGCTGGAAAAGTATTGATGCAAGCACCGAAAGTCAATGGCTTATATCGACTAGATCTCCAGTCACCAAGTGCTCAAGCCCATATGTGTTTATCTGCCATGGAAATTCATCAAAAGATGGGGCACATCTCGCAGAAGTCCCTACAACATCTATTAAATCATGGCATGATATTGGGCATTGAACTGAGCTCCACAGGCGATAGAATTGTCTGTGATGCGTGTATTCAGGCCAAGATTGCGCGCAAACCTCTTCCTCGAGAACCCAGAGACCGAACATCAAAATTCGGTGACAGAATTTATTCTGATGTCTGGGGACCTGCAAGGCACCTCACAATCGATAAGAAGTCATATTATGTCTCCTTTATCGATGATTACTCAAGAGAATCGGTGATCTATCTCATGGCGAACAAATCAGAAGCATTCTCAAAGTACAAGCTCTACGAGGCTTTAATGCTTCGACAGAGAAATGTGCACATCAAGGCACTTGTTACTGATCGAGGGGGCGAGTATACGAGCTCTGAATTCGAACAGCATCTAGCCAAACAAGGCACGAAGCATCAGTTGACGGTACACGACACACCAGAGTCCAATGGTGTTGCGGAACGCCTGAACCGAACTCTCACTGAGAGAACTCGTGCCATGCTGCTAGAATCAGGCCTTCCTAAGATATTATGGGGCTATGCGATACAGCATGCCAATTATCTTAGGAACAGGACGCATACAAGAGCTCTACCAGATAAAACGCCCTACGAGATGATTCACCATGAAAAACCGAATCTCAAAGACATTCACGCGTGGGGAACTGAAATCTATGTCAAAGTCACTCAGGGAGATAAATTGGCAGCTCGTGCCAAGAGAGCTCGGTGGATAGGAATTTCTGCGCAGAGCCATGGTCATTATGTTTATTGGCCTGACTCGCACAAAGTTTCTGTCGAGCGGAACGTTGTCTTTGATTCAGAGATGAAGAAGAGAAAGGTCCCAATCATTTCTATTGAGGAATCCAAGCTACCTACGTCTAAAGAAGAGAAGAAGGCCATTCCGGCATTAGTGCCTGTGCCCGGTCGCTTAGTTAGCGAAGAGGCAAAGATCGAAGAAATTGATGAAAGTGCACCGGAGGAATATCTTGAAAAGCTGCAACCTATTCAGGGAGTTGATGACAGACCTAGAGAAGCTGAACCGATAAGGAGAAGCGAAAGGATCCGTCAACAACAAGTGCAGCCGGCCCCATCAGGTCCCGTAACAAGATCTCAAACCCAGAGACAAGCTGACGCACATATGACTACGCTAGCTTACGAGGACGTTGAGGACCATAAAGAAGTTTTATTCGACCAAGAATTATCCTCCGAGATTGATGGCATCAGTAACTATGAGTGTGCCATCAGTGCGTTTCTAACCGACGGTCAAAACAATAACAAGGCGCCAGATTTGAGTCAAATTGAACCTAGCAATGCAGACGAAGCTCTGAATAATCCTATGTGGAAGAAATCCTAATCGACAAGGGAGTGTGGGAAAGAACCAAACCACCTCCTGGAGCCAACATTGTCGGTAATAAATGGGTCTACCTTTGGAAGCGTAATCCAGAAGGGAAACCAATAATGCCTAAATCGAGAATGGTCGCCCAAGGCTTCACACAGAAGTTTGGAGTCGACTATGATGAGACATACTCACCTGTTGCTCGGTTATCCTCCCTACGGATCATATGCGCCATTGCTGCTAGGAATGACTGGCCTATTCATCAAATGGACGTGGACTATGCATACCTCAATGCTATGTTGCCCGAACCTATTTACATGAAGCAGCCGTATGGATATGAGTCAGGAGACAAAGGCGAAGTGCTACTTTTGAAGAAAGCACTCTACGGCCTCAAGCAATCTGGAAGAGAATGGTACAAACGTCTAAGTGGTGAATTCCACAAGTTAGGATTCACTACGTCAGCCACAGACGGGGCTGTATTTTATAGACGTGGCGGAAAGGGGCATGTGATCATTGCAACAGCTGTGGACGACCTTACCATCACAGCTGAGAATCAATCAGTCCTGGACGAAGTCAAACGAGATCTTGCTCAGGTCTTCAGTATGAAAGATCTAGGCGAGATTCATTGGCTATTGAATCTCAAAATCGAAAGAGACTGGCAGAAGAAGACCATCGCAATTTCACAACCTGCATACATCGAGAAGATCATCAAAAAATTTAATCTCGAAGATGCAAAGACTTATGCTACGCCTCTTGATCCAGCCGTAAAATTATCTAAAGACCAATGTCCTTCTACAGAGAGAGGCAAGAAAGCCATGTCGAAGTTTCCATACAGGCAAGCTATAGGATCACTGATGTGGGCGGCTGTAGCCACTCGACCTGACATTGCATTTGCGGTGTCATTACTCTCGCAATTCCTTGAAAATCCAGGTGGCACACACTGGAATGCAGTCAAACGTGTCTTCAAATATTTGAAAGGCACGAAGCATTACAGGCTCACACTTGGAAGAAATCAAGACGGCTTGATGGGGTATTCAGATGCGGATTGGGGTTCACAGAGTCATAGGCGTTCGTATTCGGCATACTTATTTCAGATTGATGGAGGCACTGTTTCATGGAGTTGCCAGAAACAGTCGATAGTAGCCCTCTCATCAACTGAAGCCGAATTCGTCGCCCTGACCCATGCGGGCAAAGAGGCTCTTTGGATGCGCCATTTTATTTCTGAAATATTCCAACCACTGAACAGACCCATCCAAGTTTATTCAGACAATCAATCAGCCATTGCCATCACGTATGGCACCCAACAACACACGAGAACCAAGCATTTCGACATCCGATTATATTTCCTTCGAGATATAATCAAAAATCAACAAGCCAAGCTCGTTTATTTGCCAACCGAACAAATGTTGGCAGATATCCTCACTAAAGGACTTCCCAGTCCTAGAGTGAAGATTCTCAACGAGCAAATCGGAATATATTAAGCTTGAGGGGGCGTGTTGGGTGCATTTATGCTCCTGCACCAAAATCAAGCATAATATATCCAATTTGTTGTGAGGCCTTCCAATTTCTTCTCACATTGTTCTTGTATTATGCATCCATTTCTCTGGTTATTTTCGAAATTTTCCACTCATTTCTTCTCTCTCTATTTCATCTTGTTATTCCTACTTTCACAAGCGGCTGCACCCAGCGGAGTCTGAAATGACTTCGACGCGCGAGCTCTTGGGCGCTAAAGGGCCGGGTAGTAGTACATGCGCAGTGGAACACATTTCCCCCTCTCTCAGTGACCACTAAATTCACTGAGAGAGGCAAGTAAATTAGTCTAGTAGTCTTTGCATTTATTGACCTAGAAATCCTCTGTAGTGAATTGATTTCTAGGTAGTGTATAATATATTTATAGTGACCACTAAATTCACTGAGAGAGTGAATTGATTTCTAGTCTATTCTTTTGAATAACAAGTCCATACCTACTGCCTATAATTCCTGTCCTCTACAGCCTCAGCCTTGTGTATGTAGTACTGCTCCAGGTGAAATTCCTTCAATTTCTGATGGCTCCTCGGCATAGCTAGCGAAATCGTTTTGGCTTCGAGCTATGTGTGTTGTCGCTGCTGAATCAGCTAGCCAGTCGGATGCAGATATAGCACTGTATGCTACCTCCTTAGATACAAACGTGAAGTCTTTTTCTTCTGCCTGTTTAACTGTTTCTTTGTTCCCTGATTTGAACCACTTCGGCACTTGACCTTCCTTGCCACCACCTTTCACCCAGCAGTCCTTCACATAATGACCCTTCTTGCTGCAATTTCGGCGCTGGCCCTTCGTTGCTCCTGAGTCATCTTTCCTGGGCCTGTGACGTTGTTGCACCTTAAGCGCTTTCTGCCAAGCCGATCCAGCTTTCCGTGCTCGGTCCTCATTGAGGACCTGGGCTATTAAGATATCAGCTGTCGTCCCGGCTCCACTGGCATTTACGGCCATAATAAACGCTGACCCAGATTCTGGTAATGATGTCAGTAACATGTTTGAGAACTCGGTGTCACTGATGTAATGTCCCCGCGCATTCAGTTCCTGTTGAATACCACGGAGCTTGTGTACGTGCTCCTCCATGTTTGTGCCATCTTTGGCAAGCATCCAGAAGAAATCCCTTCGGAGATTTACAATCCCCACAGCTCCCTTAGACTCAAATATTGCTTGTAAACTGGTCCATACCGCGAATGCAGACATCGTCTGATTAATGTAAACTAGTTGTTCATCGGCGACTCTGAGGCAAATCTCTTTTCTAGCTTTTTTATCCTTCTTTCTCCAATCGTCGATTTCCTGCTGCTCAGTCGCAGTGACATTGCCGGCATCTGCCAGTCTCGGTTCCGTCTCCCTGCCGATAGCCACATCCCATAGATCCAAGTCGTCAAGTATCCACTTGAGCCGCCGGCACCACACCGCCTAATTATCCCCGTTCAAGGGACCAATCTTGTACGTGTGATTGCTACTCGACATTGTTGATCGGTATTGAGTTGGTGGAGTATAGAGTGTAGTTGGAATAAGCTAGGTCTGTAGTAATTTAGTTATGGCCGGGGCCTATAACCTGTATAATGAAGGAGTTATAATAAAACTGTTATTCTACGATCTACACCTTGAGACCTGCATACATGTTACCCTGCATGGACTCTTGGGCTGCTGGGTTGATCCCACATGATCTACAGGTAGAACACCCCGCAAATGCATTCTGGTCATAGGAACACCCAAAGGGGGTTGGGTCGGGAAGGTGATGGGAACAGTGATGAACCATCACGCCGAGTAAAGGATGTTGATCGTGTTTGATGGCGTGCCTACTGGCCAATGATGCGAGTAGCGAATCGTTGTTCAACAAATTCGGCGAAGGGCAAATGGAGTGAACATGGAGGTGGAGTGATGAAAGGGAAAATGGGGTTACTGGATACAAGAAATAAATGAGTCATGACAGATGGCTGGGGACCCATGGGATAAGCCTGGATGAGCTGGGACCACCGCAAGTGTGGATACCTGTGTTTCACCCAGGGGTTAGGTCAAACACATTAGTAAGGTCAAACACATTGGGCCAATAAAACTTGAGATAAGGCAAACTCATTTGGATAAAACTCATTTGGATAAGTAAAACTCATTTGGATAAATCAAACTGTTTTGGATAAGTGAAACATATCTTCTTGCAATTGAAACTAACACATCAGGGTAGGTGATGTCTCCACACATTTCTCCTATGACTGTGTGCCCTTCATCTGTAGCATGTCCCCATGTATGGCCTGTGTCCCTTGTTTGTGGTGTGTCCCTTGTTTGTGGTGTGTCCCTTGTTTGTGGTGTGTCCCTTGTTTGTGGTGTGTCCCTTGTTTGTGGTGTGTCCCTTGGTGTGGTGTGTCCCTTGTTTGTGGTGTGTCCCTTGTTTGTGGTGTGTCCCCGATGTGTAATGTGTCCCTATGTGCAGCGTGTCCCTGTGTGTAGCCTGCCCTTGTGTGTAGCCTGCCCTTGTGTGTAGCCTGTGTTTCCCAAGTGCATGAGGTAAATCTAACTAAGTGATGCATGGTATAATGGAATAGACCGAGAAGGAAATAGACCATGTGCTTAAGCTTGTGCATGATCTGTGTGTAGCCTGTGTTGCCCAAGTGCAGCATGTCACCCAAGTGTAGTGTGTGTAGCATGTCCCTTTTCTGTAGCATGTCATCCATACATAGCATATCCCCAAGAGCCTAAAAGTGAAATTATTGTAGGGGCAAGAGAATATAAATAAGTGCCAGAGGGTGTACTGCAAGCAGAGGCTGTTGTCATCAATTTTTAGCAAAGTCAAGGCAAATTTTCGATATCTGATTTTACAAAACGGTCAAGGCCCACTACGTCGCTCCCCACGTAGACTTACCACCTGTGGCAGGGCCAGTTCATCTTCCCTACCTGGGGGAAGGGGAGATCATACCACTCGGAGACCCACCGATCTCCGAGACAGGCTTCCTACCATGTCCCATAGGAAAGGCACTGGAGCGACGTACGCAGTGGTACAACGTCTGCCCGCTCGACGATGCACGCTTCGTCGAGCTCCGACTGCGCGCGAAGGACATACCGCAGTATCTGCGCACACACACGTTCCGTATCTCTATCTACCAGCGACATGAACTTGTACGGTTGCGGTGCTTATTGCAATACACTCATGCTTTGATCTCTGGTTGATATCCTGTTACTATGGGAGCCATGACCCGCAACATACGGATCATCATCGTCATACAATTTATTCTATTATATATACGACCCTGCGTTTCCCTCCAGAGCCATTTCTAGCATGACATTGCGAATTATTTAAGTGTACCATCATGGGGTTCCTTAGGCCACCATATTAGATGTCTCCCTCCAACTTGGCCCTATATGCCAACCGCTTGCGTACCGTTCCTTCCTTGGGAAATACCTCAATATGGTGCCGTATCAGTGTCACAAAACTCTCTCGCTCCAAGTTGCTAGTTGGCAAGTCACCCAGGAAAATCCACAACTGCCTTCCGTACTTCATCTTCCTCCTCATACTCTTCAATAGCCCCGTTTCCAATAGTATACTCAGATATTCCACCAAGATCCCCTGCGAATTCTGTCCAAGCACGTGTTCGCGCAACTGTGGGTAGAAATTAGAGTAGAACGAAGGACATTGCAGTTCAAAGAGATAAATTCCCTCGCTGGATTCATGCAAATGTGATTGTGAGCGTTGACATGCTGTTTGGGTATATCTGGGCCTCCGCATGGCGCAAAAGTGAGTCGAAGGTTTCACGATCTAGAAAATTCCGCTGGCGCCGTCGTCCAAGAAAGGATGATCGATGATGAAATAGGACACCGTGCAAAGCTAGATGTTGGCAGGGTGCAGGAGAACTCCCAATCAATGACAGCTGTGATATACCACAGTGCCTGTGCCTCGTGTCATCGAGTACAGTGCCGAATTAGGAGTAGTAGCCCCACCCCCCCTCTAACATTGTCATCAACAAGTCGGACCACTTATAAGACATGGAGGACGAGCAGCGCACTGTCCTGCTCCAGCAGGTTGCCGACATACTCATACTCTTAGAACTTTCCGACGTACCTCATTGTGGCGACTTCACTAGAGATACTTTTGAAGGCGGCTAGAGAGTCGGTGGTCATCCCATCTGTCTGCAGGGCTATAGGCCACACGGACAACGAGTTCGGTTGACAATCTATGCATAGGGAAGGTGAAGGAACCTGACAACATTGTAGCCTCCCACGTGGATTTCTCCCCAGTTGTACGACTCGGTTCTATAGAGTGGGCAGACAGGGTTAGCTATCTCATATCAATGCACAGTGTCAAGGTATCTTTCACCCCAGTCTCCTTGTCGACATCCTCACTCGTGAATGTCGTGAACGGTGTCGGTATAAGACGTTGAGGTGAACTGACCTCGAAGCGACTTCTCATTGCGGGAAGCAGCAGTTCGGGTCACTAATCTGCCTTATAGTGCTGTACGAGAGCTTACAGCGTATTCAGAATTGAAATCTTGAGGTGCGTCGTTCTATTTTTGTTTTTCCTCAGAGGCGCCCAAACGTGACGATCAGACGCGCGCTTCAACTGGACTGCTGTGAGATGACAGGTCCGAAGTACGCAGTGCTATGCGGTGCCTCTCTCATCCTACCACCCACCTCGAACACTGCAAACAATGAACAACGTTAGGGGCAACGTTATAGGCACAGTAGCGTAAGTCCACGATCGGTTCTCTAGTGAACCAACTGTTCACTCTCTACCTCGAAGTATTCCTGCAGCGATCAAAGTCGCAGGAAAGGCTCTTTCGTTTGCGCTTTCTATTGTATGCTGACTCTTAGCAATCGGCCACAGACTTAAAATGCAGCCATCTTCCCAATACTACACTGTTCGGCAAACGTCCTAGTCACTGCTTCGTGAAACTCTGCGTCAATAATGATATCCAGACGACTGCATTAGCTGCGAGAGGCAAGACTGCCTCGTGGAATGAGCCATTCTATTTGTGCGTTGCATTGCGGCGTCTTGTGTCAATGTGGTCTTAAATCTATACACAGCTTCCACTTGAATGGGTCATCTATGTTGGAAATTGAAGTGTATGGGCATCGTACCTTCGCACGCGATGACTATATAGGCTGTGCGAGGGAAAGGATTGAGTTGCTACTTCCAGAAGGAGCAAGTGGAGGTCAGTCCTTTTCGCTCATCGACGGAATGCACGTGTAATCATCGAACACAGCAGCGGCTGCTCTCAAACTACAAAAATCAGATGAGGCAGGGAAGATGAGGTTCAGACTGTCCTAGAGTTCACCATTTCGTCTTTCGCGACGTCCAACCAGGTGCAGGAGGCCGAGTTAAGCGAAGCAGTCAGCGGAACGAAAGTGGTCGATGAAATGCTCTCTTCGCCGTCCCTAATTGTTGAGGCAGGGGCTGGGGCCGATGTCGCCACTTCCACCCTCAATACTTTCAATACAATGTCGGCGACTTGGGCTCACCTCGTGGACAATATTAGGCTGTTTACCGATATTGTGGATAAGGCCTCAGAGGTATGGTAGGTTGGTCTTCTCCCAGATCATATTATTGACACGGTGCGCCTGATTCTAGGTCCATCCTTATGCGAAAATGGCGTGGTCCATCCTGTCCCTTGCTCACAGGGTACGTCGATGACATACACCAACCGGAGACATGGCTGACATCTGGGGTTTTAGAAGATCATTGATCAGATGGACCGGGACGATAGCATCCATGGTCTCGCGAAAATTATTGGCGACACCTATGCATTCGTCCATCAGGCAGAGCCGTTGAAGAAAATCCAATCGCACGAGTCAATTATCCTATCTTTGACGCAACAGACGTTAGAGTGTAGCTACTTTATCCGCGCCTATGCCAAAAATAAGGATTTCTGTATGTTGAACCCAACTGTCAGGCGGCAATAGCTGATGATCTTTGTTCAGGGAGAAGAACCGCGAAAAATCTAGTGTCGGATGTCGACAGTAAGGTCAAACAATACCAGGAATCTTTCAACAAGCTCAAGTTGGAGTTACAACAACATGTCCTGGTTCACACTGAAATCACTGTACTACGTGTTCTGGATGTGGTCGGCGACATCTGTGAGTTTTTTCGTCTGAGGCCTTTCCCAAGGCTAATACACCTTACAATCAGCTGGGGCAGTTCTTCTGGTTGACATGCCCTACGCACACGGTGTTAAGTTCAATCCTGAAAAAGGATGTCTTCGGGATACTCGGGAGACGGTGATTGCGGAGATCTGGGATTGGATCAACCAGGATAGCGAGGACACGCCACGCATATTTTTCTTGAACGACGTTGCGGGTGCCGGCAAGTCTGCCATCGCCCATGAGGTCGCTAAACGACTTAGTAGCATCAAACGTCTCGGGTCGTCGTACTTTTTTGACCGCGCTCTTCAGGCACAGCGGTCCCCCGACAATCTCTTTAGCACAATTGCTCATGATCTGGCGGATCTGGATCCAGAAAGAAAAGCATCATTGCTGAGAGTCGTCGGGGAGCAGAAAGCACTTCGAACCACGCGCGTACCTCGTGAGCAGTTCCAAAGGTTCATTCTGGACCCCTCCAAGGATCTAACTGCCGTTGGGCCGAGCGTGATCGTAATTGATGCATTGGATGAGAGCGGAGACATGGAATCTCGCCAGGCTCTCTTGTCTGTCCTGGGCAAGGAAGCAGCACAACTGCCGTCTAATTTCCATCTTCTTATCACTTCCCGCGCCGAAGATGACATCCTGGACGCCCTGCTGGGGAAGACACGTCCTTTCCAGGTCATTAAAGGATATTGAGCCGAACCCTGCCGATTCTGTCACCCGCTTTGTGGAAACCCAATTACGTCACATTACGGCCCTCGAGCACAAATGGCCCAACAATGGCTGGTGTCGACGATTATTCGAGAAATCTGAAGGTCACTTTCAATGGGCGTCCACTGCCTGTCGATTCATCAAAGGTGATGGGAAGCGTGGTCATAATCCTGTTAAGCAACTGGAGGAGGTTTTAGTCAAGAACCTCCGTGGGATGGATAATCTGTATCTCGGTATCCTCAAGCAGATATTCGGGGATGGCAATGACTTGACGGACGATGTCAAGTGTCGCTTTCGCTGGGTGATGGGCTGCATGCTGGCTGCCAGAGAACCACTGTCGATGTCTGCCCTGCAGAAGCTGTGCAATGAAGATGAGGCGGGTACCGAGGTTCAGGATATAGTTAAACCCATGGGCGCTCTGTTGAGCCTTCCCACTCTAGAATCTGACCCAATCAGCCTGCTTCACACGTCCTTTCGTGACTTCCTGACAGATCGCGACAGGAGTGGACCCTACTACATTGACACATCGTTACACCATGACGGCCTTGCGCTCTCCTCCTTGCGCGTGATGCAGGATGAGCTTTGTTTCAACATGTGTCAACTTGACACTTCACATCTGCGCAACGACGATGTCGTCGACTTGGAGACACGGATCAAGAAGTATATATCCTTACAACTTTCCTACTCTTGCCGTTTTTGGGTGGACCATGTTCGCGCCACCACCTTTACGCCGGGTATGGGTGCAAAGGTCAAGGAGTTCTTCGAGACTAAGCTACTCTACTGGCTAGAAGTTTTGAGTTTGACCAAGAAGGTACCTGATGTATCAGCAGCGCTGTCGTCAATAATAGACTGGAGTCAGGTGAGTGCCCAAGTTGTTATGAGATCCAACGTCTAATGAAAATCAGTATAATGACATTTCAGCATTTGTAACGGATACTCGTCAATTTTTAGCTGCGTTTGGGAGTGTAATCTCTCACACCCGTTTGCACCGGAAGGGTCGAAAGTATGCGAGACATACCTCTCACAATTTCCACGTCTACTCAGCATTGAGACCGGGAAAGCGACGACGTGGCCACCTATTCAAACCATTCTGGTAGGTCATACGCTGTCCATCTTCTCGGTTGCAATCTCGCAGGATGGGAAGCGCATCGCCTCCGGGTCTGATGACCAGACGATCCGGGTGTGGAATGTAGACACAGGGGAGGTCATTTCAGCACCATTTGAAGGCCACATCGACATGGTTATGTCGGTGGCGTTCTCGCACGACGGCAAGCGCATCGTCTCCGGGTCTTTTGACAAAACGATCCGTGTGTGGAATGCAGACACCGGGGAGGTCATTTCAGCACCATTCGAAGGCCATACCGAGTGTGTTACTTCGGTGGTGTTCTCGCAGGACGGTAAGCGCATTGTCTCCGGGTCTTATGACAAGACGATCCGTGTGTGGAATGCAGCCACCGCTCAGGTTATTTCAGCACCATTCGAAGGCCACACCGACTTTGTGTTGTCGGTGGCATTCTCGCAGGATGGCAAGCGCATCGTCTCTGGGTCTGCAGACAAGTCGATCGGTGTGTGGAATGCAGACACCGGGGAGGTCATTTCGGCACCATTTCAGGGCCATACCCACATGGTCACGTCGGTGGCGTTCTCGCAGGACGGCAAGCGCATCGTCTCAGGGTCTGATGACTGGGCGATCCGCGTGTGGAATGCAGCCACCGGGGAGTTCATTTCAGCACCATTTGGCAGTCAAGCACCTAGTCAGTAGCTGTAACCTTGATTTGTCGAACATGACGAAATCTGCTTATATGCTTTGCACAGCTACGGAGCCTGAGTTTCGAAATGACTCATAGCAAGAAAATGGCTGGTTACTACACTCACCCTCCGAACTTTTATTCTGGATACCACCCTGGTCACAAGTAGGTTTGTGGCGGCCGGTGAACACTGCCGTCATTGTGAAGGGGTCCACAAAGCTTGATTTCAGCCAGTTTGAGCATGGCAGATCATGGACACAATGCAGGGATGCCCCATGATTTTTCCAGGAGAAACACTCATTGACACACAGGTATGTGCATATTCCACATTTCTTCAAAATTTCCCAGTTCAGGAAATTGGATGAGAATTTAATGGTTTGTCAGAGTTCTTTGGCTGCAGGAAATCCTTCAAAATTTGTAAATTGTCACCTAAAAATCTTCAATAAATGCTCAGGAAACATTGAATCTCCTCTTCCATGAAACTAAATATTTAATAAAATTTCCCCAGTTAGGAAATTCTATAGAAACACTGATTTCTACAAAGTTTCCCTGCCAAACCCTCAGGAAACCAATACTTTCATAGAACTTCCAAACTGAGAAAACATTATTAAACACTTAGTTTCATAGATGTGGAAATTAAACCTTTCCTGAGAGTTTCTTGAAGATTTTGGGGTGGTAATTTTACAATTTTTGAAGGATTTCCCAAAGTCAAAAACTATGACAAAACAATAAATTTTCATCCAATTGCCTGAACTGGGAAATTTTGAAGAAATGTGGAATATCCTCAGGATTTCCAGTAGATTTCCAGAGTCAGGAAATCAGGAAATTTGGCAGTGTCTTCAGTGGAAGAGTATTTCCATGTGGCCAACATGGAGTACTACAACATGATCCTCAGAGCACTGTTCCTAAGGCAGCTTGGCATCATCCTGGACTTCTCAAGTTGTTACGACCATGCCGCCTGACCATCTCCGCCACCTCCAGAACACCTCTGCACCACCTCCGACTCTATTCTGCATCCTTTGCATCCCATGACCTCTACCCCTGTTCTTCAGTAGCCCTGATCAACTCTATTCATCGGCCTCCGTGCTTGACCCTTAGCACAGCAAGATACCATTTCTGGACTTCTGTTTGTTCTGCTGTCCATCAGACTTACGCACCCTGTGTTCTTTTGCCATTGTTCTTACTCTACCCTGCACCCCCTTGTAGTCCCCTTGTTCCACATTAGTTACTTACCCCGTATGTCTATCCGATTCCCGCACTCTCCGGAACTTGCTTAGTATCATACCCTTACTTGTTGTTTCTGCGTTTTGTATAAAACCCTCTCATGTATGTCTGTTAATCTGCAATCAGATAATCGCCTTCGATACTTGATTTCCTTCGCTCCATCTCCTGTTCTTAGCACAGTGAGTCTAGCAAGATCTCAGTCTCTCTCATGTATACCTCCATTTCTGCAATCAGATAATCAACTTCGATATGTGAACTCTCTTGCACTGTCTCCTGTTCTTAGCGCAGCGAGTCTTGCAAGCTCTTTTCTCTCTCTGCCTTCAATACTCTGTCTTCCGCCTCTTCCGACCTTTGTTCTCCGGCCTCCGACTCACGACACTCCTCCTCTTGATCTCTGCCTCCTCTGACCTCCAGAACTCAAATCCAAAATACCTAGGACGATAGTTCATCAGGGGCGCAACACATAAGTTGAAGTCACCATCCTTTCCAGATCCGATCTCTGGGATTTCCAATACGTAACACAAGTCCAGGAATGATCCAAGTGGGGAATGAGATTATCCCCACAGGCAAGGTGTTGTTCAATGACAAAAGGCCATCGAATGAAAGCCAAGAGCCAAAGGTGAGTGGGATCACCTCAGGGCCAAGGCCCACCCTGGCTCACTGAAGCTGGAGGGTGAGTCGTGTAACGACTCATCCTCAAGCTCTCCCTACACTTGTAGGGAAAGACACTCTCATCTAATGATGAAAGCACTGGGGAAGAAGGCAGCAGTCCCACGAGCCATAGGACCTAATAGACACACAAGGTGCTTAATGGCATCTAAGACCACCATCATTGTCCATGAGGACAATGACATTCCTCACCTGCACAAGGTGTTGATGGAGAGGATCACTGACCTTGTCAGTGGCATTTGGCTTGAGCTCCCACCCTTCCAGGAGGTCAATCATGAGATCAATCTCATTGATCCCAACATGCATGCAGTATCAATTACCAAAGTGTCCTGACCATTTTCATGAGGAACTGCCCCAGTATCCCATGAGCACTGGATGATCATAGGGTGGGAGGACACCTTAGCAATCATCCACACAGATGATTGCACTGTATGCGCAACATATGCAGCGCACGTGAGGGCTGCGACCAGCACCCATTGACTCAGGCTGACAGACAAGGACGTCAGCAAGGCCATTGACATGGCCAGGCCTTGGTTTGCCAAGTCCGTCATGCACACCACCAAGATGAACATTTAGCATGACTTCTATGCCCTAAAGAAGGAGGTCAAGGACCTGAAAAACTTGGTCAGAGACTGCGGTGATGCACTCAATGCCAAGCGAGTGAAAATAAAAGACCTGGAGGAGCAACTTCATGCACTCCAGCGCAGACATGTGGCCTGCAAGAGACCGTGACCGCACCCAGCCACCCAGCCAGCGGCAGGTCCATCCTCCCATGCAATGGCGCCCCTGCCATTGTGCACCACCCCAGCATTGGCCGCTCAGATGTCCACTCCAGGCATCAGGCATCAACATGGGGCCCATCCCAGGCCTCTTGGCTCAGATTGCTAGCCCCCCCTCCACATCAGTGCAGGTGCCAAGCATGCGGCCAGATGTGTGTCAAGACTGAATTTGGGCATTAATATCATGGATTAGCAAACACTGTGAATGCCCGAATGGCTTGTGCGACAAAATATGTAGTTTGGCGAATGAGGTGGGCCCAGTATATATTATGAAGTAAAGGGTTACTTGAATGGGATTCACCCTGATCTACAGTCAAAGCAAATAGCTCATGATGCTTGACAATGTAATGTGCAAGGTTTCATGGAAAGGTTGTCTGGCAGCAACAATCCTTTCACTGGCAAAGGTACTCCTTCAAAGGCCTTTGCCAACAGCATATATAAAGGTGCGAAGACTCAAGTAGTGAAGGTGAGGGATAGAAACTCACCAGTGGTGCCTAAGCTCTATTCTTGTAGATGTAATATTCTAGAAGAGAGGGTTTGGGATAATGATCACAGTGTAGCAGGTTTTTGCACAAGATAGACATAGAACTGCTCGTATGCTATCAGTGAATGGGAAAGAGGCCATTGGAAGTCAGGGTTAGATGGGGAATGCACAGTCAGGATACAAATAGGTGAAACACATATACAGTAGAACTAAGTAGTCATACGAACATGAAAGAGTGGGGAGGAGGGCAGATGAAGGTACCTAGATGAGAAAACACACCTTGAGACCTGTATATATCTTACCCTGCAATGAGTCTTGGTTTTAAAGGGTTGATCCTGCACAATCTGGGGCAGGAAGGCCCATGAATGCATATTGGCAATAGAAACACCTAGAGGGGCTTAAACCAGGTAGGTGATGGTGATAGTGATGAACCATCACACTGGCTAGGGGATGTCAATCGTGCTTGATGGTGTGGCTGCAGGAAAATGATGCGAGTAGCTAATGGTCATTCAGTGAATCCAGCGAATGGTGAACGGAGCAAACATAAAGATGGAGAGGTGAAAGGAGAACTGGGGGTAACTTGATACTATAATAAACGGGTCATGACAACTTGGTGCACTACAAATGCTCAAGTGGATGGGGGTTGGACACCTCCGCCTTTGACATCTATGACCCCGACTGGGCACAGTGCATCGCTGACCAGCCCAAGCAGAAGCGCAAGGCATTGCATGACATCCCCAACACCCACAACTGGGTAGCTGTTGCTAAGGAGCATGTGACCAATGCATACCTGGCCGAGTCATCATCACACATGACCAGCGACCCCACACTGCAACGGCAGCTGGCCCACTACATCAGTCCACATGTGGACTTGCCTCTGGTGGCTGGGCCAGTTCATCTTCCCTACATGGGGGAAGGGGAAATCATACTAAATCATACTGCTCAGAGAGACCCACTGATCTCTGAGATAGGCTTTTGGCCGCATCCCATAGGCAAAACACCACAGCGGCGCACACAGTAGTATGATGTCTGTCCACTCGACGACCAGAGCTTTAACAAGTGCCTGAGACACATGAAGGAGATGCCGCAGTACTTCCGCACACACAAGATGATAGGTGCATTCAGGTGCATAGAGCACAAGCATCGTGCCTGAAATCCCAAATGGGATTTCTTTGTCATCATAAACAGCACCCCACTGGACATTGTGGCAATCCTTAAGGATTGGATCCACAACTCTGAAGGGATACCTGCCACCATCCATGATGAAGCGGATAGGAGTCTCAACCTCACAGACATGGATGTCTGGATGTGGATGAAGACTCTGGCTCCCAAAGGCAAGGGAGTCACACCTCTCAGGTCATGGCTCAATGATTTGTTCAGTATACCCACTCAGTGGTTCCAAGAGTGTCTGATGCCCCAAGACACCAGCCTCCACTCTCCCTCATGGGCCCCTACCCCTTAGGGGACCAGACATGCCAGGAGATCCCGCTCAATAAGCTCACCCGACTTGCGAGCACACAACGTGGATTAAGAAATACATCCAGCACAGCCTTATCGGCATGGCATTCAGCTCTGCCACCCGTGAGGGCCAGAAAAAGGTTGTCGATATAGCCCAGGTGAGAGCCACAGCCCCCCCACCACTCACTCATGGGCAGCTCAATCAAGAGCTCTCTGGCATACTGCCACCACCACTGGTGGATGACCCATCTGCTGATGCCATCTTCTGCAAGGAGATGGGCCTCAATGATCAGGTCGAGGGCCCCTGATGCTGTGGAACAGTCATCCCATACAGATGCTGCCGTCCCCACAGAGGCATTACTGGCCGAGCCTCAAGCTCAGCCAGCCCCTTACAATGGATGTTCAGATTGACAATAATGTACATTCTTCTAGGATAGATTAGATATCTTTTAAAATATCAACCATAACTGAATTCATAGTCCATCATTTTGAGCAATTTGTATATTGTGGATATCCTAAAAAATTTGAATGTTCTGATATTTTAAAAATATGTTTGTATTTGCTGAAACATGGTGTGTATTAAGATAACAGAGCAATTTCAGATAGGATTTGGATGACTATATGTTAAAAGTATATATGAAGTTTGTTAGATGTACAATCATAGGATGTAGAGGCAAGTATGGACCATATGAGTATATGTTAGAAGTATATATGAAGCTTGTTAGATGACAGAATGTAGAAGCAATTAGGGACAATACCTCTACTATATTATTATATATTGTTGATAGATCTGATTAGAAGGCATGTTTAAAATAATATGCATGTATAGTAGGAAGATTATAACTATTGATGTTTAGACAATAGGGTATACACCCTTTCCTGGGGGAGCTGCAGACTATGAGAAAGAACTTTAGGGTTAGGATTAAGCATGCCTTACAGGTTCTGGCAACTGTCTCAATTATGATATATTTTATGAAATATAGATAGATGAGCTATATATATACATATGATAACTATAAACATCCATCATGGATGACCTTTATGGCACACTTATACTATCTGCAGAGGGTCCTGCAAGAATCACTCTTCAGAGTCCTGCAGATTACTCCTACTCTCTTACCTTCTGGCCCTTCAGTTCCTTTTTTACCCTCTCCAGCTCCGAATCCTTCTGGTTACACATAGACATTTGATATGTTACTCATTCACCAAAATCCTATTCCAAATCTTTCTGGTTATGAACAGACCTTCAATGTGGATCACAGGTCTATACTATCTTTAGCAGGGTCCTGCAAGAATCACTCTTCAGAATCCTCTGGACTACCCCACTCTCATGCCTTGTGGCCCTTCAGCCAGTTACGACTTCTTTGCCCACTTCTATTCTGAATCATTCTGGTTATGAACAGACTTTCAATGTGGATGGTGAACATCTACTATCATTAGCAAAATCCTGGAAGAATCACTCTTCAGAGTCCTCCAGACCACTTCAGCTTACATATATCCTAGCCATTAGCTAGGTCTCATCATCTCTTCACCCTCTCATATTCCAAACCTCCCTGGTTACAAACAGATGTCTGATCTGGATGGCAGAGCTGTGTTAGCTCATCTGATGGGATCTCTCACAATTTGCTTAGACACCACCAACGAGCTCCACACTGCCTCAATGCTTTCACCATTGCCATTTCCTAAATCACCATTGTCTCCATCATTCTTGGGCTACACCCTGAATGTAACAATTGAACCACTTTCATACATCCTGGCCCTTCAGCCAGAGGTCACCACTTTGCCCGCTCCTATTCTAAACCTTCCTGGCTACAACCATACATCTGATATAGATGACAGCTCTATATTGACCTCAGAAGTAAAAGCTTCCCAACTAAACACACTTTGGAACACCCTCCCAGACATAGCCAATGTCTGCATGGTAGCTGCAGTGGGGAGCCAAGGTGTTGCCTTTTGACTTGCTAAATCACTGCATGGTAGCTTCTATCTAAAACACTAATTTTTAACTTTCTTACTTTGCTAGATATGTTTGAATATTTTACCTTGATGACATCCTCATCTGCTTGAAAGATGAGGAGGATCACCAAAATCATGTCCAAAGAGCTTTGGCCAGACCGGCCAATCACAATCCCTTCATCAAGAAAGAAGAATACCTATGGTGTTTGGGAAACAATCAAATACCTCAGATAGTGTCCACACCCTTAAACCCACCATCCCGAGAACTCTGAGCACTTTGTAACACCAGTGCCAGGCAGAGCATGTTCTACAAACATTTCACCTACATTATCCTCCACTATATCGTCCATGAGAAAGCTCAAGACGGCAAAGAAGTTCTCACCTGACGTCCATCATGGCCCCATCCCTCAATGCATTGATTGCCTGCATGGGAAGCAGACCCGCACGCCATTCCGGAAGACTGAGGACCTACCCGACAAAATCGGAGACATCATGAACACTTAATTCATCACCCATCGAGATGAGATGTACCCTTAAGGTGGGGGCAGAGTTGGGTGGCACTTTTCCCTTTCTGAAACACAGGACCTTAAGGATGATCATTAATTCAGATGCTCACCAAATGACACATAGCAAACTCTCAAAAAACAGTCCCTTAGGAAGGACCTATAAACATTCTACCACTCTATGTCTTCAACCTTCTAATTGTGGCCTGGAGCCCCCCCAATTCAAGCACCTTCTGGCTGAGCTAATTCGATTTCAGCCCCACATCCTGCATCATGTCCTCCGACCTCTCTATTAGCTCTTCAGTCCCCCTTTCTCCAGATGTTGTTGATATATGCCCTCTGAACAACACCTGAAGATCAGCTGAAGACAATTGAGGAGTAATTATGACACTCACCTAGGACATGCCTCAACAAAATGGGCATTAGCACCACAAAGTGGGCCTCTCTCACCCCTTCCCCTTCACCTTCACCTTTGCCTCCTCCTTGGCCTCCTTCCTATCAAACTCTAGAAGGGGGTCCCCAACTCAGAATCAGTTCAAAGACAGAATTCCTAGCAAAGGGGCACATAACCCACCCTTGGGGGTTATGCATGCCTGGCAATCCCTGATACACCATCCACACATCTTGCCAAGGAGCCCGCTACAGGTATGATGAAGGTGAACAGACCTCCCGCAGGCCACTGGCTGAACTATGGCTTTCGCCTGCACATGCAAAGACCATTAGTAAAGTCAAATGGCGGACTGAGTGGGAATCAACTACCTCCATATAAATGATTCCCACCAGAATGTATGACCCCTCCAAATAACCATACTTAACCACAGACTGTGGGACATTATCCATTTCAGCAACAAGTGCTACTCCCTTACCCTTCCAACATGGCCCAGGGGCTGACTCTATTAGTCGAATCTCTGGCAAAGAACCTTCAGGGATCACAATAGGGGACAATGAAGGAAACCTTGACTTCTTTGGGGTTCCCTGTCCCTCAATGTGGTTGTCCAATTTGATGGAAGGTTGAGCTCATTTTCTCCCAGTTGGCAGGCAAACCAATTGCTCAGGAGGTGTCAAAGGCCTTCAAATGGGTACTAATTGGGCCCTAACACTTGCTGAGCAAGGTGATTCCTTCATTAGAACAACATTCTGTGGGTTGGCTAGTCGAGAAGGGGACTGAACACTCTCTCAAGCCAGGATGGACATCACACTAGTTCCCTCCTCTGAATCAACCAGTGGACCTGTAATGATTACATCTCCACTCTGCCCTACAGGTACCAGTGACGGCTCCACAAGCTTCAGATTTGCATCAGAAACCTCCGGAGGCCTATCTACCACTGTTTGCTGTAGGTACTCCTTGGCAGCCTGCAACTCCTCCCTCAGTGCCTTCACCTCGGATGGCCAAACCAAGTTGACTTCGTCAACTCTCTCTCTCAAAGGGCAATCATGAATTTCCCCCTGTCCTAGGTTAGTCATAGCTAGAGAGGAGGTTAGGGTCACCTGACCTGTAACACAACTGCCTCCCACAACCATCGCTCGATCTCCTCCAGAAGCCCCTGCTTTAGGTCTGGAGGGGCCTTGAGAGTAGTTGCAGCTCAATCAACAAGATGAGGGAGACATTTGGAAGGAGGCATCAGGGATATGGTTTTTTTTTTCAGGGCTTCCAAATACAACCCACCAGACAATTTATGTTGACATCCTGGGCATCAGCAATGTGAGGTCCAGGCCTGAGATGAATTAGATCTGTAGATTGTTATGCCTTTCTAGCACCCAACACACATCACAACAACTGTATGCATCATAGGACTCCGAAGCTCGGAGGGGGTCCTGTAATATTGTCATGACTCGTTTATTTCTTGTATCCAGTAACTCCATTTTCCCTTTCATCACTCCACTTCTATGTTCAGTCCGTTTGCTCTTCACCGAATTCGTCAAACGGTTATTCGCTACTCACATCATTTGCCAGTAGGCACACCATCAAACACGATCGACATCCTTTACCCGGAGTGATGGTTCATCACTGGTCCCATCATCTTCTCGACTCAACCCCCTTTGTGTGTTCCTATGGCCGGAAGGCATTCGTGGGATGTCCTACCCGTAGATCATGTGGGATCAACCCAGCAGACCAAGAGTCCGTGCAGGGTAATATGTATATGCAGGTCTCAAGGCGTGTTTTCATACATAGGTACCTTCCTCCTCTTTCCTCCCCGTTGTTTCACATTTGCACTCCTCCTTATTTCTATTGTATGTGTTTCACCTATTTGTATCCTGACTGCGCACCCCTATCCAACCCTGACTCATGACAGCCTCTTTCCTATTCACTGATGTCATATGAGCATTCGGTATAAGTAGTTTACTGTCAAGATTGGTTTTTAGGCGTTAATATCGTGTATTAGTGAACACAGCAAATGCCCGAATAGCTTGTGCGAATAAGTATGCCGTTTGGCGAAGAGGGTGAACCAATGAATGTTCACAAGGTAAGAGGGCTGCCTGAACGGAGCTCGCCCTATCTACAGTCGTAGCGAAATAGCCTGTGGTACTTGACAATGTAACGTGCAAGGTGTCTCGGAAAGGTTATCTAAGTAGCGACTCCCTTCGCCGACAGCACAGAAAATAGTTCGAAGACTAAGGTAATGAAGATGAAGTATGAGAACTCACCAGTGATGCCTAAGTCTTCTTCTGGTCAAAGATAGAAATCTACAGGAGAAGGCTCAAGACGATAGTCACAGCAAGGTCAAGTTTGCACAAGATGGATGTATGATAATTGAACTGGGGAATATACATGTGAATGTAAACTACTTATATCAAATGCTCGTAAGGTATCAGTAAATAGGAAAGAGGCCATCATAAGTCAGGGTTGGATAGGGGTGCACAGTCATGATACAAATAGATGGAATAAACATACAATAGAGTGAGAGAGGAGGGCGAACATGAAACGACGGAGAGTAAAGGTGGCAAAGGCACCTATGCATGAAACTATGTCTTGGGACCTGCATATATGCTACCCTGCACGGACTCTTCATCTACTGGGTTTATCCCACACAACCTATGGGTAGGACTGTCATGACGCGTTTATTTCTCATATTCAGGTGCTCTGTCCTACCATTTGTCACTCCAACTCCGTGTTCGTTCCGATCACCATTGTCATGTTCGGCAACCAATTCTCGCTGTTCGCAACAATGACCATGGTGATGCCATCCACAAGCGATCGACGTCCTCGGACTAACTTAGCAGTCATTGTTGGGCCTATCACCTCCTCTGCTCGACCCTCTCCCGATGGTGTTCTGACAATCGGATTATCATGACCTATGTAGTTCCTGCACCTTGTTACCCCCATTCCCTCATTCGCTACTCCTCCTCCGTGTTCGCTCGGCTTCGCCCCTCCCTTCGGCCACACCTCCTCTATGTTCTCTCCGTTCACCCTTTGCCGCATTTCGCCGAACCGCTATTCGCTGCTCGCACATTTCGCCAACAAGGCACGCCATCAAACACGATTGATACCATTTACCCGGCGTAATGATTCATCACTAACCCCATCATCTTTTTAAATCCAACCCCTTTGGGTTTTCGTATGGCCAAAGTATGTTCGCGGAGCGTTCCTTCCGTAGGTCGTGTGGGACCGACCCAGTGGACGAAGAGTCCGTGCAGGGTGACATGTATGCGGGCCCCAAGACATGGTTTCGTACAAGGTACCTTCGCCACCTTTACTCTCCGTCGTTTCATGTTCGCACCCCTCCCTCACTCTATTGTATGTTTATTCCATCTCCTTAGTATCATGACTGCGCACCCCTATCCAACCCTGGCTCATGACAGCCTCTTTCCTATTTACTGATACCGTACGAGCATTAGATATAAGTAGTTTACATTTGCATGTATATTCCCCAGTTCAATTATCATACGTCGTCCATCTTGTGCAAACTTGACCTCACTGTGATCATCGTCTTGAGCCTCTCCTTGAAGATTTCTATCTTCAACCAGCCAAGGACTTAGGCATCACTGGTGAGTTCTCATACTTCATCTTCGTTACCTTAGCCTTCGAACTACTCTCTAAGCTGTTGGCAAAGGGCTCTGAAGGAGCACCTTCGCCAGGGAAGGGACCGTTGAAACTTAGACAGCCCTTCCGCGATATCTTGCACGTTACGTCGTCAAGTGCTGCGAGCTATTTTGCTATGACTGTAGATAGGGCGATCCCCATTCGGGCAAGCCCTTTTGTTTCGTGAACATTCATCGGTTCACCTATTCGCCGAACGGCATACTTATTCGCACAAGTTATTCGGGCATTCGCTGTGTTCACTAATACATGATATTAATGCCTAAAAACCAATCTTGACAAAGATGTGTGTATTTTTATCTGGTTTTATTGATAAATGAATGAATACTCAAAAGTATCAGAATCATCCTCCTGTTGGTATGGTGATTCCAGGCGCTGTAGAGAGGGAAGCCTCGCTGTGGTGACAAACTGCGCAGAACTACTGATGCAGCTGATAGTGAGAGGGAAAGAGGAGTCCGTATTACTACTCTAAGTGGACCCACTATATACTCTGAGAACAATGGGGGTGGCACAACGTGACATCATACTAAAAGACAAGAAAAACCTATAATCCCCAACTAGAGAGCGTAGCCCTCTTACAGCACCTAGATATGATAAGGCAGGTGGGTGGGTGGCTGTTACGGTACGATCCGTCGTAAGGTTGACCGAGGTCGGGGACGAAACCCGAGGCAAGGTCCGAGGTTACGGGGCGAGGTTTGGATGGGGAAGTCGGAGAGGGACTTGGCTTCAGCTTATGTGCTGCGCCGACCCTACGCACGAGTCCCAATTTCGGAGGTAAACGAATAAGAGGCGAGGTTCTGGCTTAAGAGGCGAGGCGTAGAAACTAGCTAGGGATCGAAGGGACACGATAGTTGATTTTCAGACTGAGGAGTAGGAATGCATACAAGGGGGTTATATACGGACGAGGTGCAAGTCAGGGGCGAACAGATTAGTGGAGGTCAGGGCGAGGTAATATACGAATGATGCGTGATGGAGCGGAATCAGTAACTAAGGGGATACGGGCATAGGATCAAGGTCGGATATGAGTTCAAGCTCAAGATCGGGCTCGGGCACGGATAAGTATCATATGTACTCGGGCATGAATATCACAAGGCTCGGGCTCGGAAGAAGGTTCTACCGGTAAGTAGCCGGCCAAAGGCCGGGTCCTTACAGTGGCTACCATTGAATGCTTGATCAGTGAGGTATAACTGATGTCAAACAAAATAATTGGCTTGGTGATGTAAGTAATGTCGAAAGAGCATAGCTAGTCATCTGTAGAGTTCATAGATCTATGGAACCAAGTAATAAAGCAAGTATCTAACACTGGAGGCATGTACAAATTTTCTGGTCTGAAAACCTGTTCAAAAAACTGTAAAGATTTTCCAAATATTTTTAGTGTTTTTAATGTAAAAAAACTTTAACAAAATTTTGTGTTTTTGTTAGAATTTGTTGAGGAAGAAAGAAACTTATAAAAACATATAAAAAAACCCTGCAAAAAACTTTAAACTTTTTTACAATTTTCTTCCTCAACAAAGTTTTTTGAACAGTTTTTCAGGCAAGAAAACTTTTCCATGCCTGCAGTGTAATGTCTAGTTACTGTATGAGCGTTGATGCTGTTTGAGACAGTGAGTATGACTTGAGATCAGCTTCTGGGCTGACTCAAGTGTATGAAAACGAGTGCAAGGGGCTTTTCTGGATAGAGTAACATACAGTAAGGTCTCTGTATTTATGGGAAAAAGGAAATGATTTTCTATCTATTATTTCTGGGTGGAAGAGCCCGTGAATGCATTCAGACAGGATAGGGGGTGATTATAAATCATGAAAAAAATAATAAAAAATAAAAATAAAAATAAAAACATATGATAAGGATAATCCTACAGGGGGATTCAAGAGATGGCTTATATGGGCATACATAATGCTCCTCTCAACATATAATGGCTCCACAATTGGCTATCCTTGCCCTGCAGACAGTCAGCATCATTGGTTCCTTCCTTGAGATCCAATGTATATGCACCTGCATATGCATTTGATCTCCGTGTCCCTTCCAAAGGACAGTCAAATCGTTTTGAATCATTGTTCCACTTGCCTCCCGCAAGCTCCGGTGCCTTCATACAGCATTTGTGGTGCTATAGAAATCATTCTCTCTTTTATTCCCATTCAAGCTGTCCCTCCAATCCAGTGCTTGATCAACACACAAGCACCTCACTCAGCTAGATCTGTTGGCTGATGGATGGCTGCTGACTGATGCTTGTGATGCCATGACATCACCAACATCCTTGTTGGCCCATTTAACCAGTAATTATACTGGTTAAACCATTAGATAACTCTTCTAAAATTGTGTAAATGTATTTTAGTGTTTTGGCAAAGGAGTGTGGATATTGGATTAAGAGAAAGTACAGTTACAAAGCATTTATCACCACAGAGAGTTGCGAGATCGATAGGTGCTAGATAGTATACTCCAGAGAATTAAATTTGAACAGTTATAGCACATGCACAGAAGGACTTAGATTGCCCACGGGGACATGTCCGAACCCAGTTCATAGGAATGTCCCAGGGTCCTGAGGAGCTCGGGCAGCAAGTTCTTCATATGCTCATCGTTCATGACCTCGGCCCAGTCAGGGTGATGTCTCACAGTACAGCGCGATTGCACACCATAATGCTACCCACAACTCACGGAGTGAATATGTATCTTTCACATTCATACTGCTTTCCTCATTCGGGATATGCGGCAGTGGGGTGCACCTGGAGGTTGTACGGCGGGACAAATTTTCTCAAAGAAGCCTGAGAACGGTGTGCCTTATTCAGTAACTTGCGCGACATAAGATGGTCAGGTTGTAAAGATGTCATGGAACTCAGCTCTTGTGCACGTATCAGAACACAGGAGGTCATTATCCGCGTGGATATGCACCAACATGTCTCTGAAGCTGATGTGAACGAGAAAATTGATACCCTGGACTGGTGACGTCCAGATTAGCGTCCTTGGATAATGGTGAATAAAGACGATGCTGAATACGTACGAATCGAACGTTACGATGCCGACTTGGGTACCCAAGCTCAATGCTGTTCAGCCTGACCTGAGGTTGAGCAACACGAAGTATTGCATGCCGCTATGAACAGTACTCCAGCTTGACCCTGATTGATGTTTTTACCTAGAGTATGCAAATCCAAACTGTGCCTATCAAGTAATACCACATGCATTATATAAAGTTTATGACACATCTGCCCTTCTGAGAGTGTCGTACTGATGCAATGTGCACTACTGTAGTGCGGCCTGCAGTGGCGCGGATGTCAATTCGCAAGGCGGGCAGTATGGCAATGCGCTGCAAGCCGCGGCTGCATCATATCATTGTAGAGACGTGGTCGTTCGCCTGCTGCTGGAAAAGGGCGCGCACGTCAACGCCCAAGGGGGGGAGCATGGCAGCGCGTTGCGGGCTGCATCGTCAAACCATCACCGCGACGACATTGTTCAGCTGCTGCTCAACCATGGATCGGACTCTGTCAGTGCAAACGCAGGAGCTAGCAATGCCTGAGGCAGCGTTGCCTGTCAGTGGACACGTAACATATCACATCGTAAGTAAAAATCCGTTGATAAGTAAGTCGCATCGGATTCACGATGATGGCCATTGTAAACAGTTATGGTTGTAAGCTTGTTACCCCAGAGCACTCGCTTCGAAACAGAGGCACAACCAACACCAAAGACAGACACGAACATGCAGAGTCGGATGGGTACCAGATCAAACTTATCCGAAACGCCGGACGGCCACTGCGAGTCCACCTGTATCTCCATTCCCCGGAATAGTTGGCCGAATATAGACCTACCACTCTGAGGAAAGAGCAAGGTCCAGACCACAGTGGCACGTGGGGTCTAATTAGATTACTAATTGGTGCTATCCGCTCGCAGGATCACCAGCCTCATTCAAAGTCATTCATGAAACCCCAAACCCATCTCTCAGTCGATGACAATCTATCGCGGCATCAAGCACTCCAGCGCCGCTCGCTTGCCGTTCGCTGTACTGAAGTTGTACGTCTATTTGGTCCATTTGCCTTCATTGCGTTCGGTGGACCCGCAGCCAACATTGTGATGCTGAGGAAGGTACGCTGGCACTGGGATACACGCAGAGCTCGTTTCAATTTACTACGTCAGCCCCATAGATCTTTGTGGTACGCGAAAAATGGGTAGACGATAAGACTTTCACCGATCTCTTCGCGTTGGGAAATGCGCTTCCAGGCCCGAGTTTCTCGCAGGTGCGACGTATCCAGTTCATGTCACTTCATTCCATGATTTGGTGGAGTACTTAAGACTGACCGTGATTCCTAAAGCTTGCCTTTGCTATTGCTCTCTTACGAGGGGGCCCTATACCAGCACTGCTCTCATTCGTGTTGCTCACGTACTCTGTTGCTCACCATATTCTCACATGAACATACATCTCATATTTTTTTTTCTAGCGCCCCAGGAGCCTTAGCCATGCTCGGTCTAGGGTTTGGAGTGCGCCATATCCCTGCTTCGCTGCCGGATGTAGTCTTCGCCCTTTTCTCCGGGCTCAACGCAGCCGCAGTTGGTCTCATCTCACTCGCGGCCTACGATCTCTCTGCGAAGGTCATAACAGATCCTCTGACGCGCATCGAAGTCCTTTTGGCTGCAGCATTCGGGAGCTGCTTCCAATCACAATGGTTATACCCTGTACTAATCGTCGGTGGTGGGCTTGCTACCCTCGCTTACGACGTGTTTGTTGAGCGGCGGGAGAAGCGAAGGGTACGGTTCCAACAACTGGAGGAGACTGGGAATACCCCCCAAACGGGTGTCGGTGGTACCTTTGGAGAAAACATTGAACTACATGGTGTACCGCCGCCTGAACCCGCAACTGCCCTTCCATCTTTTGCAAATTTCCGGACAGAAAATAATTCGAATGAGGCACCGTCGTCGGATCCGGAGCCAAACCAATCCGCACTGTCTCACAGACGTTCGGCAGCTATAGAGGCAACTCCAACGCAGCAGAATCATGAGCCTGAGTACCCAGAGTTCCCTTATTATTCTCTCAGCATGGTCACCGGGTTGTGCATGTCTGTTGCTGTGTAATATTTGATTGCAGTATCGCATGCTAACCACTGTTCCTTCCTAGGACTGCGCTTTTCATCGCTTTTCTTATCATTGTCCTTGTCCTTCGAGCCACCGTTGCGCGGCAGCGGGCGTTTGACTTCTTTGTCAACTTGTTGATAGCAGGAACAATAATATTTGTGAGTTATAACCCCGAAACCCTGGACATGCAAATTCAGAAATGATCATACGCGTAGGGTGGCGGTCCGGTTGTCGTCCCGCTGTTGCGCACGTATACAGTGGATCCGGGTTGGTACGCTCTGCATAGCAGAATTACACCCTCCAGCTGCTTATTATCCCCTGCCTTTAGGGTCAATGCCCGCGACTTCCTTCTGGGTTTTGCTGTGATCCAGGCTATCCCTGGCCCACTCTTCAATTTCTCTGTCTTCCTCGGTGTTCTCACACTTCCCTCTCAGCCTGTAGTCGGCGGAATTCTCGGATGTGTCGCGATTTTCCTCCCAGGGATTGTCCTGAAGATGGGGCTCCTTCCCTTATACACTAAGTGGCGGTCGATCAAGACGACAAGAAGCGTATTGAGAGGCTTAAATGCCGCAGCCGTCGGTCTGGTGCATATTCACCGTAATCACATGTGAGGAGATGCCACTCACAACGATAATTCAATGCAGATATTTGCGGCTACATACCGTCTTCTCCGAGTGGGATTTATATCCAGAGGCACAGATGCATCTGCACCAGCCGTCACTTCATCACTCGAACAGGACGGCTGGTGGGTAGTTATCACGGCGACCACATTTGTTGGCTGTGAGTGGTTTAACCTTCCTGCGCCGGCTGCCATCGCTGGCGGAGCCGTGGGAGGTATAGCGTGGTGGGGTGTTACTAGAAGATAGGTGTAAGAAATCTCAGACTCCATTATTGTAAGTTCCGACTTGCATCTTTGCCGACGATGATATTCACGTGGATTACTTTAATTTCCTTTGAGTTCCGGATCCCAGGATGTAGCTGTAGCTATGTAATAACCACTTCAATCTGTGGCTCATGTGTAGGCGTCTCACGGAGAATTTTACAACTCATGTTGTCTAACTAGTGGAGCCCACCGAGCTCATTTCACTCCCCACTGAAAAAAGATATATGGTATACATAGGGAATGGACCGATAGCCATGAAACTAAGGACTTGGAAACTAATATCGTTTCTGGTGAGGGTTTCACGGATATGTGAGCGTTCCAAGCGGCCATGTTGTAAGCCGCGTGGCACTGTACAGTAATTTTTGTAACTTATATTTGCGTATACAGCAGTTTGGGTAATGTAAATTCAGTGGTGTCACCAGTCTGAAGGGTATTGCCGGCAAATGCCTTCTCCACAGGCGATTCATCGATGCTCGCTGAAGCTGCCGGTGTGACTCAAGGGCCGCCGGAACGGAGGCATTGCTTATCTCTAAGTAGTTTTCTGCTTCGGTCGATTATTGTTGTTGGTCCACGACATAAGGCTGAGGGCATGAGCCCGGTCGAGAGGACTAACCTTGTTTCATGTATACTATACAGTTAGTCCAAATCAAGATATATATACCATACTGTATATGTGCAGCAAATCCGCGTTAGAACCACCAATTGTGGGCTCAATGCCGGCTCAGGCAAGCTTAATTGGCTCGGCTCGGCTTCGGGCCAGAGCCCCACAAACGGTACAGGATGATGACGTACATATCTAATCTAGATGCCTTTCATAGAGATAAGTAGAGCCATTTTTTGAACATATCGCATCGCCGATCATGGGCCCCGGTCCCGCACAGGTACCGTCACTCAAGTGGTGGCATGACAACCACCATGCAGTGGCGCCTTCTAAAGAAGGACTCCAGCAGCAAGTTCATCAGTATTCGTCCACACCAAAATAATTTTATTTATTTATTGGAACTCTATTTGACTCGTTCATTTTCTGTATAAGTATCCTTCGTATATCAGACTATCAGACCTGTGAGTGCACGCCGTGTGGTCTTTCAATCTCTAACATGTTGAGGTTGACCATCTTCTTGTGCGTTGCCGCACTAGTGTCGGCGCGCAGGGGCAGAGATCGACATCCCAACTTCCCCCCGCGTCCCGCAGTGCCTCTCCTGCCTACTCCAGACACTCCGCTTACAGACAGGTCTGGCGCACCATTACCTCCTTTGAACACGACGTACTTCTTCGATCAACTTATCGATCACGCGAAGCCCTCAAAGGGAACATTTAAACAACGTTTTTGGACCACGTAAGGCCGTGTACATTCTTCTCTGAGGCAGTCTAAATTAAACTTCAAGGCAGCTGGCAATTTTATCAACCAGATCTGTCAATACGCCATATATGTAAAGGTCTATTTCTTTAACTATAATGATTTCAAGGCGGACCTGTCATCCTATTCACACGGTAACACCGGGTGAGAGCCAATGCAGCATCATTCACCGGCTATCTCACCAATGCGTATGTTGACCTCTTAAATCGCAAATCTAACCCTCATGCCTCATACCTATGGCTCTTCAGAACCATCAAGGGCCTCATTTCTCAAGCCAACAATGGCTCCACGGTTGTTCTGGAACACCGCTTCTTCGGCCTATCTAACCCCATCGATAACCTCGAGGACGAGAGTCTCCAACTCCTCACTATTGATCAGGTATGTTGACATTGGAAGGGTACTGATAACAGTCTGCATTTTTCCGCACGAGTTGCATTTGCCCTGAGCGCGACACATTGTTCTATGGACCGGTTGGGTTTGTGGTCCACGAGCCCAGTATGGTGTTTCAACTTATGGTCTCCACGTGTGTTTCCTCCTGGCCAACCCATTTCACAGTCCAGGAATATTATGCTGACGTGACTTACACCTCTTGACTCTTCACTGTTATGCGGACCTTTTTCGCTACATTTCCCGTCAGCTCTTTTCGCTATCCACATTTCTTCTCGTATTCTATCAGCATACGCTAGACTCGTTCACCGACACGCCTTGACATTTACAGGCTGCGAAAGACCTCACATACTTCGCCAAAAATGTGCACTTGCCGCAACCTAATGGAGATAAAATCAACGCGGATGCCGTGCCATGGATTTTGGTGGGCAGCAGCTATAGTGGTACGTGTTCAGCATGTTATTATTCAGTCCGTATTGTTCGTGACCGAGATGGGTTCATGGTTGTTATGATGTCGTTCCATCCGACATCATGCAGCTATTTCACCCACATGCTTTTCTGAAACCATGGGGCTGCTTTCTTTTATTTATCACTTATTATTTCCTTGTCAACCAGGGGCATTAACGAGCTGGACCATGGTGGAGTACGCCTGTTGCTGGCTTTCTGAACTCTGTCCATGAGAGCTGACGATGTCCATATGGAAGCCAACATGGAGTCTTCTGGGCGGGTTACGCGTCCTCAGCGATCGTTGAGGCAATCACGTGAGTTCACACTTTGTACCCTCACATCTTGTTGCCGTATACAATACCCACGCCCAGTGACTATTGGGCGTACTTCGAACCCATCCGCCAGAATATGCCGAAAAACTGCTCTGCAGACATCGAGGCAGTGATTATGCACATTGACGAGGTATTTACCTGCGGTAAACCGCAAGAGAAACAGGCCATCAAAGCGACCTTTGGCTTGGAAGACGTCACGCACCTTGACGACGCAGCAGGATCATGTACGTGTGCCAAGGTTTCAGCTTAGCCCCTGGCCCTAAAAAACGCTTGTTCGACTTCAGTACGCAACATTCTCTGGGACTGGCAAAACCTCCAGCCATACGTCGGCCCAAACGCGACTTTTTTCCAGTCATGTGATGCGATAGAGGTTAAAAATGGCGTGAACGCACCTGCCACTGGCTGGGGACTCAATCACGCCCTCTCTGCCTGGGGCTCATATTTCAAGACGGTGTATTTGCCGCAGTGTGAGTACAATGATGCAGTTTGTTGGGGAATGTACTTATTGTCATTTGATCTGCAGTATGTGGCACCACTAACGCAGAGTGTGTTCTACCTGAAATTACAACCATGTTCTTTTAGCTAAGCGTCCTTGGGTGCATTGCTGCCTAGGGACTGCCTTGGGACATATAACACGTCTCAGGCATTCTGGACTAATACCACCATAGACAACGTTAATCGGTCATGGATGTTGTGTGCGTACCATTTCATTTTTGTATATCCTAACATGTCTCCTCACGCACTATGCAGTGCTGTTAGTTTTAGCTCCACCGTGCAGTTTTCGCGGGGGCTCACCTATCATTAGTTGCAACGAATTAGGTTACTTCCAAGAGGGTGCGCCCAAAACATGGCCCAGTCCTGTGACGCGGCTTGTGCAGCCGTTTTCTGTCGTCTTTTTGCCATTGGTCATTGTTTGACATTCATTCGCATTGACTTTTATACCCACAACCATCCGTAGCGCCAATGTAACCAAATGTTCCCCAAGGCGTTCCCGACACCACCGACTCCCAAAGCAGTGGCCACCAATGCAAAATTCAAGGGTTGGAATGTGAATTTAGATAGGGTGTTCTTTGCAAATGGGAAACGTGCGTCCCACTGGTTTCTCCTGACTCCCTCGGTCGCTCACGCAAGGTTTGATTTCTTTATTTGATGTTCGCAGAAGATCCATAGCGCGAAGCGACTGTCTCCAGCGACTTCCACCACCGCTTATCTTCCCCCTCGCAGCCCATCTTCGTTGGCAACGGTTTTCACTGCTCTGACATGGTCGTGATGGCTTCAGTGGACCCTACCATCAAAGTGGTGATGGATGCCGGGGTTGCAACGTTGACAAAGTGGGTCAGTCAGTGGCCTAGAAGCAGTTACACTATATCGGCACTGGATTCTGCGCCATCCCCGCCGCCTTTCGTGCCACTGAGTATCCTAGGTAGTGTCGCAAGTGCGGCGCCGGAGGCTGTTCCTGCCGTGGCGACTCAGGCAACAGGCTCCCCGCCACCTAACTCTGGAGGGTCAGGACAGTTTGCGATTCCGAATGCCATGGTGAGACAGTGTGGTGCTTTGAATTGCGGCTCGATACCACATTTTTATGGAGTGCAAAATGTACTTCTATGTATATAATATTTTGTGGGATTACACACGCTTTTACACATCGAACAAGACAGCGGACCTAACGGCAAAACAAGTTTGGCCGACGACGAAGATGAAACGCGGTAAAGCGAAGGGAAGACGGACATCTGTTTGAGATCGAAGTTCACCATGAGAAAACAGCAGGCAGTGCTAGACACGAAATTAACCTACACATATCTCATTAATGACCCGATGAAGCACTATGGTCCTTGATATCTCTATTACTTCTTTAAAAGATCAATTATACTGTTTCATAGCCTATGCTTCAGATAAGCAACCACGTACGAAGACAAAGTCCAAACTCACGAGGTTCAGATCCTTAATTTTCTGCTCGGCGGTCACCCATGCCTCCTTAGGCCTCTGGAGTACCTTGTAATGGGTTTTAGGCCTTTGGCATATGACCTGCATAATCCCAAATTTTCCTGGTGACATGCTAGGTTTTAGAACGGTCTCATTTACTTTACCACACCTCTCCTTTGCGGTAATATAGACCATATCTACAAACCAATAACATTGATGTTGCAGGAGATGGCAGGATACCATTATTGATCGCCCCCTCTCATGTGTAGCCAGTACTTCCACTTTTGAGCACTGCTTCGAAGCAGCATTCAAAGCAGCACTTGAAAGTGGACGTAGACCGACTACCCTTGATGGAGGGTGATTGATAATTGTATCCTACCATCTCCTGCAACATCAATGCTACTGGTTTGTGAACATGGTCTATAATGCTGCAAAGGAGAGGTGTGGTAAAGTAAATGAGACCATTCTAAAACCTAGCATGTCACCAGGAAATTTTGGGCTTGTGCAGGTCATATTGGTTGCTTTGGAAAAGGACTTTTCCAAAGCAATCATCATGGTAGATAGATACATGGGGTTGAACTAGAGGGTCACAACATAAGTGACAAACATAGAAAGATTGTGGGTGTGAACTCAGGCCAAGCTTGAGAAGTTCATTACAGCTCCTTTTTTGCAGATGCCATACGGTTACCTCGGGATGCATATATAATTTCTGTGAGCGGTCTATGACATTACGTATGAGAAAGGATAATGGCGCTGGTTCAACCAAATTGGACTGACCCTTCGCATCGAAGCGCAAAGCTATACACAATATACACATATGCTGTTATTAGGAGTCCTGCGGGTTTTTCATACCTGAAGAGAGCCAGTTATTTTCCCTCTCGAAATAGACATTAAGAGTGTATCCCTTTCCAAGCCTTGACTTCAAAGCGACCGAAGACCCCTCCGCAACAAGTTTAACCGGTGCAACAAGAATTGTGATGTGATCCGCAAGATCTGCCTCGTCCAAAAGCTGGTGATAGAAGGCTCAAAGACAGGAAAGAGAGATAGCGGAGTCCAGCTTACGTGTGTCGTGAACACAATCGTGCACTCATCCTTCACGTCTCTCAAAGTTCTCCAAATTGACCGTCTCGAAAGCGGATCGACACCTGAAGTACACTCATCCACAAGGACAACTAGTTCCGAAGACATTCAGCTACCCAGTTCCAAGTAACACCATGAGTGAGAACTCACTCTCCGACCCTCCAACAAGGTAGATTGCCAACTGGAGTTTTCTCTTGTGTCCACCACTCGAACGCCCAGCATTTTCATGGAGCTCTCCCGCAAGTCCACAGTCTTGGGAGAAGATGTTCGAATTCTGCTGGAGTTCGCTCCACGTATCCAAGTCGCTGATTTTGGGAAGGAGTGTCAGAATCGTGGTCCTCGGTGGGGCAATTTATAGCACCCCACAACTGCATCGTCTGCAAGCAGGTCAACTCTGAAAGAGAACGTTCTTCTGAGGCACGATTGCCAGCGCTCCGCTCGGGGGGCGACTTGGACCTTTCCACCTCAGCCCCTTCTTCCTTCTCGAGCAGCTTTCCCGTGGCGGTTGGCCCGGAAAAGACCACAGACCCACCAGATCTCCTAATCAAACCGGTTAATACACCCAACGCCGTACTCTTCCCCGTCCCGTTACTCCCCAACAATACAAATAGGCCGCCTCGTGGCACAGTGAAAGAGAGATCCGCAATCGCTGTGACAACGTCCGGATCAGATTCATCAGGCACAATAAACCAGCGCCATGGACGAAAAAATGCTGAGAACGTCGATGGCGGGAATGTTTTTTACAAGGTGGTTGATCATGATTGCTGGTGGCTCTGTAGCCGGAACAGAAACTGTTTTTACTTCATCGGGCAAAGTAGTGGTCGCAGGGCCACGTGTCTGCCGAGGGCGGAACCACGAGCGCGTGAATGGTGATGCTGGATCATGTGCATCATCATAGTGGCCTTCGAGCCAGACAGCGATCAAGGGGTCGAGGAAGACATCAACCTTGAAGTTACATGAAGTAAATTGATGAACGTCAAAATATCAGACGACCATGGTTTGGTTGCAAAGCCAGGCATATGGACTCACCAAACCCACTAGAATAAGAGACAACAACATCAACCCATGGTCTGGATCTGGAGTCAAGACGGAGGTCGGAATCTGCTGTACTTCAAAGCCTGCCATAGCCCTATGAATGTGCCATCACACACACGTGAGAGGAGACCCGCGAAAACAAAAGAACCCTGCCTTACCGTGCGGAAAAGGCGTAGAATGAGGGCGAGAAGATTAGGTCAAATCAGCTGGTGGCGCCCGTGCTTGCGTTCGACGACACCAAGGCCAACAGTGCCAAAATTACAGCGGTCGACGGTGCTGCCACAGCGAGGGCGGGAGAGAAGGGAGTGCAATCAAGAACGAATACGATCCGAGAGATAGCCTAAGACGATATTTAAATCTCGTTGTCAGGAATACAAGGGAAAGTTCTTGACCAGTAAGGAGGTGCAAAACGATCATGACACCAACGTTGGTGCCTGCAAAATTTCGAAACCGCCAGAGGATAGCAGTGAGTATCCAACCTGGAAAGTAAGCGAGGGAAATGGAGGCATGCCAGGGCCTGCCGTGTCTCGACATCAATTCAAAGGGAAGGAGAGCGAGACTTGATTCTTACAAGATGCGTTGGGCATCCCATGGGACCGTTAATGTGAGGTGGGGCTAGCGCTTCGTTCGGTCACGTAGGATCCCGGAAAGTGCCAAGGAAGTTGATGAAAAGTGCAAGGACTAGGAGAGTGCGGAGACCACTGATATAACCTGATGATAACAGGGGTCAGACATGGGAGGATGAACGAACGGGAAAAGCCAAGGCGAGACAAGGGGACGAAATGAGAGCGAAAAAATGGCTGTTCAACAGTATGCAATGAACAATACGCACTGAGCCTGATTTTTAATGCCTGTTGCTGGTTCGTCTCCATGGTCTGGGAGTAGTGCTGTCCAAGTCCCGTCTAAAGACCCGGCCTAGCCCGAGCCGGGACGCAAGAAGACGAAGACGGGACGGGCCATGCCGGTTACCCCCAGCACGTGAGTGAAATGCGGGGATGCACATGTTGTGGGCGCGGCAATGGATCCACGAAACTTTGCCCATGCAGTGCACGGAGCTCGCTCACGCCGCGTTGCCTCTCAGACACCGTGGACGCGAAGACGACCGAGTAGCGTGTGATGATCGACGCGCGCTTCAACTGGACGCCGAGAACACGTGGGAGCTGCAGGCGTTGCGATGTCTTCGATGACAGGTCCGAGAAATTACGCATTATGCGATGTAGACCACCAAGACGGATGGAGAGAGTGTGACTTGACAAACCAGGAGGTGTTTGCCGATACGGCGCCTCTCGTCGTCTTTTTCCGCCTACCACCTCGAACACTGCGAACAATGAACAACGTTAAGGGCAACGATAAGGGCACAGTAGCGTAAGTCCACGATCACTTCTCTACTGAGCCAACGGTTCACTCTCCACCACGAAGTATTCCTGCAGGAATCAAAGTTGCTGGAAAGAACTCTTTCGTTTGCGCTGCCTATTGCATACTGACACATGCCGATCGACAACAGACCTGAAATGCGACCACCTTCCCAATGTCGGACTGTTCTGCAAACGTCCTGGTAACTACTACGTAAAACTCTGTGTCGACAAGGATACCCAGAAGACTGCGGTAGCTGCGAGGGGGAACACTGCCTCGTGGAATGGGTCCTTCTATTTGTGCGTTTAATTCCAATGTTATTATCTTCACGCGACTTAAGTCCACGCCCAGCAAGGACTTTCATGGGTCTTCGGTATTAGGAATCGAAGTCTACGGGCACCGTATCTTTACACGTGATGACTACATAGGTGGTGCGAAGGAACGGATTGAGTTGCTGCTTGCCGAAGGAGGAACTGGAGGTCAGTCCTTTTCGTTCATCGACGGAATGCACGCGTAATCATCAAACACAGCAGCCGTTGCTCGCAAACTGCGAAAATCAGATAAGGCAGGGAAGATCCATGATGGTCTGGCTGTCATAGAGTTCACCCTCACGTCTTTCGCGACGTCCGACGAGGCGCAGAAGGCCGAGTTGAGCGAAGCCGTCAGCGGAACGAGAGTGGTCGATAATATGAACCCGCCGCCGTCCCTAATCACTTGTGTACGGAATGTGGTCAACTGGGTCACTTCGACCACCAATGCTATCGATCCAATAGCGGCGTCTTGGGATCCCCTCCTTCGCAAGGTCCAGCTGTTTACCAGTATTGTGGATAAGGCCTCAGAGGTATGGTTAGGTTGGTCGTCTCCTAGGGTATCTCATTGACACGGTGAGCTTTGATTCTAGGTCCATCCCTATGCGAAAATGGCATGGTCCATCCTGTCTCTTGCACATACGGTACATCCATGACATACGCCAACCGGATACATATAGCTGACATCTGGGGTTGACACTATTTAGACGATCATTGATCAGATGGACCGAGACGATAGCATTCATGGTCTGGCCAAAATTATTGGAGACACCTATGACTTCGTCGATCAGACAGAACCGTTAAAGAAAATTGAATCACACAAGTCAATTATCCTATCCTTGGCACAACAAACGTTAGAGTGCAGCTACTTTATTCGCGCCTACGCAAAAAACAAGGGTTTCTGTATGTTGAACCCACTGTCAGGTGGCCATAGCTGACGATCTTTGTTCAGGGAAAAGAACGGTGAAAAATCTATGGTCGGATGTCGACCGCAAGGTCAAACAATACCGGGAAACGTTCAACAATCTCAGGTTGGCGTTACAAGAACAGGCCATCATTCATACCGAAATCACTGTACTTCGTGTTCTGGATGCCGTCGGCGACCTCTGTGAGTTTTCTGACTTTGGGCCTTTCCCGAGGCTAATACACCTTGCAACTAGCCGTGGAAGTTCATCTTAATGACATGCCCTATGCACCGGGAGCTGGATGCGATCCTACAAAAGGCTGTTTGCCGGGTACTCGCGAGAAAGTTATTAGGGAGATCTGCGATTGGGCCAACCAGGATAGCGACGACACCCCTAGGATATTTTTCTTAAACGATGTTGCAGGTGCCGGAAAATCTGCAATTGCTCACGAGGTCGCTCGACGATTTGACAGGCTAAAACGTCTCGGATCGTCGTACTGTTTTGACCGCGATCATCCGGCAGAACGATCCCCCGACAATACCTTTAGCACTATTGCTCGTGATCTGGCTGATCTGGACCCACAACGCAAAGCATCGTTGGTGAAAGTGGTCGGAGAGCAGAGAGCCCTTCGGACCACACGCATACCTCATCAGCAGTTCCAGAAGTTCATTTTGGACGCCGCCCATGGGCTAACGACCATCGGACCAACGGTGATCGTCATTGATGCATTGGATGAGAGCGGAGACCGGGAATGTCGCCAGGGTCTCTTGTCTGTCCTTGGCAACGAAGCTGCAAAACTGCCGTCCAATTTCCGTGTTCTTATCACTTCGCGTGCGGAAAAGGACATCCAGGACGCCCTTCTTGGGAAGAAGCATGTGCTGTCCAGGTCCATAAAGGATATTGACCCCAACCCTGCCGATGACGTCTCTCGCTTTGTGAAAGATCAACTAGGCCACATTACGGCCCTTGAGCGTAGATGGCCCAACAATGGCTGGTGTCAATTATTAGTGGATAAATCTGAAGGTCACTTTCAATGGGCGTCCACTGCTTGTCGATTCGTCAAAGGAGATGGGACACAAGGTCTCGACCCTGCCGAGCAACTGGATACCCTTTTGGCCTCAACATCACAGAACACGCACCTCAGTCGGTTGGATGGGTTATACCTCAACATACTGAAGGAAATATTCAGAGTGGGAGACCACCCTGTTATCGTGCGTCGATTCCGATCGGTCATGGGCTGCATACTGTTAGTCAGAGAACCCCTGTCCATCTATGCTCTCCGGAAGTTGTGTGATGAAACCGAGTCGAGCAATGCGGTGGATTTGATAGTTGGGCCAATGGGATCTTTGTTGAGCGGTGTCGCACAGGAAACTGACCCAATTCGTCTGCTGCACACGTCATTTCGTGACTTTCTAACAGACGATGGCCGGAGTGGACCCTATTACATCGATATATCTTCACACAAGGACCGCCTTGCGTTCTCATGCTTGCGCGTGATGGAGGATGAACTTTGTTTCAACATTTGTCAGCTTGAAACTTCACATCTGCGCAATGACGATATTGTCGACTTGGCGACACGGACCAAGAAATATATATCCCCACAACTTTCTTACTCTTGCCGTTTTTGGGCGGACCATGTTCGCGCCACCACCTTTACGCCGGGCATAGGTGCAAAGGTGAAGGAGTTCTTTCAGACTAGGCTACTCTACTGGCTTGAAGTTTTGAGTTTGATCAAGAAGGTATCCGATGCATCAGTAGCGCTCTCGTCAATAATGGACTGGAGTCAGGTGAGTGCCTGAGTTGTTATGAGCTCCGACGTAGTCTAATGAACTTCAGGATAATGACATTACAGCATTAATAACGGATGCCCGCAAGTTTGTAGCTACGTTCGGGAGTGTAATCTCTCAGAGTGCTCCCCATCTCTATTTGTCGGCACTCCCGTTTGCACCTGAACGATCGAAACTAAGCGAGACTTACCTCCCACGATTTCCACGACTACTCAGCGTCGAGATCGGGAAAGTGGCGACGTGGCTTCCTATTCAAACCGTTCTGGTAGGTCATACCATGGCCGTCTGGTCGGTGGCGTTCTCGCATGACGGCAAGCGGATTGTCTCCGGGTCTTTTGACCAGACGATCCGTGTGTGGAATGCAGACACCGGGGAGGGAATTTCAGCACCATTCGAAGGCCACACCCACAGTGTCTTGTCGGTGGCGTTCTCGCACGACGGCAAGCGCATCGTCTCTGGGTCTCGTGACAAGACGATCCGTGTGTGGAATGCAGACACCGGGGAGGTCATTTCAGCACCATCTGAAGGCCACACCGACTGGGTCACATCCGTGGCATTCTCGCCAGACGGCAAACGCATCGTCTCCGCGTCTCGTGACAAGACGATCCGTGTGTGGAATGCAGACACCGCGGAGGTCATTTCAGCACCACTCGAAGGGCACACCGACTGGGTCACGTCGGTGGCGTTCTCGCAGGATGGCAAGCGCATCGTCTCCGGATCTTTTGACCAGACGATCCGTGTGTGGAATGCAGACACCGGGGAGGTCATTTCAGCACCATTCGAAGGGCACACCGGGTTCGTCACGTCCGTGGCATTCTCGCAGGATGGCAAGCGCATCGTCTCCGGGTCTGCAGACAAGACGATCCGTGTGTGTAATGCAGACACCGGGGAGATCATTTCAGCACCATTCGAAGGTCACACCGAGTGGGTCACGTCCGTGGCGTTCTCGCAGGACGGCAAGTGCATCGTCTCCGGGTCTGTAGACGACACGATCTGTGTGTGGAATGCAGACACCGGGGAGGTCATTTCAGGCCCATTCCAAGGCCACACCAGCTTTGTCGAGTCGGTGGCGTTCTCGCCGGACGGCAAGCGCATCGTCTCCGGGTCTGCAGACAGCACGATCCATGTGTGGAATGCAGACACCGAGGAGGTCATTTCAGCACCACTCGAAGGCCACACCGGCCATGTCATGTCGGTGTCATTCTCACCGGATGGCAAGCGCATTGTCTCCGGGTCTGATGACAACACTATCTTTGTGTGGAATGCAGACACCGGGGAGGTCGTTTCAGCACCATTCGAAGGCCACAGCGACTGGGTCACGTCGGTGGTGTTTTCGCAGGACGGCGGGCGCATCGTTTCCGGATCTCGTGACAAGACGGTCCGTGTGTGGAATGCAGACACTGGAGAGGTCATTTCAGCACCATTTGAAGGCCACAGCGAGGACGTCATGTCTGTGGCGTTCTCGCAGGACGGCAAGCGTATCTTCTCCGGGTCTCGTGACAAGACGATCCATGTGTGGAATGCAGACACTGGGGAGGTCATTTCGTCATTCTCGCTGGACGGCAAGCGCAGTGTCTCCAGGTCTGATTACAACACGATCTGTGTGTGGAATGCAGACATCGGGGAGGTCCTTTCAGCACCATTTGAAGGCTACACCGACTGGGTCACGTCGGTGGCGTTCTCGCATGACGGCAAGCGCGTCGTCTCCGGGTCTGATGACCACACGATCCGTGTGTGGAATGCAGACACCGGGGAGGTCCTTTCAGCACCATTCGGAGGCCACAGCGACTGGGTCACGTCGGTGGTGTTTTCGCAGGATGGCGAGCGCATCGTTTCCGGATCTCGTGACAAGACGGTCCGTGTGTGGAATGCAGACACCGGGGAGGTTATTTCAGGCCCATTCCAAGGCCACACCAGCTTTGTCGAGTCGGTGGCGATCTCGCCGGACGGTAAGCGCATCGTCTCCGGGTCTGCAGACAACACGATCCGTGTGTGGACTGCAGACACCGAGGAAGTCATTTCAGCACCATTTGAAGGCCACACCGGCTATGTCATGTCGGTGGCATTCTCGCAGGATGGTAAGCGCATCGTCTCCGGGTCTGCAGACAAGACGATCCGTGTGTGGAATGCAGACACTGGGGAGCTCATTTCAGCACCATCCCCAGGTCAGGCTAGTCAGTAGCTGTTATCTTGATTTGTCGGAACATGACGAAATCTGCTAATATCTTTTGCACAGCTACAGGGCCTGGGTTTCGAAACGACTCACGCCTCGAAAATGGCTGGTTACTAAACTCGCCCTCAGAACTTTTATTCTGGATACCACCTTGGTCGCAAGTAGGTCTATGGCGGCCGGCGAACACCGCTGTCATTGCAAAGGGGTCCACAAAGCTTGATTTTAGCCGGTTTGAGCACGGCAGATCATGGACACGATGCAGAGAGGCCAAATGATTTTGCCTGGGGAAACACTCATTGAAACACAGATATGTTATCACCTACTACAACAATGGTTGGACTTGCAGGTTGTTTTGAGAACATTTCTGCATTTGATTAGCCACTCATGTGCACTAATATAAATATTATTACTCATCTTATGACCCTCCAATCCTTGACCTTCTTTTTTTTTTTTTCTCATCATTTTATTTGACTGCAGGCTGTGTGCCTATGGTGGTCATTACTTGGACCTTTCCCCTTGCTCCCTGGGACTCCCAGCCTCCTGTGTCCTTGCATGGGCTCCTGCACAGACGATGGGTCCTTCCCCCCACTGGCCCATCTTCCTTGAAGATGTTTGTCACCCTGCACTGTTGGTGAGGATAGGTGTTGGCTCTCTCCTGTTTGACAATGATGTGTGTGTGGGTCTGGCTTTGTAAGTGCTCAGCCACTGAAGTGGGCTGGCATGACAAGATAGAGTGTCATGGTGTAGGTAGAAGGGAGTTCTTATAAGGGCAACCTAGGCAGATGCTCTACACTCAAGTAGGGTTGTCCACCATAACGGTTATAATTTAATCATAACTGGATTATCATAAATGAGGATAGTAATACAGATGGAAGATGCACGACTCACCAGCAGTGGTTCTGTTGTCCAGACTGGGGGCCTCAGGGAAGGACAGGTGCCAGCAATCCTGAGCCCCCTCATCCGAGCTAGAGATGGTGATGCCGGAAGGAAAGATGGGAATGGCATGGGATAGAGGATGAGTCCGAAGTCTGTGTTCCCTTACAAGCTCCACATCGATGAACATCCCTGTAGCATCACTGTCAAGGAGGGAGTCAATTGTGAGTGGATGACCTGTGTCAACCGAGTGGACCTTGAGAGCTACTACCTTTGGTGCATCGGTAGAGGTCAGCAGTGTGGACATATAGAGGGAGTGGAAGATTGCATCAGCAGCTGGAGTGATGGGTTGGGTTTTTGGCATGGCTGGTTTGGTTTCAATTAAATCAGGGGTTGGGGTTGGGGGTTGGAGGAGAATGATGCATCATATTGCCCGTGATCCCTACTGTATATGTTTTGAGAACTGATTCGTCAAGCGGGGCATGTCTTTCACCACTGACTGGCCTAAAAACCCTTTCCTTCCTCTTGGACAGGGGCTTCCACCTTCCGTTTGTGTTCCTCCATTGCTGCTGCTACAGATTCAGAGACGCTGCAATGTCTGCCTTTGTGAGGTTTGCACGGATTCATGGCTTGCGAGGTTCAGGACAGTCTGGTGAAATGTGACCAGGTCTCTTACAGTTGTAGCAGATCCACATTTTGGTGTGGCAGCGGGATGAGTCAATGTCCATAGGTGTTGCATTACTGGGTGGTGCTGTGACAACAGGAGCCGTAGCAGGAGTGTGGTGTGGTTGGGCAGGAGGAGGGTGATTAGGAGCATGGGGTGTTTGCACCTTCCTGACCTCTAACAGATGACAATGGTTATGGCCACTCTGACAAGCTGTATCCTTCCAGCCCTTGAGGTCAGGTGGGAGTGAGGGCTGTGCATGGATTTTGTCAAGGATACCTGACAGGACGCCATGAGCATAGGCATCTTCAAGTTCCTCATTATTAAAGCCTGTCCGACCTGCCAAGATCTCAAACTTTAGTTTTCAAACATTTATACATGTATATTACTCTAGTCTGAGAATGCTACATCCTCTGCTTATGCTATATTGGTAGCATAATGGTGCATATAAGCCTATTTTTTCGAATATTAGGATCTTCATAATAAGCTATATAATTTGTACTGAATGGTAGATACTATATCACATATAGTTCTTACAAAATATCAGGTCTTATTATGGACTAGTTATTGAGATATACATGTTTCTTTCTGAATGGCTGTCACGGAGTCAAAATTCAGACTCCACCTTATGTACCCGGAACAGCTGTAATGAACTGCTGGCTATATATATAAATCTCTGCTATGGTACAAACATACATTAAGACTTTTCACATGGAGAATCAGCACATGAGGAATGCATAGGAGTCAGGGACTGGCACTAAAGTGCCACTACCGATACAGTACCATAAAATATGGCTGGCCACAGGCATATTACAGGTTCAAAAATAGACACATAATTATGCAGTGCAACCCTGTGGGACATGCGGTGGCTGATGCCGTGTTGCACTTACATCAGCTCCCCCTGGTGTTTTTCTCCTGCATCACCTCACCGACTGCAGTGACTGACAGTGCTGGCGAAGTCAATGACAGCCCACCATCCTGCTGGGGGTCCCTTGCGCACCTGAAGGCATGCCTTCAGTGGTGTGGGGGACCCATTTCCTGCACTGGATTTGGGTGAGGGCGTGTGCTTCCCCATAGCCAACCCCAGTATGTCTTTAGTGCATGTCCTGCAATGCACTAAGATGTTTAGTGCATTGTGGGACATGCCAGGAACCCACTGACCACACGGCCATGTCCCATAAAAAAGTTAAGTCTGGTTGCTCTTGGGATATGACTGAGCTAATACCAGATTTCTCTATTTTTTAGGGTGTCTTGTTCACTTCCCATCCCTGCATGGCTACCACCACCACATGCAATGATGCTGCTGCCACCACTAGCACCACCTCCATGTGCATCACCCCCACCTCCACATGTCCTGCATGTGCATGCAACGCTGCGGTCACCACCCATGCATGTTCGTGCGTGTGCATATGACACTGTGGTCACCTCCACCTCCACCGGATGTGGATGGGACACAATTGCGGTTAGATGGTCACACCTCACACCAGAGACAATCTGCACACTCATGGTGCTCAAAAACCAGCTTTGTAAATAACTGATGATGTTGTAGTATACTAATACTTACTACTAATGCTTACGGCCTTGGAAATATGAACTGTAAATGCTGTATATGGCCATTTTCTGGCCATACCGTAAGTACCATGTGGTACTGACCCCTCTACTGCACAGCTTATATTCTCAATGAAGATTGACTATATGCACCAACATGCATTGAGTATCGCGGTGAGTGTCTTAGGAGTGGTCACATAGAAAGAAACTAACAATCTCTGCAGGATGACCAAATTCTGCACAGCTAGTCTGTTTCTGCTCTACTGCTGCATTCTTCATCCCTTCCATCTGCTTCTGCACAATCATTGCATGGGAGGATAATCAAAATGGTTATGTCATACAGCATATATGAGTATATAATAGACATTATAAGAGTATTAATAACAACATATAGGAATATATAGTAGTATTTATAAGGAGAATAATAGATGTTATTAGATGATTCTGTATATATTTAAACATCTCGAAGATATATATACATATGAGAGAGTATTAGACTACAAGATAGAGTAACAGATACTTGGACAGATACTTGTAACAGATATGAGTAGGAGTATTAGTATGAATAGTTATAATGAGAGAGTATTAGACTACAATATGGAGTAATAGTAGTTGTCTAGATATTTGTAATATATATGACCAGGAGTACTAATATGAATAGTTATAATGATATAGTGTATATTCAAAGTGGGTAGAAAAATACGAAGAGGCGTAAAAATAAGAATCGGCGTTCTCGTCGGCGGAGTGGCCGCTCAGGGAGGGACAAAAGTAAATTTATTTATATCCCAACAATAAGATTGGCATGTACTTTCACCCTCTTCTTTTCTATAATCTGAGACTAAAATGGGTGAAGCTACATGTAATAAAAAGTTGCGAGCATCTGCCATGCTCCATGGCTTCTGTCTGCTCCTGCTCAATCATCGCTTCTGTCACCTCTTCCATCCTCTCCTGCTAATCATTGATTCATGTGCCTCCCACTGAACCACAGATGCTTGCAACATCCCATGTACCTATGGCAGCCCCCAGTGCACAGGGTAGGTTGATCTGTATCTGCCATGTTCTTACATTTTTGATTACTCGTCATATCCCACAGCTACAGTGGAGAATGGGCCTGTCAGGAAACCATGATCGCACTGTGTGCATGATCGCAGCGTGTGCATGATTGAAATGTGTGCATTATTGCAACCAGTGCATGGTCATAGCCACCATCACACTGTGTGCACCCCAGTGTGATGTGTGATCAAGACCTCCAAGCCTCTCCTAGCCTTCAGCATCCTTCTGCCTTGTGTTACAGTCATTCCCTTCCTGTTGCAGCCATCTCTGACACCATTCCTTTCTTATCTGTCCCTGTCCCTGTTATCGCCAGTGTGATCGCTTATGTAATTCGGGCATTCATGCTAGCATGCCCACAGCTTATAGTTGTAGCTGGCTGGCAGAGGAGTTCCTGAAAGTTTTCTCTTTGGATTCCCCTTCATCAGATATGTCAATGTTGTGTATATAGTTCTCTATCTTCTTTGGATCCCCCTTCATCAGTTCGCTACTTGAGTGTAGAGCATCTGCCTAGGTTGCCCTTATAGGGCTGCTTTCATCCATTGTGAAAGATGACATGGCAAGGTACTACAACCAACACTGAGTTCCAGCCCCAGAGTACCAAGTCAGAGACAAGGTATATTTGGATGCAAGTGACATCCGCACCACACACCCCTCACAGAAGCTTGCCCACCGCTACCTTGGCCCTTCACAGTGATGCGGGGGGTCAGATGGAATGTATACCTCCTCCGACTTCTGACATCCATATCCTGCCTCCACCCCGTCTTCAATGTCATGAAGTTACTCCCAGCACTGGAGGATCCAATTCCAGGTCAGAAGGCTCATCCACCACCTCCGCTGGAAATTGTAGATGGGGAAGAGAATTATGTGGTGGAACGGATCCTAGATAGCCAGTTTATGCAAGGACAACTCCAATTACTCATGAAGTGGGAAGGATACGGGTATGAGGAGAATTCATGGGTCCCAGAGCAAGATGTCTCTGCTCTGGACAAACTCCAAGAGTTTTACAGGACACATGCTGGTGCCCCTCATTGAATCTGCTCACTGGCCTTCTAATCCCTCATGTCCTATGCTTCAAGGATGCAGCATGCTAGAGGGGGGTGATGTCAGGGGACTACCTGTTTTCCAGCTCTGACACCATCCCAACCAATTCTGACACCACCCTGATCCCTGCTCCTATTTCCGACTCTGATTCCAGTTCCACTTCTGGGAGAACTTTTCTGTTCACTTTGCCAATTGTGCTCTGACCTCCACCTTTGGAACAGTGTCAGAAATAAAGCAACTCATGTAGTATGGATCATCATCAAGGGTCAGTCAAGGGGCAGGGTGGTCAAGAATATGCAGGGTTGATGGCAAGTGCCGAGTGTTGTCCCTGGCTGTGGACTAGTGTAGTATAATATGGGCTCGCTTGACATTGGGGGTTCTTAGACTTTTCTCTTTGGATTTTCTCTTATCAGGTGAGAATTCCCTCTCTTGTATATTCTGTTCATTTATTTAAGTACTTTGGATTTCCCCTTGTCAGTTGTGTAGTACTGTGATCTCCACAACTAGCTAGGGTTTCACTTACAGCTGGCATGCCTAGCGTATGCTGTGGAAGGCATCAAAGGGTCTATCCTGTGCATGACCTTGGCTCAGGGTAACCTGGCAAAGTGTCATGACTCGTTTATTTCTTGTGTCCAGTAACTCCATCCTGTCATGACGTGTTTATTTCCTATACCCAGTAGCTCTGTCCTTCCCTTCATCACTCCACCTCTATGTTCACTCTGATCACCCTTTGCCAAGTTCACCAAACGATCTTGGCTACTCGTGTCACTCGCCATGGCCACGCCATCAAAGCACGATCAACGTCCTGCAACTGGCTTGATGGTCCATCACTGGCCCTCATACCTACTCAGCTCAACCCCCTTTTGGATGTTCCTATGGCTGGATTGTCACGACCTGTGTATCTCTTGCACCCAGCTATCCCTGTTTTCCCTTTCACCACTCCTCCTTCACGTTCGCCCGACTTCGCCCTGCCATCTGACCACACCTCATCTATGATCGATGCATTCAGCCTTTGCCACATTCGCCAAATGACCATTCACTGCTCGCATCATTCGCCAGCAGGCACGCCATCAAACACGATCGACATCCTCTACCCGGTATGATGGTTCATCACTGGCCCCATCATCTTCCCAACGCAACCCCTTTAGGTGTTCATATGGCCAGCATGCATTCGCGGGACACCCTAACTGTAGATTGTGTGGGATCAGCCCAGCAGACGAAGAGTCTGTGCAGGGTAACATATATGCAGGTCTCAAGGTGTGTTTTCGTACATAGGTGCCTTCATCGCCTTTTCTCCCCGTCGTTTCACATTGGCACTCCTCCTTGGTTCTATTGTATACGTGTTTCATCTTTTCTGTATCCTGACTGCGCACCACTATCCAACCCTGACTCACAACGGCCTCTTTCCTATTCGCTAGCATCATATGAGCATTCGGGATAACTAGTCTACATTTGCATGTATATTCCCCAGTTCAATTATCATACATCTATCTTGTGCAAAACTTGACCTCACTGTGACCATCGTCTTGAGCCCTCTCCTATAGATTTCTATCTTCAACAAGAGGAGGACTTAAGAACCACTGGTGAGTTTTCATACTTTACCTTCGTTACCCTACAGTGTTCGACGGCACTTTTCGGCAACTCGCGAGTGCCATTCTGAAAAAGCTTTCTTCCTCTGGAAAACAGCCATTATTTAGAATATAAGTAGTGGAACAGATAGGTAATTGGTACTTCTTCATTGTGAACTGAGCAGTTTTCTGATATCTTAAAATTTGCAAAATATTTACCAAAAATGTGATGGGGTTATATTAAAAGTGCCCTAGGGCACTGTAGAAGCACCAGGAAGCGCCAGACCTATCTCTAAAGCCTTCAGGATATCTCCAATAGCTCCAATATGACGGTGGGATTTGTAAATCTTAACTGCAAAGGCAGCCTGTTGCATATTTAACCCTTTTCTTCTCACAGTTGTTAGAATTACTGTAATATAATAATTGAAAATATACTTACTCATATGCATCCATATACCTCCATGTTTTGCGAAAGAACTTGCGAATAAGTTTGACATCAACCGAGTCAAGTATTTCTGGCACAAGTTTTTGAGCTGTCGCAAATTTGCAGTCTGATACAGCCCGGTACTCTACAGATACTTTGTTGTGGGTATGTCATATATGCCAGTCAAAGAACACATACTGTGTTTCGCCCATCCCCAATACATTTCGATAGGATCAAGCTTGCAATGAAACTTCGGTAGAAACATACAGATGTGCCCCTGTTTTTCGATGTATTCTTGTATTAAGGGCTTCTGGTCAATGAAGTCCTTTTGCTGTGACAAGGCACATGTAGCACAACAGAGATTGCTCTCGGACTCATGCACATCTGATGTGCTGTCATCAACAGCGGCCTTGCCCTCTGCTTGTTCAACAGCTGCAACTCGGGCAAGTCTGTCTTTTTCTGCTTGTGATGCTTTGCAGGTAGCACAGACATTCTTAACCTTTGTCTCTCTACCAGCTCTCTCACAGAGAGCATCCCAAACTGAGGTCCGTTCTTTGATAGTTGCTTGGATCCCCTTTGCCTTCCCACGAAGTGCCGGATCTGATTCATCATCATCATAAACCAACCTTTGGATCTGTCCATGAGTGTCAGGTTGTCCTGCTTTGGGGGGTGGGTTAACAAGAGGAATAACTGTGCCATGTAATACCCTTTGCTTGCCACCATATTTTATATCCATGTTCCGGACATTGAGCGCATTGTTGGCAAAGGCTTCATGAGCTGATGAGCAGTCAAAAATCCAGATGCCAATTGCACCTAGATTGAGATACTCAAACACTGAGATTGCCGCTTGTATTTGCTGTAATAACTGAGCATTGTCCCACCAAGGATCACCATTTTCCCCTGGGTGGATGACTTTCCTTGCGTTTCTAACTGAGAGACATTGCTGTTCAGGCAACTGCAGCTGGTGTTCCCACTGCTTGTCAGTGAGGGTGAGCTGCCCTGTGGTCTCCAGGATAAAGTCTGACACATGGACCGACCGACCATTGCCTTTCTTGCACAGCGGTTGCTGTCCTTCGGTAAGCCAGTTATGCCGACACTGTCCATTGGTAGCAACTGACATCTCGTCATTATTGATTGCAACATGAAGCTTCTCATGCACTTCGATTTTTAGCATGCTCCAATCTAACATGTCAGGAGCGATGATAGGCATGAGACTGGACAGCATATGTCAGTATAAACATGGAATGTATCACAGGGTACATACTGTCGGTACTTTGCCAGTTTATTTAAAAAGACTTCTCTTGATTTTATAACATCAGGCCTCTTGTGCCCATCAATATAAAGACCTTTCTTCACTTCGCGGCTTTGATACCCCAGCCTTATCAGCCACCGTTCAGCTGTCTGGAGTGAAATAGTGGATCGCTTCCCAATAATTGCAAGTGATGGTAAAATTACTGTATTGATGTGCCACATAAAAGTTGCAGGCCTAACTTCATCCAGGTTGAGTGCTGCAAGGTATTCTCACACACCTTGGAGGATAGCCTCGTTATCCAAGAGCGTCAGATGTTCATGTTTTGCCTGCTTCTTGGGTACAGGAAGTGCATGATGGGTAAGAACATGACCCTCAAGTTCACGTATCTTACGTGCAAAGTAAGGCCCTTTCCCCATTTGGCGGGCCACATTGAGGCTCGCACTGAGAGTTGGCCATTTGCAATGTGGATTCGCATAATAGTGAGCTCAGAGCTTTACAAAATGAGTTAGAGCAGTGAGTGGCATCAGTGCCTTCACTGCGCGAGGTGTCCAACACTTCCTGGCATCACTGAGCAGTGTCTGAACAATGTTCAGAATATTTGATGGCGCTGCACAATAATCAGCATCCTCATTAACCCACCGCCAAGCCTCAGCAAGGGCCGGATCATTCAACAGCTCCTGTCCCAACTGAGCAAGAACACCTTCAGATGGTGCATCCATGAGGAGTGTCACATCGTCGTCTTCTAACGATTCAGGGCTAAGGATCAAGTCCTCACAGTCGCCATCCAAGGCAGCCTGGAGCTCATCGGCCCAAATTCCATTTGTTTCATCCCACAATGCATAATCATAGCCTTATCTAGATCATGGTCAATGATTACCACATCAAGTTCTGGCTGAGTTTGTGCATGAGATGGATGGTGCCGCTTCAGTGGTGGTTTCTGCCAAAATCAGTAGATATTGTGCAAGAATAATAAATGTATAATCTGACCTACCTGAAATAATTTAGCAAACCCCTCACTGTCGCAATCTTGAACAGATGCAGCCCTATCTACTCCTAGCTTCCTTTTCCAGCAAGCTGTTCGCTCCGAATTACCAGTATAGATGATGGGTCGCTTGCCTTGTCATTTCTGTAACAAAATAATATTCAGTTACTTGAGGACAGAAAATGATAGATGCACGAACCAGGTGTGGTTCAACTTGCAAGCGGTTCAACCGTGCAGTCCGTGGTTTAAAGACATCATATAGCTTTGACAATGCCTCACACACACACTGTTATCAGAGTTTGTTCCACCATCCTTGGAGTGGTTGTCCTCTGAAGTCAGACCATCCTTCAAAGTCTGGTTGTCGTTGGAAGGCTGGTCCTCCTCTGACTCTGGGGTAAAATCAGTATCCACCAAGTCAACCTGTCTGGCCTTCTTGGTAAATCGAGACCCGGTGAGAGAACGCTGATTGCATGCATGTGTGGCTGACTTCCTTGCATGGGGCATGGTTGCTTGCTACTGCACTGTATAAATTTGGAAATCTCCCCAAAATTTGGCAGCGGGCACTTATTTACAAAATTTGGTGTGAACGGCGCATTTAGCTACTTTCACGCCTAAAATACAAGTACAGGCAAAATGACAGAGTATTTGGTCCCACCGTGAGTGGATGAAAAGTAGTGTCGAACACTGTAGTCTTCATATTATTATCTATGCTGTCGGTGAAGGGCTCCGAAGGAGCACCTTCGCCGGCGAAAGGATTGTTGCTACTTAAACAACCTTTCCATGACACCTTGCATGTTACATCGTCAAGTATCACAGGCTACTTCGCTACGACTGTAGATAGGGCGAGCTCCGTTCGGGCAGCCCTCTTATCTTCTGAACATTTATTGGTCCACCTTATTCACTGTGTTCACTAATACATGTTATTAACGCCTGAAAACCAATCTTGACACAAAGGTGGCTTTGGCCTCTCTCCATATGCTCTGCTGGTATCTTTGAAGTTCTACTGCCCTGCTCTTCAGTAGGGTTCACCTGCACTTGATGGGGATTAGCCTCTCCTTGCTTGACTCTCCTCTTGCCACTCTTCTGGCCTCCTTGTCTGCTCTCTCATTCTCTGGTATCCCCTCATGTCCCAGAACCCACCTCATTACCACCTTCACTATCTATTTCTCTATTATCCATTGTAAACTCTCTGACATTTATTTATTTTCTCTTGCCCCTACAATAATTTCACTTTGAGGCTCTTGGGGATATGCTATGTATGGGGGACATGCTACAAACAAGGTACCTGCTATGCACACTATACTTGGGTGACACACTACACATGGGAGACACACTACACATGGGGGACACACTACACATTGAGGACACATTATGCGTGGGATACACTATGCATGGGGGACACACTATGCATGGGGACATGCTACACACACTGTACTTCGGGGACACACTGCACTCAGGGGACACATGCCATACATAGGGACATGCTACCCATGAGGGGCACACAGACATGGGAGAAATGTGTAGTGATGGGCATGGCCTGGCCCAGGCCGTGGGCCAAGCCAGGCCGAGCCGCCAATAGGCCAGGCCAAAGCCGTCGGCGCAGCCGGCTCCATGGCCCGGCTCAGGTTTTGCCAGGCCAAAGCCGAGCCAGGAAGCCGTGGCCTGGCGAGCGCCTAAATACAAGATCTTCGGTCACAAAAAAGGATATGTCTGCTCTGATACTGGCAGCGAATATAATTTTTTTCGATGATAGCGTAGTTACAGTCTCCTTATCCCTTACTCTTTACCCCACTTGCTATGCCCCACCCTCGCATCGCTGATTCTGATAGCGAAATTGAGGCAGTTAACGGCGCCGACAGTCACAAGCACCAGACATATGGTGAAACCCAGTGCGGCGTTGCGTGATCGTTAGGATCCCCTAACGATCAAAAATGTCCCGCTCATGCTGCTTCTCCTCCGCGCGCGTGACACCTCGAGCTTCTTCCTAATCGCTGCGCACTCCCTCTCGCGCTCCTCGCCAGTCTTCTCGTTCTCGCCTTCGCCGCGCTCCCCGTCCTCCTCGTCCACACTGGACGCGTCGATGTCCATGCCCGCGCCTGCAGCGCCCAGCTAGCCGCGCGTCGCCGCGCTCCACAGTGCTAATCCGCACGCGCTTCATCTGCCTGCCGTCCGCGTCCCCACGCTCGGCCTCTGCGACCCCAGCAGCTCGTGGCCCGTTCCCGGCGCTCCGTGCGTCGCGGATGCGCACTGTCCGGACCGTGGGGTTGTGCTCTGCGTGATGGGCCCGGGCATGCGTCGCAGTCACAAGCACCGGACGTGTGGTGAAACCCAGTGCGGCGTTGCATGATCCCCTAAATGTGACCCGGCAACGCATCAAGAAGACAGGTGCAGGAGACAAAACAGCCCCGATGATATCATTGACAATGAGGAGGAGCTTGAATACCTTTTGGTACGCTACATACAATATATGAATGATATCTTGTCTACAAGGCTATTCCCCCACCAACAGGCCATGGCCCAAGCCAAGGCCAAGCCGGAGCCGAGCCAGGCCAAGTGCTAATGGCCTGGCTCAGGTTTTTAGCAAGCCAAAGCCGGGGCGAGCCGGGCCAAAGCCACGGCTTTCAGGCCAAGCCAGGCCGTGCCCATCACTAGAAATGTGTAGAGACATTACCTACCCTGATGTGTTACTTAGAGCTACTTTCAATTGCAATAAGATGTGTTTTACATATCCAAATGATTTATTTATCCGAATCAGTTTTATTTATCCCAAGTTTTATTTACCCAATGCGTTTGACCTTACCGATGTGTTTGACCTAACCCCCAGGCGAAGCATAGGTATCCACCCTAGTGGTGGTCCCAGCGCATCCAGGCTTATCCCATGGGTCTCCGGCGGTCTCAGGGCATCCAGGCTCATCCTACAGGTCCCCAGTCCCTACCTAGCTATGCCACATCCAGGCCTATCCCAGCGCACAGGACAGAGGCATGGTAGGAATAGACTTGCGATATGCAGTATTTTTACTTGGACAGTTTTTTATGTTCCAGTATCTAGAGGCACTAACTGGAACAGAGTTCATGTTCTTTAGGGGAGGAGAACAAAACATTTAATATTATATATGAAGAGGTGTTGCTAAAGCCTGACTAAATATGTATTTTTATTTGTATTTACTGCAATATACACAAAATATGTGGTTTCATTCCACCAAATAATTCTTTAATACTATTAACTACCAATGTGTGATGTTAACCTTAACTAACCCCATGTGAAGCACGGGTCTAATGGCTAGTTATTACAAACTTATATACTCTATTACACAGTGCTTTGATAATATATAATTTGAACTGCCAGCCAGTATTGAGCAAGGTTGCTGTGAGCACTTCCGGTAGGAAAGTTGGCCAATAAAATTAATACAAATTCATCCGCATACCCGCATCCACAGCCATTCACGTACGTGGAGACCTTCGGAGAGAGTCGGGGACCCACATACATACACAGGCGCCTGGGTAGAACTCTAGTTATACACAGTTCACAGGGGTTAGCGCCGCGTGGTGCTAAACTGTGGTAATCGCCGGTATGCAGCGCTGGCCACCAGCATGCACCACCACTCGGCCGTGCTGACTGATGCTGTCCACGGCCAACCTGTACCTCACGGCCTCGAACACCGACGCAGGGCAGACCCGCAACATGTGGCCAGTGGTGAGTACTACCCGCCACTGATAAACAGCGGATATCGCTGATTAACAGTACATGCCCCGTTTCTACCCATCATGCCTCGCAGGGGGAAACGATCCACGCCAGGGAATCCGGCGGTGGCACACAAGAAAGCTCAGACCACTGCAGGAAGAAAGGCACTTGTCATCTGTTCCGGAGGGACTGATAACAAGTGTCGAAACCATTGCGGACCAGTGCTCGGATACTGGTCCGCAGTGGCTTCAATGAAGCTGCGGCGAAGTTGGAAGACACACATTGATGTGCAGTAAACAAAATGACTTTAAGTACAATTAGGCACTGCTCATCAGTGTCCAATCACTGCTTAGAAGTTCAAATTATAAGTATATAAGTCACTGGTATCAAGTGCTAGTATACACTGCTGTAGGAGCTGAAAAAAGAATACAATCCGGGCGGCGGGAACAAGGGCAAAGTTCGGTTGTACTCGAGGTAGCGAAAGGCATGAACCAGATGGTAGGATGTCGGGTACGCAGCCAAACACTGCGACAAGGGGCGTCGTACGTCTGAGTGAAGATGTGACTTGTGAAAATGAGACGAGGGCGGAATGGAGGACATTGAGACGTGCTGTAGGAGGATAAATACGAAGTGGCATTGGCAAAGGTTGGTTCGTCTGCATTGCTAGTCGGTGAGCCTGGGATTTCAATCGTCGTGAATTGGTCAGTATTAGTGAGAGGTGCGCAGACCCAGCTTACGAAAAACCATGCTGGGAATGGGGGAAAGACACGCGCACCAAGTTAGTTTGGTCTACGATTCTCTTTCACCGGAGATGTTTTGCCAGCATTGCCAGTTGGCGAAACGCGGCTTTCGATCGTTCCCTGCTGGCCAGTGTTGGTGAGGGCAGCGTCGCGCTTACCTTACGATCAGACGCCACGGGACAGAGCACCAGTGGCCACGATTGGGTGCTGGGTGTGGACGAAACAGGGTGGGGTGCAGACGGACACGCGAGTGTACGGCGGGGTACAGTGAGGAGGCCCAGAGCTGGTGAGTCTCAGCGCGGAATGTTAGATAACAGCGCTCACCTGAGAGTGGGAGCGAGTGGTGACGAGGTTCCTCGTGGAAACTCGACGGTGCACCAATGGCCACCACTTGACGTTGGGTGCGAGTGACGTCCGATGGGACCTGTTGAACCACGGTGCCACGCGTTGTGTGACAACGCGCAGCAGCGTGCGGTCCCGATCGAGGGTGGGTGCAGGTGGGTGCCAGTGCTGCAAATGGTAATTGCCAGTGTGGACTGCCGAAAGTCAGCGGCCGTTGATGCCGGGCGGCCCCAGGCCCGGTGAAACCGTGTATTACTGGAACTCTATGTGAACACGCTTAGACACCTTATGTAATGTTGCCACGTGCCGGCAGGACGCGCGACGCATAACTTGCTAGCCACCACAAACCCTCAATGTATTTGCCCTTCGAGGTCTGGAGCCATGTGTTCTGTCAGTTACCCAATAACTCTCAAATACAACTTATGCGCGTTTGCCAATTCTGGCGGCACATATCCAAAGCCACACCGCAGCTCTGGACACACCTCCACATTGGCCATACACATCAATTTGATGATCCTAGCGGTCTCTGGCAATGGCTCGAAAAATCGGGCGAGTGTCCACTCGATGTGGTCCTCAAGGTTCCACTCGGAGTCACCGATCTGCGGCCGACGCTGGTGCTATTGCATAGCCATGTCAGACGATTCCGCGTCCTTAACATGGACGTACCCACGCCTGGTATCGCGGACACAATCCTCTCATCTATTGCACTCTCTGAAGGAAAATCCAATGGCAATACCGCACCACTTCTAGAGGAGCTGTGCATCGCCATTGAGGAGATGTCAGACATGCCCGCAGATGAGAACCAGGACTATTTTGAACACGCATTTTATCCTTCCCCACGGCTTCGGAGACTAACTATTTCTCCACTGAGGATTCCCGCTCCATCATCTAAATTGCTTTCCACCGTCTCCGCCCTCATGATCGTCTCTGGGCCTAACGACCAAGTTACGCCTATCCAGAGGGCGCTGAACACCATTGCGGCTATTCCTCGCCTTAAATACCTCAAGTACTCCGGGTACCATTTCTTCTCGTTCCAAGCTAGCCACAGTCTCGACTATCCTCGCGTCGAGGTACTTCCTCATCTTGAGGAGGTACATGTCACAGTTCCTGGCTGTGGCCTCGACATTTTGCAGTGTTTGGAAGCACCCACCCTTCGATCGGTATGTCTCGATGGGTCAAGGGAGGATGGCTATGCAGAAGATTGGGATGACGAAGGCGTTACTCATGTGTCTGCATCACTCAAGCGCTTGCCTCAGCGAGCACCGCACATTCAGAGGCTCGACATCCATCGCATTGAAGAGCTGCAAGCCGACACATGCAAGTGGCTTTTCAGCCAGACTGATTTTGCTCATCTCGAAGAACTCCGCATCGAAGGCTCAACCATGACAGACGAAGCCTTTTCCCAATCCAGTTCGCTTGGTCCGTGCCTACGCCGGCTCGAGCTCATAGATTGTGAAGATATAACAGGCAACGCCTTAATAGCTTATATCGAGGCCAGGCAGCCATCAGGGCTTGCGGGGGACTTCCAGTTATTGGCGAGTGGGTGTCCAGGCGTGGAAGCCAAGCACCTGGCCGAATTGTCCCGTTTTGTAACTGTTGAGGGGGTTGATGATTAGCGGGTCAGCCTGAGCGCGGCCCAAGTCAATGTTGTCTACTTAGGCCCCGGATAGCTGGTAGTGTCATGAGCAGAATGATAATTCTGTCAATTGCCTGCAGTGGCAGATGTCAGAAAAACTCAAAAGTCCATATCAGGCCCAACAAGGCTCATCAAGCCATCAGGCTGTGGTACCGCCTTATCAGACCTGATAATGAAGAGGTAGCTGATCAGTTTTGCACTATACTGACAAGTAATGATCAAGTAGATACTTACTAATAGAGTCAGCATGCAGTGACATGTACTGATTAACTAGATATGTCCTAATCTTTACTGACTAGGGCCTAACAACTACCTAACAACCAGGTAGACAGCTATCAACATATGGTCCTTCCAGTGTGAAAGAGGATTCAGGTAACATTATAAGTAATGTTGAGAGATTAATTGCTATGCATTAAATCAATTTACATTGTTGTTCAACCTTACCCTGCAATTCATGCAGCTTCAACTTACATAAGTGTTAAGGTGCCAATGGCGCAATAAGTTTACATGTTATGGCATTTTGTTAAGTTCAGTAAATTTGTGAAATGTTACAGTCAGGCATGTATTGCTATTTATTATGTAGGTATATAAAGTGTGATGCAGTCATGTACAGTATTATTTGTTATGTATGTAGAGGTATATACAAGTGTTCCCAATGCGAATCGAACGAGCGCAGTGATGGGTGAGAAAAGTTATATGCACACACAAGCACTAACCGTTGAGCTACGCAGACAAGATGCTTAGGTACAGCTTAGAGGAAATATAATTCTGAGGCAGGAGTCACTATAAATATTTACTCGGTAATGAAGGTTCCATAACATTCTGTTTTCTTTCCACACCACCATGATCAGCGATCACATAATACGCACAGCAAAATCAGGGTGTCATTGGACAGATGCTGAATTACTGAACAATTCCATTAAAATCCTACCCTGCGACGTCCCCACATTCTTTCAAATTCCAAGCCTTCCTCAGATCCCCGTCGAATCTGAATTTCTGATGAAGACGGACAGAAAGGATATCATCGACCATCGCACTAGGGACCTCGCCAATCTCGTATATATTGCCACCTCTTCTCCTGAGGAGGCCATTGTGGATCTCTTCGCCAGCACCTTTCTGTCTTATCTTCATTACACATCCGAGACACGGTTTATAGGCCTCTACAAAGAGCTGCCTGTCAGGGGACACCCTGTTTTCCATTTCCAGTTCTGACACCACACCCAGTTCCGACTCCATTTCCGACTCCGGTTCCGGTTCCGGTTCCGATTCCATCTCCGCCTCCGCTTTCGGAAATGATTCTGCTTCCAGGAGAACTTCCACCAGTTCTGCTCGCCTTGCCAGTTCCACTCCAATTTCCGACTTCCACTCTCGGAACAGTGTCGGAAATCAAGCGACTCGCGTAATAGGTGGCATCAAGGGTCGATCAAGGGTCGGGGAGGTCAGGGAGGTGCAGGGTTGATGGCGGGTGCCAAGTGTTGTCCCTGGCTGCGCAGCGTAGTATAATATGGGCTCGCTGACATTGGGGGTCCTTAGACTTTTCTCTTTGGATTTCCCCTTGTCAGGTGAGAATCCCCTCTCTTGTATGCTCTGTTCGTTTATACATACTTTGGATTTCCCCTTGTCAGTTGTGTGGTAGTGTGATCTCCACAACTAGCCAGGGTTGCCCTTACACTGCCCCTCACTATGTGCGGGGAGCAAACCTATGCGAAGCCTGACGTCTATTTGTCAGACATTTCTAGCAACATCCTCATGCTCATACAGGAGGATAAAACCGTGGCAATGCAAAGTAGTACGGGCGTGACTCCTCAGCTGATTGCAGAAGCGATCAGCACTTTCCAACACAACAACAGGATGAGGAGAGGAGCCAAACTTGATCCCCCAAAGGAAATGGTAAGCTCATTAGTTTTCTAACATTTTTTAACTTACCAAGCTTATTCCGGACAGGTATTCCCCGGGATTGTCATGCATGGCACTGCGCCTATATTCTATTTGATACCGGTTACAGAGGAGCTATCTGAGGCGGTTATCCTTGGGAGAGCCCCCACCTTCAAGACAGTTGTGAAGGAGTACATCCCACAGACGTCCCGAGGATGAACAGGCGCACCGAGGAAGGGATGATGCCACTTGATAACAGAGTTATCATAGTCCAATGTTACGAGGCTTTCGAAAGGTTTATTCCTGCAGACGGTTTTCTCGAGTAGGGTACCGGTTTGCACAAGTCAAGTGTATTAGCTCAGAAATGTCTTGTCAATAGTAGTTCTAGTTGTGACTACTACAGAAATATGTCAATGCCTTAAATCCTATCTTAAAAAAAAACTCAGAATTAAGCCGTAAACTTCTTCACCAAGCAGTTAATGAAAAAGTAAAGGTTGTCCTCATTGAACACATGCTGGCCATCTATTACATGACTTGGACTACATCTAACCTACTTCTTCCCACCCCGCTTCCCCTTCCTATTCACTCTTGGGTTTTCCATCCCTTTGGATGGCTTGATTACTTCAACCGTGTCTCCTACTCGTATAGGTGCTCGCTGTTTTCTGGTAGGATATGTGTCGGAGGGTATAGAGGTTGTCGGTGGGTCAGCAGGAATTGCAGTGTTATCATGAGTTGGCAGGTGATTGGGAGAATGAATATCATGCTGATCAATGGATCCAACCTCCTCATCTTCCTCAAGCATCGCGAAGGCATCATTGACTGCCTGTACAGGTGCTTGTCAGGGGACACCCTGTTTTCCATTTCCAGTTCCGACTCCATTTCCGACTCCGCTTCCGGTTCCGATTCCGGTTCCGATTCCATCTCCGCCTCTGCTTTCGGAAATGATTCCGCTTCTGGGAGAACTTCCACCAGTTCTGTTTGCTTTTCCAGTTCAACTCCAATTTCCGACTTCCGCTCTCGGAACAGTGTCGGAAATCAGGTGACTCGCGTAATAGGTGGCATCAAGGGTCGATCAAGGGTCAGGGAGGTCAGGGGGATGCAGGGTTGATGACGAGTGCCAAGTGCTGTCCCTGGCTGCGCAGCGTAGTATAATACGGGCTCGCTGACATTGGGGGCCCTTAGACTTTTCTCTTTGGATTTCCCCTTGTCAGGTGAGAATCCCCTCTCTTGTATACTCTGTTGTTCATTTATACATACTTTGGATTTCCCCTTGTCATTTGTGTGGTAGTGTGATCTCCACAACCAGCCAGGGTTGCCCTTACAGCAGAAAAGTCTCTCCCCTAGAGGACTGGCGGTCGTACTGTGCGTTGCATTCGCTATAGGTGCGTTCGGAATCGGAGACAGCGACTTGGAGATCGCAACCTCTTCCGCACACACAGCCTATGACAGCCCCTCTTCTTACGTCGAGCTCCCAACCCCGGAATTCCCGTCCCATATTTCTCCTTCCGACATGGATCCGGACGATCGTCTTCGGAATATGGAGGAGGAATTGACGCGGAACCGGATGAAGACCGACGCGATTGAAACAGCCTTACAAGCGATTTTGGCTAAGTTAGATATTCCACAAAGTGGTGGAAATGAAATGCTGGATGAGCCGGATTTCGGAAAAGCGGAACTAGCGGAAGAGAGGATGTCCGTGAAGTTGGCAAAGGTCAAACCCACGACTCCGGCGGACTTTGACAGAGATCGGGAGAAGGGACGTGCATTCTTCAACACATGCAGCATCTACTTCGCAATTGTCGGAGACCTCTTTCCGAACAACCAGGCTCAGATTCACTGGGAATTGTCCTTTTTCAAATCGGACCGCGCAGCCCGTTTTGCAAACAAGGTGATCCGACATGAAGCAAAGGGCAAGGGGAACTACTTCCGGGACTGGGACGCCTTTGAGAAAACATTTTCCGACCAGTTCTGCCCGAAAAATGAGCAGCTCACAGCCCTTACGAAGCTCGAGGGGACCAGCTGGTACCAGGCCAAGGATCCGGTCGATGACTACATTGACCGCTTCCAGGAGCTCATCGACCTTGCGGAGTATGACGATGACAAGATGATCGTCATCAAATTCTGACGAGGGCTTGATCCGACACTCCAGAACCAAGTTGCGCTGCTTGGGGATGGAGCTCCGGATTTTGATGACCCGGAAGGGTGGTACCAAGCTGCATGGAGGGTGTCCCGGAACAGGGAAGCAAATGAGGCCTTCGTGGAGACGAGCTGGAACATGACACGCAGTTCCACTCGTCCTACTCCACCTGTGCCAAGACCCGGAAGTGCATTCATTCCCACACGGAAAATATTTCCGATGCTTGCTCCGCCTGCTCCTATTAGGAACCCTAGCCCTCCTCCCTCGAAGAGTGGCCCTGCCCCGATGGATGTTGACCGCATGCGCGGAAAAGGCCGCGGAACTATCACCTGCTTCCGATGTCGACAACCAGGCCACTATGCTCGCGAGTGCCCCCAAGCCTTTGATATCCGGCTTATGACCACGGAGGAGAAACTCGAGCTCCTTCCAGAGTTCCTCGCACTTGCGGACATAGGTGGAGTGCCCACTGCAGAAGAAAGTTCCGAAAATGCGGAACATGGCCCACCGGAAGCGGAAGATGTGTCGGATTTTGTGACACGCAGCGGGTAAGATGTGTGCCCCTGCTGCCTGTACATAACCGGTTTGCCTGTCTTGAAGTAGAGAATGAAAAGCCCCCACTCCCCTCACTTTGTGCAGACCCGCCGGATAAAGTCACACAAAAACCAAATCCGACACCCCATCCATCCCGCATCTGCCCTTGGGAGAGACGCCTTCCGAAGCGCTATGTTGTTGCTGCCACCCCTGGCCCCAAGTCACTAGTCATTAAGGTGGAGATCCAGACGACAGATACGGCGTAAGTCAAATCCGGACACGCCCTTGTCGATTGCAGGGCCACTGGGCAGTGTATAGACTGGGACTATGTGGAATGGAACCGACTGACCACGCGGAAGTTGCAACGTGCAATCCCGGTGTTCAATGTGGATGGAAGCCCCAATGAGGCAGGGTCCATCACGGAGATAGTAGACACAATTCTCCGCTACGATGGACACTCGGAACGCACTTCCTTTGTAGTGACCAGCCTAGGGTAGCAAGACATCATCCTCGGGTTTACCTGGCTTCAGGAGCACAACCCGGAGATCAATTGGCAGACTCGGAAGGTACTGATGAGTCGATGTCCAGCCAAGTGTCACATGTGCAGGTCGGAAGTGCAGAAGGAGCGCCAGGAGCAGCGGAAGACCGAACGGCTCATACAGACATGTCGTTCTGGCCCCCATCCACTGCTTGCAGAAGAAGACTCGGAAGCGGAATTTGAACCGGATCCCACTTCCAATTCCGATTCCGACTCCGACGTCATCTGACTCGGCCCGCAAGACACTCTGGCAGAAGGGGAGCGCTTGCTGTACGTAAACCTTCTGCCGGAAGCGGAACACATCTGCGCCACCGGAAATGTTTTGCAACGTCTTGCTGAAGCCTCCAAGAGGCATGATAGAGTGGAGGTGGAAATCCCGGAGTACCTGTGGGAGTTCGAGGACGTCTTTTCCAAGGAGTTGTTTGATGCCCTGCCTCCACGGAAGCTGTGGGACCATGCCATCGAGTTGGAGCCTGCGTCAAAGCCCACCAACTGCAAAGTCTACCCGCTGTCACCCAAGGAGCAGGTAGAGCTCGATGCATTCCTTGCGGAAAACCTCCATACAGGGAGGATCCGCCCCTCCATGTCACCCATGGAATCTCCGGTGTTCTTCATCAAGAAGAAGGACGGCTCACTCAGACTTGTGCAGGATTACCGGGCCTTGAATGCGATCACGATCAAGAACCGGTACCCCATTCCACTCATTTCCGAACTAATCACACAACTCCGCGGGGAAAGGTACTTCACTAAGCTGGATGTCCGCTGGGGCTTCAATAATGTTCGGATCCGGGAGGGAGACGAGTGGAAGGCCGCATTCCGCACCAACCGAGGACTCTTTGAGCCACAGGTCATGTTCTTTGGCCTTACCAACAGTCCCACCACATTCCAGACGATGATGAATGACATTTTCCGTGACATGATAGCAGAAGGGGTTGTCTGCGTCTACCTCGATGACATCCTCATCTTCACAAAAACAATGTCGGAACATCGGGAAGTCGTGCGGAGAGTGCTGGAACGACTCCGGGAATACAACCTGTGTCTCAAGCCGGAAAAGTGCAAATTTGAGCGGACGCGGATAGAGTATCTTGGGGTGATTGTATCGGAAGGAAAGGTGGAAATGGACCCAGTCAAAGTTTCCGGTGTATCAGATTGGCCTGTGCCCAGAACAGGAAAGAGGTCCAGTCCTTCATTGGGTTTGTCAATTTCTACCGGCGGTTCATCAAGGACTTCTCCTGCCACGCTCGTGCCCTCTTCAACCTCACCAAGAAGGAGGTTGGATGGCAGTGGGGAGAGCTGGAACAGGCCTCCTTTGACAAACTCAAAGAGCTGATCACTTCCGCCCCGGTCCTGATCTTTCCCGATGACTCTCGCCCTTATCGAGTCGAGGCGGACTCTTCCGACACAACTACCGGAGCAGTCTTGTCACAACAGTCATCGGAAGATGATGGGGGATGGCGTCTGATTGCCTGCTTCTCTAAAAGCCTTAGTCCGGTCGAGCGGAACTATGAGATCCACGACAAGGAGATGCTGGCAATCATCCGAGCGCTGGAGGAGTGGCGACACTTCCTCGAGGGTGCTCTATGCCCGTTTGAGATCTGGACAGACCACAAGAGCCTCGAGTATTTCCGCACATCTAAGAAGTTGAACCGACGACAAGCACGGTGGTCCCTACACCTGTCCCGGTTCGACTTCATGCTCCGCCACCGCCCCGGCTGCACCATGGGCAAGCCCGACGCCCTATCCCGCCGTGCGGATCATGGAAGCGGAAGTGGAGACAACGCGGATATGACACTGCTCCGCCCTAGTCTCTTTGCAATCCGTGCCCTAGAGGGAGGGACTGCAGTTGGAGCGGAAGCGGAAATGCTCCGGGACATCCGGAGGTAGTACCGGAATGGAGAGAAGAGGAGTCGGTGGTGAAGGCGGTGGAGGAACTTCGGAAAGGGCACTCACGGTCTGTACGGGCAGCGGAATGGTCGGAACGTGATGGACTGCTCCACTTCAGAGGCAAGGTCTATGTTCCAGGTGGGGCGGACCTCCGCCGCCGCATTGTGTGCCCGCACCATGACACATGGGTCGCTGGGCATGCTGGCAGGTGGAAGACGCTGGAGTTAGTGGCTCGGAATTACTGGTGGCCTCAGATGTCCCGCTACATTGGACAGTATGTGAAGACATGTGACCTTTGTCTCCGAACTAAAGCACAACGACATCCGCCCGTCGGAGAACTTGTTCCGCTCCCGATTCCCGAATCCCGCTGGGACACCATCAGTGTCGACTTCATCGTTGAACTCCCAGAGTCTCATGGCTACGACGCGATCATGAACATCATGGATTCGGTAAGCAAGGTGTCCCACTTCATTCCGACGCACACGACGATCACAGCCCTCGGAGCGGCCCGCCTGTTCCTTGCGCATGTCTGGAAGTTGCATGGGCTCCCGAAGCAAGTTGTTTCCGACCGAGGTCTGCAGTTTGTCGCGGAACTGACTCAGGAGCTCTACCGCCTGCTTGGCATAAAGCTGGCTACCACCACAGCGTACCATCCGCAGGGTGATGGACAGACGGAACGGGTCAATCAGGAATTGGAGCAATATCTCCGCCTCTTTGTCAATGAGAGGCAGGATGACTGGGATGAGTTTCTTCCACTGGCGGAATTCCAATACAACAACCATGTACATTCCGCCACACAACAGACTCCCTTCATGCTGGACTCTGGACGACACCCGCGGATGGGCTTCAAGCCACGCCAGGCAGAGTCCCGACTCGAGACAGTCAATGAGTTCCGAGACCGCATGGACTCCACCCTTTTGGAAGCCAAGTCGGCCCTTGCGAAGGCCAAGGATGACATGGCAAGGTACTACAACCAACGCCGGGTTCCTGCCCCGGAATACCAAGTTGGAGACAAGGTGTATCTGGATGCAAGTGACATCCGCACCATGCACCCTTCACAGAAGCTTGCCCACCGCTACCTTGGGCCCTTCACAGTGATGCGGAGGGTTGGACGGAATGCATACTGCCTCTGACTTCCGATGTCCATGTCCCGCCTCCACCCCGTCTTCAACGTGGTGAAGTTACTCCCTATGCTTGAGGACCCAATTCCAGGTCGGAAGGCCCGTCCGCCACCTCCACCGGAAATTGTAGATGGGGAAGAGCACTATGTGGTGGAACAGATCCTGGACAGCAGGTTTGTGTGAGGACGACTCCAATTCCTCGTGAAATGGGAAGGGTATGGGTATGAGGAGAATTCGTGGGTCCCAGAGCAAGATGTCTCCGCTCCGGACAAACTCCGCGAGTTCTATAGGACACACCCTGGTGCCCCTCGCCGAATCCACTCACTTGCATTTCAATCCCTTGTGTCCCATGCTTCGAGGACGCAGCACGCTAGAGGGGGGGTGATGTCAGGGGACACCCTGTTTTCCATTTCCAGTTCCGACTCCATTTCCGACTCCGCTTCCGGTTCCGATTCCATCTCCGCCTCTGCTTTCGGAAATGATTCCGCTTCTGGGAGAACTTCCACCAGCTCTGTTTGCTTTTCCAGTTCAACTCCAATTTCCGACTTCCGCTCTCGGAACAGTGTCGGAAATCAGGCGACTCGCGTAATAGGTGGCATCAAGGGTCGATCAAGGGTCAGGGAGGTCAGGGGGATGCAGGGTTGATGACGAGTGCCAAGTGCTGCCCCTGGCTGTGCAGCGTAGTATAATACGGGCTCGCTGACATTGGGGGTCCTTAGACCTTTCTCTTTGGATTTCCCCTTGTCAGGTGAGAATCCCCTCTCTTGTATACTCTGTTGTTCATTTATACATACTTTGGATTTCCCCTTGTCATTTGTGTGGTAGTGTGATCTCCACAACCAGCCAGGGTTGCCCTTACAGGTCGTTCTTGTCGATGTATTTCCAGAGACCACTTGTAGCGAGGAGGGCCTTTGCTTCACTAGCCCATGAGGTGTAGTTCTCACCGCCCAAGAGGAGCTTAGACATCTTCGGTCTAGCCCAGTTCTCGGGGATAAAAGAGGTAATCGACGAGGTCATGATGGGGTTAGGAAAAAAACCGAGTGTATGCGTCGGTGACAAGAAGTACTTCAAATTCTAACTGCACGAAGGATGCTTCACAGGAGTATTAGTAGTGCAGCGGTTGGCCCATAACCTATTGGAGCTGTACTACTGTGAGCTCTAGTACAGGTGATGGTGTGTGAGTGAGAAGAGTAGTAGGCGAGTGAGTAGGATGGTTCTTACCTCAGACGTTCAGAGGTGCGTGAACGGCTGAGGAAAGGTGCGAATATCGGGGTTTGAATGGGAAGTACTAACACGTCAGTGGGTCCGTGTAGACACGTATGGTATATGACATCGATACTCCAACAAATAGTGCCCTTACTGGGAGCCGCTGAGAATTGAGCTGAAAGATTCATAATAATGATTAGATTGATATAAATTAGAACAGTGACAATTTTTACCCCCCACCATTGGACAACTGACTGTCCAGGCGCAAGTGCATCCTGCACATCTAAATACAGACTATATTCCTTGACCCAAGGTTTTTTTGGACCTATTGCAGCAGTTGATGGAAGAGTATCGTCCTCTGATTCGCCATTGTCACTCAGCTCTCTCAGGAGCGTAGTTATTTTTTTCTCCGAGGGTCAAGTGTGCTTGACCGACTCATGAATGTGACGTTGCCTCGGGAACGGACACATTGCTGGGGTCGATGACTTTCTCTGTTGCGGAAATTTTATGCTTCAGTCGACTGTTGTTGGTGATCCCCAACATACGGCTTCGAGCAGGAGGCAGAAGAGAGAAATAACCTTGTTTTATGTATATACAGTTTCCGGCCAAATCAAGGCAAAGTTGTATCATATAAGTGCAGCAAAGCCCGGGCTCAAGCCCAGGGCTTGGGCTTCCGCAAGTTAGAAGCCCGGCCCACTTGGTGGGCTCAATGCGGGCTGGGCCCGGGCTAGGTTCGGCCAAATCAGGCTCGGCTGGGCTCGGCTTCGGGCTTGATCCCGAGCCCCGTGCAGACGGGACACCCACCGGCACCGGCACATGGATCACCCATGTATTATTTTCACGGTTTCTCCATCCAGTTTGGCAATTTTTCAACCACCTAATGTTTCGGTGGATAAATCGGTGGGTGATTATCCGGTGGACGATCCATGTGTTCCCAATACTTAATGGACCGTCCACCGAGTATGGGTGGAGATCTTTCCCACAGTGCGAACCTTATTACACTGAGGATCGCCCAAGTTGGGACCCGGACCTAGGGGAATGTCTGTGTGCAAGGACTGCCTCAGGAACTGTAGATTGGTCCCGAAGGTGTTTTCCATGTGCCCCCGTGAGCATGCGAGCTAGGTGCACACTCCCGCCCAAGCGAAGGCTGAGAATCGGTCGAGTCACAGGAGCTGAGCTCCAACCTGCACTGGACTCATTTTCGGGCTTTGCATGAGGCGAGGGGACTGCCGTTATCCGCCCTTACTCTGGTCATCAGTGTTAATCGATAATCGTCGATCGTCGGACTCGTCCTTCCAACCTAGTGTATGCTGTTAAAGGGTGTACATGCTGTACTTATAACCTCTACTAATGCTGTGCAGACGGCTTGTGCCCGGGATTATATGAGAAGCTCATTTATTGGCTTGCAACTGCCGTGATTCATGCGAAATTCTGCAGAAACAAACACGCTTAGGACTATCCAGATCCAGTTCATGTCGGAGCCGAATTAGTTCCAAACAGTGGTGTGATCGATGACGCTTTCGACCGCCTGATTGCTATGAGATATTCAAACAGTCAACTCAAATAACGAAGATAACTGGCGAGGATGAACTTACCACTGTACAACACTGGTGTTCTGACGCCTCACTCAGATCGACCAGTTTCAGCTGGCCGGTAGTGGAACGTAGTACATTCCGTGGCTCAAGATCGCCATGACGTAGTCCCGCCTGGTGCAACTTCAGAGCCATGGAGAATAATTCTAGTCTGAAGCGTGTCGTTGAGTCATAGAACTCACGACAGGTGGCACATACCTCTCATCTTCAACTAAGTCATCCCAAGAAGTCAAAGCGTTTCCTTCTTTACTCAGAACCAGCACGTCAAAAAAGGAGTGTCGAAACCGCCCAAAGAAAGTGGGGAGGATGTCCCTCGCCTGTTCTCTCTCTGCAATCTTACCATACCAAAGACTTTCCAAGTGCAATCTATCCCGTGACGCCTCACTCTCTGCAACCTTGACAGCAACATCTTTACCCTGCCATGAGCCGGAGAACACCGTGCCAGTGCTGCCACGCCCAAGGAAGCCATTTACGTTAAGCCGAGGAACCGTTGAGCACAAAATATCCATTGTCTTCCGATATCTATACGGCAGTCCTTCTTGGTCGCATTGTTCTGTCTCCGTCAGTAATGGAGAACCAACTAAAGGGGCGGCTAAGGCACAAGGGACTTCTCCTTTCGAGAACACAAGGAAAGCCTAAGAATGCTCATAATTATGGGTTGACGCAACACAACAAGGTATATGGAGTCATACATCAATACATCGACCGCTTTGCCTCCCGGACCGTGGGGTCCAATTAGAGCCGCTGCTTGTCTCTCCAGCCGATGTGGTCGTGTCAGACAAGGCATTTAAGTCCTCCTCTTCTGCCGGCGTAGCCTTGGGATCCCCACTGGTAGAGCTCAGGTCTTCTACATCAAAATGAAATTTGCCCCGACTATGTGCCGCAAGACCGGCAAGCGAACACCCCACTACACAAGTCATCCAGCGTTCACCGATTCTCTTGTCAACAGGATCCGGGTCACGCTTTCGTGTATCGTCCACCTGTACGACATCTGATATGACTAGGTATGGGTTTTGGGGAGGGTGATGCACGATACGAAAGACAATGAGATGCGATGCAGCCGTCCAGCACAGCCACTTCATGTTATAAGAGACCATGTAGGTGGTAACCTGAACATTGTCAGACAAGACAACTAAGATTTACTTAGCGGCACACACCTTGAGGAGAATCATGTCCACCACATCCCACCTAGCTCTCCCATCCCAATCGAGTCGAACCCCTTCCCGCCCACGATTTACGATAGCTTCCCAGTTTTTTCTCACGATTCCCTCACTTTTCAACTCGATGATGCTGATATCCACAGGAGCAACATCGACACCGACAGGTGTTAATTGTCCTCGAGTGTCAGGTCGCTGATGTTGGGTTGTATCCGCAGGAGCAAACTCAAAAATTCTCCCTATGCCTTTGACCTGTACAAACCTTCGAAGGATCAAGGCTGCTCTGGCGAGCCAGTATTTCCCCAAAAAACCTTGAACCATATTCTCCGAAGACAGGTCAACGCCTTGATCGGGTATTGAACCATACCACTCCTGCAATGTCTCCAAACCACGGGTGAGAGCTGGATCAGCATGTATCGGATGCAGAGCATTATCGACCGCATCTTCTAAGGCATCAAGCAGATTTGGGTCGTATACACAGCGGTCAGGGAGAGGGTCATTGTTTTGAAGCATGTGGGATCCTGGCGTTGTCACAGAGGTTGCATTTCCCCATTTTGAGGTCAAGCTGCGGAATTCAAGTTTTTCTGAGACGAGCTCCCACAGTGTTGCCATTGACGTTGGTGGATGCTGAAGCGCGAGCGAGGCCGCGCGTCTGATCTCGGGTTTTCCCGCGCTGCAGAGGGAGGGCCGGCCCTTGTTCGCATGGGTGTAAGAGTGAACACGGCCTCATGACACATGCCTACGAGTCGCATTTGTGTACTGTACAGACATGCGTAGACTTGTACGCTATTTCTGGTTCTTCCGTGTTGTGAAGAGGGCCCAGCTATTATGTAACAGACACTTCCTCTTCTGAATTCATCATGATTAGAAGTCTCCAAGCCCTCACACATGGCGCAAAGGGCCAACTTTCACCTGGCCAAGTCGCGAGGTGTGCACCGGGGGAGTGGTCACTAAAGTTTCGCGCAATTACAAAGGTGTGAATTCCAACTGACACGTTCCACTCACTAGCCGACCGACCGATAATTTCATTGCACCCTCGCCCTCGACTCGAAGCTGTTCTTTCGATGGACCGGGAATCGTGCGTGTGTTTCGAAGATAAAATGGTTCCCCGTGGTTTTGTTGCCATCTGCAGCTCCCAGTGCCATGACCAAAGCCCGCAGTCGGTCCGATAGCAAATATGCATACCACAAAATGCCAAGCATAACATCCAGCCCCTTCCTGGGCGATGCTTGCGAGCCAATGGATTCTCCTTGGATGGGGCCGCATAGCTGTTCTTGGGAAGCAGGACCTCATCAAGAAGCACCTGAAGTGGCTGGGAAAGGATCTGAGGGAGAGGTAGGGAGCAGAAGACACATTGATGGTCAGTTTTTCCATCTGATGTGTCAGAAGCAATATCAGTGAACATGTCCAACATCACGTCCGATTCATCCTCGAGTGTCAATTTGAGTGGGGGCTCAACACCTGAACTACGATATGTTGGCAGAAACTGTGTCCACAGGCCACGTCGTGTCTCTCCATAGGAAACAAAGCGTTGTTTGAGATCGTGACTAAAGTCTTCCTGCCAGTATTTGTGGTTTGATTTAAATGTAGAGGGAACAATGTCTTGTCCCTAGAACTCCTTGAATAGTGATGCGATAGTTGTGCGGCCCTGCTGGCGTCCCTTCTGAATCAAATCGAAGCCGGCCACAACCTCTGAAACATAGAAGTTCATGGGCCAGGCTTGGAACTTCTTAGTTACTCTGCACTTCCCTTTACCCTTGGGTTCAGTGTTGGCATGTTCATCGGGCAGTGTGTTATGCTGGCCCTTAGGGGGAAGAAGAAAATCGGGAGAAACTGAGTGGCTCATTGGTTTGTATATGATCGGAGAGGTCAAGGCCACGGATATGGATGGAGAATGCTGGGAAGACACAGTGGGGGCTGAGCTCTCTATGAGGTTGAATGGCAGGCCTTTAGAAACAGGCAATACAACCTTTTCAGTCGGTTGCGTGCGCTTTCCAAGCACAGGTTGCATTGCGAGTTCTTCTGCCAATCCAACACATTTGCCATCCTTGAGAGATGAGCTAGCATTGCGAATAAGCTTGTAGAGCAGGCTTTGATTCTCAGTTACATGATGATGTGTTGACAAGGAGTGCAGTCCCAATAGCCATGTTGATGATTCCATGCCTCGAGTGTATCAGTGCAGCTGATATTGAGAAACGAGACAGCATGTGTGGCCATGGAGAGTGAAAAATCAGGGTAGGAGTCCACAACAACTGGGAAACATTTCGGCAGCTCAGTTTCCTAGATTAATAACTGCTGTTATTGATACAAAAGATATGCAAAATTACCGCATGCCATATAAAAAGCCTGATTGTGCGATGCGGAGCCATTTTGAGGAGACGGTTTTCAACCTTCTGCTGCTGTGTGATTGCCGCAGCCTCATGAGCGGCCCTAGCTTCTGCATTCCACATGGGACCAACAGCATATGGTCTAACATGGACTGTATCTGGCTTGTTACCTGAGGCAGTAGAGCTGGATGTAGCAGGAATACTCAAGTTGAGAGCTGGGTCAAGGGGTTGAGTAGTGAGAACGGTAACTGGCGCAGTCCACTGGGCTGAGCATTTGTTGTGAGTAGGAAATTCAGCTCGCCTCTATTTCTGTTTCTCTGCAGTCTTGAATTCCTCCCCGCAACATCCAGCGCATCACCTGAAAATACAATTCTGAGCACCTCTTGAAGGTTTGCCATTTTTCTTTAGCAAGCACCAAAATCCAGCACAACTAAATGATCCTTTGGGATGCTGCAAAACAGGCGCTGCTGAAGGGTGTGGCAGTGGAAGGGGGTTGGGGTTGGGGTTGGGGTTGGGGGGGAGGCAGCTGGACAGGAGCCGGAATGGGATCTGCAAGAGCCGGAATGAGACCAGGTGCCAGAAGATAGAAAGGTTGTCCAATGGGAACTAGGCCCACTGGAGCAGCTTGAGCACACGGTGCAAAATCATTGTAATGTTTGGCCTGTTGAACAGCCCATTCATAGCTCTGAAATGCTGCAGTGTGGAATATTGTGGCATTGCATGTCTTGTTTGAGCACTGGAAAAAAGGTGAGATACAACACAGGGCTCGAAATAACTTGAAATACTCACTTGTTGCATCACCCTTCCTCTATTCGCCACTGTTCCCAATCTCTTGCATGCTACAAATTCCCTAACAGCATGGCCACACACAGCACACCTTTGGACTCGGATTGGCAAATCATCCGAAACCCCGTCGACCATTGTGTCTATAGCAGCTCCACTAAACTCGGCAAATCCATCATCGTGATTCACACAGACGATATGGCTGCCACTGCCAGTTGCGGAGAGTGCTGGAATGGCTCCGGGAGTACAACCTGTGTCTCAAGCCGGAAAAGTGCGAATTTGAGCGGACGCGGATAGAGCATCTTGGGGTGATTGTGTTGGAGGGAAAGGTGGAAATGGACCTGGTCAAAGTTTCCGGTGTATCAGATTGGCCCGTGCCGCGGGACAAGAAGGAGGTCCAGTCCTTCATTGGGTTTGTCAATTTCTACCGGCGGTTCATCAAGGACTTCTCCTGCCATGCCTGTGCCCTCTTCGACCTCACCAAGAAGGAGGTTGGATGGCGGTGGGGAGAGCCGGAACAGGCCTCCTTTGACAAACTCAAGGAGCTGACCACTTCTGCCCTGGTCCTGATCTTTCCCGACAACTCTCGCCCTTATTGAGTCGAGGCGGATTCTTCCGACACAGCTACCGGAGCGGTCTTGTCACAACAGTCATCCGAAGATGGTGGGGGGTGGCATCCGATTGCCTTCTTCTCTAAAAGCCTTAGTCCAGTCAAGCGGAACTATTAGATCCATGACAAGGAGATGCTAGCAATCATCCGAGCGCTGGAGGAGTGGCGACACTTCCTCAAGGGTGCCCTATGCCCGTTTGAGATCTGGACAGACCACAAGAACCTTGAGTACTTCCGCACGTCTAAGAAGTTGAACCGACGACAAGCACGGTGGTCCCTACACCTGTCCCGGTTCGACTTCATGCTCCACCACCGCCCCGGCTGCACCATGGGCAAGCCCAATGCCCTATCCCGCCATGCGGGTCATGGAAGCGGAAGTGGAGACAACGCTGATATGACACTGCTCCACCCAAGTCTCTTTGCAATCCATGCCCTCGAAGGAGTGACTGCAGTTGGGGCGGAAGCAGAAATGCTCCGGGACATCCGGAGGCAGTACCGGAATGGAGAGAAGGAGGAGTCGGTGGTGAAGGCGGTGGAGGAACTTCGGAAAGGGCACTCACGGTCTGTACGGGCAGCAGAATGGTTGGAATGTGATGGGCTGTTCCACTTCAGAGGCAAGGTCTATGTTCCAGGTGGGGCGGACCTCTGCCGCCGCATTGTGTGCCAGCACGATGACACATGGGTCGCTGGGCATGCTGGCAGGTGGAAGACGCTGGAGTTAGTGGCTTGGAACTACTGGTGGCCTCAGATGTCCCGCTACATTGGACAGTACGTGAAGACATGTGACCTTTGTCTCCAAACCAAAGCACAACGACATCCGCCCGTCGGAGAACTTGTTCCACTCCCGATTCCAGAATCCCGCTGGGACACCATCAGTCCCGATGTTCCGACATTGTTTTTGTGAAGATGAGGATGTCATCGAGGTAGACGCAGACAACCCCTTCTGCTATCATGTCACGGAAGATGTCATTCATCATCGTCTGGAATGTGGCAGGACTGTTGGTGAGGCCAAAGAACATGGCCTGTGGCTCAAAGAGTCCTCGGTTGGTGCGGAATGCGGCCTTCCACTCGTCTCCCTCCTGGATCCGAACATTATTGAAGCCCCAGCGGACATCCAGCTTAGTGAAGTACCTTGCCCCGCGGAGTTGTGTGATCAGTTCGGAAATGAGTGGAATGGGGTACCGGTTCTTGATCGTGATCGCATTCAAGGCCCAGTAATCCTGCACAAGTCTGAGTGAGCCATCCTTCTTCTTGATGAAGAACACAGGAGATGCCATGGGTGACTTGGAGGGGCGGACCCTCCCTGTACGGAGATTTTCCGCAAGGAATGCATCGAGCTCTACCTGCTCCTTGGGTGACAGCGGGTAGACCTTGCAGTGGTGGGCTTTGACCCAGGCTCCAACTCGATGGCATGGTCCCACAGCTTCCGTGGAGGCAGGGCATCAAACGACTCCTTGGCAAAGACGTCCTCGAACTCCCACAGGTACTCCGGAATTTCCGCCTCCACTTTATCATGCTTCTTGGAGGCTTCAGCATGGCATTGTGAAATATTTCCGGTGGCGCGGATGTGTTCCGCTTCCGGTGGAAGGTTCACATACAGCAAGCGCTCCCCTTCCGCCAGAGTGTCTTCTGGGCCAAGTCGGATGGTGTCGGAGTCGGAATTGGAATTGGAATTGGAATTGGAATTGGGAGCCGGTTCAAATTCCGCTTCTCAGTCTTCTTCTGCAAGTAGTGGATGGGGGCCAGAACGACATGTCTGTATGAGCCGTTCGGTCTTCCGCTGCTCCTGGCGCTCCTCCCGCACTTCCGACCTGCACATGTGACACTTGGCTGGACATCGACTCATCAGTATCTTCCGAGTCTGCCAATTGATCTCCGGGTTGTGCTCCTGAAGCCAGGTAAACCCGAGGATGATGTCTTGCTACCCTAGGCTGGTCACTGAAAAGGAAGTGCGTTCTGAGTGTCCATCGTAGCGGAGAATTGTGTCTACTATCTCCGTGATGGACCCTGCCTCATTGGGGCTTCCATCCACATTGAACACCGGGATTGCACGTTGCAACTTCCGCGTGGTCAGTCGGTTCCGTTCCACATAGTCCCAGTCTATAAACTGCCCAGTGGCCCTGCAATCGACAAGGGCGGGTCCGGATTTGACTTACGCCGTATCTGTCGTCTGGATCTCCACCTTAATGACTAGTGACTTGGGGCCAGGGGTGGCAGCAACAACATAGCGCTTCGGAAGGCGTCTCTCCCAAGGGCAGATGCGGGATGGATGGGGTGTCGGATTTGGTTTTGTGTGACTTTATCCGGTGGGTCTGTACGAAGTGAGGGGAGTGGGGGCTTTTCATTCTCTACTTCAAGACAGGCAAACCGGTTATGTAGAGGCAGCAGGGGCACACATCTCACCCGCTGCGCGTCACAAAATCCGATGCATCTTCCACTTCCGATGCGCCATGTTCCGCATTTTCGGAACTTTCTTCCGCAGTGGGCACTCCACCTATGTCCGCAAGTGCGAGGAACTCAGGAAGGAGCTCGATTTTCTCCTCGGTGGTCATAAGCCGGATGTCAAAGGCTTGGGGGCACTCGCGGGCATAGTGGCCTGGTTGTCGGCATCGGAAGCAGGTGATGGGTCCGTGGCCTTTTCCGCGCATGTGGTCAACATCCATTGGGGCAGGGCCACTCTTCGAGGGAGGGGGGCTAGGGTTCCTAATAGGAGCAGGTGGAACAACCGTCAGAAATATTTTCCGTGTGGGAATGTATGCACTTCCAGGTTTTGGCACGGGTGGAGTAGGACAAGCGGAACTGCGTGTCATGTTCCGGTTTGTCTCCACGAAGGCCTCATTTGCTTCCCTGTTTTGGGACACCCTCCGCGCAGCTTGGTACCACCCTTCCGGGTCATCAAAATCCAGAGCTCCATCCCCAAGCAGCGCAACTTGGTTCTGGAGTGTCGGATCAAGTCCTCGTCGGAATTTGATGACGATTGTCTTGTCGTCGTCATACTCCGCTAGGTGTTACGTATCGAGATTTCCACTAAGTCGGAACTGGAAAGGACAGCGGCTTCAACTTATAGGTTGCGCCCCCAATGAACTATCGTCCTAGGTATTTCGGAAATGAGCCGGAAGTCGGAAAGTACTGGACCAGAGGTTTGGTCGGAACTTGAGTCGGAACTGAGGCGGAAAGCGGAAGACCGAGAGACTGAGATCTTGCTAGACTCGCTGTGCTAAGAACAGGAGATGGAGCGAAGGAAATCAAGTATCGAAGGTGATTATCTGATTGCAGAATAACAGACATACATGAGGGGGTTTTTATACAAAGCGCAGAGCAACAAGTAATGGTGTTGTACTAAGCAAATTCCGGAGGAAGCGGAAGTCGAGTACAATGTGTGGGAACTAACTTATTGGGAACAATGGGACTATAAGGGGGGTTCAGGGTAAGGTAGAACAATGGCAAAGAACAAGGGGTCGGGAAAACATATCTGACAACGAACTACAAGGGTGACCGGATATATGGTTTTGATGGATGGCGAGGTGGGTCCGGTGGGTCCGAGTAATCGAGTCGAAAGAACAAGGGAAATGTACAAGGGGCGGAATGTCGGAAATGTCGGAGGGGCGGAACGTGTGGCGGAACTATTGGAGGGGCGGAAGGAGTGGCGGAACTGAGGGTCGGAAGTCGGAAATGAACGGTCGTAACAGTATCTCCCTTCTAAGGTCGAGCCCTGCGAGACCACAAGTCGGAATCACGTGACCTGTGAACAAACGCGTCGGAGTTTGAAATATGGGCTGAAGGACAAACGCGTCTTCTCTCTATTCCATCATGAGTGCCCCAGTAGATTTCTCGAAGATGTCCAGCGCGGAGATGAAACAGCACTTCGCTGATATGCTCGCGCAAAAGGAAATGGCCGAGAAACGCGAGGCTGAGGAAGCTGCGCGGAAAGAGAAAGAACGTCGGGAGAAGGAGCGGAAGGAGCAGGAGAGGAAAGAGCGTGAACGCCGCGAGGAGGAGGAGCGCGTCCGTGAAGAGAGACGGAAACGGAACGCGGCACGGAAGGCTGCTGCGGACAAGGCTGCTGCAGAGAAAGCGGCTGCGGAGAAAGCGGAAAGGGATCAGGTGAGTCGGAAATGTCCGGCGGAAATGTTCTTGAAGTTAACTAGAGTTCTTCCAGAATCATGTTCAGGACGAGTCAGAGTCAGACTCGGAAGGTTCGGCGGAAAGTACACCGACTCCGGAAGGAAAAGGGAAGCAAAAGGAGATTGCGACCCCGGTGAACCTTGTGGCGGAACGGAAACGTCGAGCGGACGCATTCCAGAAGGCTCGAAAGGAGAAGTTGAGTCGTATGTTGGAACTCCGTGAACTGGGGCCGGAAAATCCCGCGACTAAGAAGCGGAAAACTCGGGACGGCGAAGAGGAAAAGGCCCCATGTGACCCATGCGAGTCTAAGGGGGTGGATTGCACGTGGTCGAGCAATCCACGGGAAACGTCGTGCGACCAGTGCCGTGACAGGAAAAGGCGCTGCGTTGTGGACGGGTGCGCTTCCAGGCTGGAGCGAAAGAAACAGAAGGTTGAGGAGTCGAATCCGAAGGCGGAACCGGGACCGAGCGGAGGGAGGGCTGAGGAATCATTTCCGGTGACCGGAAAGTCGGCACAGGCGGTGTTGAATCGGTTCACCATGGCTTCTCCGCTCCTCGACATCGCCGGGTCGCTGAGGGCCATGCGGGAACAGCAGCGTGAAATCCGGGACATCATGATCGAGATGTCCGAGGTTCAGCAGCATCAGGTTCTGTCAATTCAGAACCAGATGACTGTCATGTCTACCGTCCTGCAGCAGTTGACGCGGGAAATGCGGTGGCGGAACGATCTGGTCCGGGACCGAATGGATGCGCGGCTTCGGGAGCAGGGAATTGGGGCGGAAGCTGGTCCGAGCGGTGGGGCGGAAACAAGGGAAAGGGTGGAAACGGAGTTGGTGAGTGTCGAGGTAGGGGAGGCGGAAAAAGAGCCGGAAGCGGAAAAAGAGGTCGAGGCGGAGACAATGAGGGAGGAGTAGGGGTCGAATAACTTGTAACATAGTTTCTTGAAGTGTCGGAAATCACAATGGAAAAGTAGGCGGAAATGTGTGTGACTTCAGAACCGTAAGAAATGGGGTATCGGAAGTGGGGTCGGAATTGACTAGGGCGCGGAAACGGGGCCAGGCTTATCAGGATATGACTTGTGAAAGTCAGAGACGAGGTCAGAGGCGTGGTCAAGTTCCGTGGCGGAAATCCACGAAGTCTCTTCGTCAGTGTTTTCATAGCCTGCCCACTTGACTAGGTACTGGAGTTGGCAGCGGTATCTTCTGTCGAGCTTGGAGTTGAGAATTTCCGAGATCTCATATTCCGGTTCTCCATCAATGACGACTGGCGGAGGCGGAGGTTGTTCTCGATTCGGAATTGTATTCGGAACTGCGGGTTCAAGCATGGAGACGTGGAATACCGGATGTACTGCGCGCATATTGTCAGGAAGTCTGAGGGTGAAAGAACGACTGCCGGCCTTAGCGATGATCTCGTAAGGACCGAGGTATTTCTCAGAGAGTTTCTTCGAGGGGCGAGTGGTGCGGAAGTTTTCCGCTTTGACAAAGACTTTGTCGCCAATCTCGAATGCCGGTTGCGGAAGGCGTTTCCGATCGGCGGAAGTTTGGTATCTCTTCTGGGCAGCGGTAATGTTCTCTCGGAGGTGCTGGTGAAGGTCGTCAAGTTCCACAACGAAATCTCGGGCTCTTGCAGAGGCGAGGTCGCGTTCAGGGTGGATGGCGAGATTCGGGTGGTAGCCCTTGTTGGCATAAAAGGGTGAAATTCCGGTGGTAGCGGAAGGCGCGTTGTTGTAGGCAAATTCCGCAAGCGGAAGAAGGTCGGACCAATTGCTATGTTGGTAGTTGCAATAGACGCGGAGATACTGCTCAAGGGTCTGATTAGTACGTTCCGTTTGTCCGTCTCCTTCGGGGTGATAACCGGAAGTGAAGTGGAGTTTCATGTCGAGAGCCTTGCCGAGTGTGCGGAAAAAGGAGGACACGAATTCGGATCCACGGTCGGAAGTGACATGGGAAGGGATTCCGTGCTTGGAAAAGATGTGGAGCACGAAGAGCTGTGCGAGCTGGGCGGAAGTTATGGTGTCGTAGGTCGGAATAAAGATGGACTGCTTTGTGAGGCGGTCAATGATCACTAGAATGGTATCATAGCCGGATGACTTAGGAAGTTTCTCAATGAAATCCATGGATATTGAATTCCACGGTTGTTCCGGGATCGGAAGTTGCTTCAGGAGGCCGTAGGGTTTGTGACGTTGAGGCTTGGCTCGCATACAGGTGGTGCATGACTTGCAGTAGTCTTGGACCATCGTGCGGAGGAGAGGCCAAGTATAGGTACGTCGGATTATGTCGAGGGTCTTGTTCTGGCCTTGGTGTCCTGAGAGCGGATGATCGTGGCTTTGCTGGAGCACGCGAAGTCGTAGATCGTTGGTGTCCGGAACGTAAATCCGGGACTTGTACCGGAGAAATCCGTCGGAATCGAGGGACCATCCAGGACTGGTGGGGTCATCGAGGTGGGTTGCGGAGGTGGGGTCGGAACGGAGTGCGGAACGGATGTCGGAATGGAGAGACTCGGTGTCCATAATAATTGAGGCGCGGAGTAGCGGAAACTGCAATGCTGTGGCACGCAGGGACGATGCCAGTTGCTCAGTGGAGAATACTGGGCGGAAATTGTGCGGATTAACGCTGGCATAGTCGCTACTTCCCTCTTTTGGGTAGACGTCCCAACGTCTAGTGAGCGCGTCGGGTTTTGCTCCGAGCTTTCCGGGGCGGAAACGGATCACCATGTTGAACTGTGAGAGGTATTCAGACCAGCGGACTTGACGGCGAGTCAAAATCTTAGTGGTTGCAAAATACTCAAGGTTCTTATGATCCGTTACAACGTCGATCGGATAAGTTGGACCTTCGAGGTAATGTCTCCAGATTTTGAAGGCTTCGAAAATCGCAAGTAGTTCCTTATCGTGGACGTCGTAGTTGAGTTCCGGGGCGGAAAAGGTGCGGGAATGAAAGGCGATCGGATGAATTTCTCCGTCGTCGGGTGAAATGATGGAAAGAATGGCGGCTAGCGCGTAGTCAGAAGCGTCGGTTTCGAGTACAAGTTGGGCATCAGGAATCCAGAAACCGAGTATGGGAGCCGTGGTGAAGGCCGATTTGAGGGCTTCAAATGCGGAACGGCATTCCGGTGTGAAATTCCATGGGGCACCCTTCCTGGTGAGACGCGTGAGCGGAACAGTAATGTCGGAAAAATTATAAATGAAACGCCGGTAAAAGTTGGCGAAGCCAAGGAAAGACTGCACATCCTTAACACGTCGGGGTTCCGGCCATTCTTGAATTGCCTTGACCTTGTCCTCTGCCATGGTAAGACCTGTTGGAGAGAGGATGTAGCCGAGGTATTCGACCGTGTCGCGATGCCATTCGCATTTCTCTGCTTTTGCGTAGAGATGATGTTTGCGTAGCGGCGGAGTACTTCGCGGACATGTTCCCGATGTTTTTCCGGTGTGTCGAATAGATGAGGATGTCGTCAATGTAGACTAGAACGCATACGTCGAGGAGGTCGGAAAATACGTCGTTCATGAATCGCTGAAAAGCGGCGGGAGCATTGGTTAGACCAAAAGGCATGACAGTCCACTCAAAAGCACCGTAGCGGGTGCGGAAGGTGGTTTTCCACTCGTCACCTTCCCGGATGCGGACAAGGTGATAAGCGTGCCGGAGGTCAATTTTGGTGTAGATCTTCGCCCTGCGGGGAGTGTCGAGTAAGTCGGAAATGCGCGGAAGCGGATATTTGTCCTTTTTAGTGAGGGCATTGAGTCCGCGGAAATCGACGCAGAGGCGGAGAGATCCATCCTTCTTCTTGACGAAGAGGACCGGAGCGCCGTGCGGAGACAGCGAAGGGCGGATAAAGCCCATGTTGAGATGTTCATCGACGAACTCTCGGAGAGTTAGGAGTTCACTTTGCGAAAGGGAGTAGATCGGTCCAAGGGGCGGAGATGCTCCTTCTTCCAAATCTATCTTCAAGTCGTAAGGTCGATGTTCAGCAGGTTTGTCGGCTTTGGCCTTATTGAACACGTCCGGGAAGTCACGATATTCTTCCGGAACTGAGCTCATGTCGACCGGAGCGGAAGTCGAGGCGGAACGAGCCTTGACTGAAGCCGAATCGGAGAGGTGAAGCTGGAAACGGTCGTATCATCTTGCCGTTGCAATACGCGGAAAGCGGTGGCGGAAACGAGCGCAATTCGAGGAGCTTCGAGGGGCGGAGGTGCTAAAGCGGGACCGGAGTGCGGAACTGAATCCACGAGCGGAGTTGCAGAAGAGGCCTGAGCCATCTTTGCAGAAGACGTCGGAATAGACGGAAGTTGATCCGGGGTACGGAACTGTATTTGACCCAATGCCCAGTTAATCGACGGATTATATCGGGTGAGCCAATTGTGTCCTAGTACAACGGAACAGCTAGCATCTAGCGGAGTAACGTAAAACGTAACTTCATGGTTGTCCCCAGTAGCGAAACGGATAGACAGATCCACAACTTGGGAAATTCCCGTGTTGGAAGACCCGTCGAAAAGGCGGAGCGGAATAGTCGGAATGTTGCGGGTCGGAAGTTTATGTTTCAAAACAAAGTCGGAATCGAGGAAACAATGAGTCGAACCGGAGTCGACCAATGCTGTAAACGGGGGTGCGGAAATGGTGTCGGAAGTGAGCGGAACAGAGAGAGAGTCGGAGGACGAAAGAGCGGATGCGTTGAGTTTAACCTCGTTTGTCGCACGAATGGGGTCAACACAGCCCTCAGCTCGTGCGGAGGCCGGAGGACTGCTGACTATTTTTTTGAATCCGCAGCGGGAACCGCTTCGGATTTCTCTTCCGTCTTTGCTGCGCGGCCTTTGGCCTTAGCAGCGGAGGCGGAAGCGCGAGTGCAGTCGCGAGCGACGTGACCTCCTTTGCCGCAGAAGAGGCAAAGGTTGTTGTCCATGCGACGCTGGCGTTCTACAGGGGTTAGTTTTCCGTCTTTCCCAAGTTTGTCGGAAAGATCCGGGGTGCTCTTCCGGGCATTGGTGTTAGAACCAGAGGCCTGGTTGTTCCGAGGGGTGTTGTTGTTGTTCCGGTTGCCGGAGTTGGATCCGGAACTGTTGTTGTTGTTGTTTCCGGAGTTGGTGTTTCCGGAATTGGTCTTCTTCTTGTCTTTATCAGACTTCTTGTCGGAAGACTTGTCGTTCTTGCTCTGGGCGGAGGTTTCACGAGCAATCTCGGAGTGTCTTTCCCAGTAGCGCGAATCGATGGATTGGGCGAGGTTGCGGAGGTCGGTAAGGGTGGCGGGTTTGCCGACGCGGGCAATTTCATCCTTGATGCGGGGTGGCAAGCCCATGTAAAACTGGCGTCGGAGTGCGGCTTCTCCCCATTGGACTCGAGGAGCGAGCTGCTGAAACGTGACGATATATTTAGCTATCTTATGAGTGTCTTTCATGCGAAGCTTATCGAGTTCGTTTTCCGCATCGGCTTCCATATCAAATGGTCCGAAGTTGCTGCGGAGTTCGGAAATGAAATTGGGGTAATCGTCGGCCCAGTCGACGAGAGCGAACGGATCCATGAGGGCGGGTTCGAAATAGTCGAGCGCCGTGCCTCGGAGATAGGAAAGGGCATAATTGACCTTTCGTTCGTCGTCGGGAAAGGCGTCGGGACGATCACGGAAATTGAGTTGAAGCTGAACCAGAAATGGCTGGAGCTTCTTGGGGTCGGAACCGTCGAACTGATCTGGTTCGCGGACCTTTGTCTTGGGGCGTGGTGGTGCTTGGGCCGGGCGCTGGAGTTGTCCGGCTAGCATGGCGATGGCTTGTGCAAGATCCGGAACTGGCGCGGGCGGAACTGGGTTGGCGGGAATCTGAGGTGGAATTGGAGGTGGAGGACCGCCGGGAGGACCGCCTGGGGGACCGCCGGGTGGGCCGCCATGAGGGCCGCCTGGAGGGCCGCCTGGAGGTGGTGGTGGTGGAGCTGGGCGTCGGAATGACGCTGCTGTTTGTTCGCCGCTGCTACTCGTCGAATTCCCGTCGTAGTCGGGATTGTCGTCGGGATTAGCGTCGGGAACTTCTTCGAAACGTTGCGGAAAAGCATCGGAAAGCTCATCGTCGGCACGAGAGCTGCTGGAGGGTTCCGCGTGCCTTGGTGCTGCGGATCTAAGATTGCCAAAATAAGAGAGAGCTTCGACAGCTCCTGCTCGAGCTGAAGTAGCTGTGGTACGAGGAGGCATAGTGATAGTTATCGGGTGGCAATCAGATAATACTGTTACGTATCGAGATTTCCACTAAGTCGGAACTGGAAAGGACAGCGGCTTCAACTTATAGGTTGCGCCCCCAATGAACTATCGTCCTAGGTATTTCGGAAATGAGCCGGAAGTCGGAAAGTACTGGACCAGAGGTTTGGTCGGAACTTGAGTCGGAACTGAGGCGGAAGGCGGAAGACGGAAGGCTGAGAGAGAGACTGAGATCTTGCTAGACTCGCTGTGCTAAGAACAGGAGATGGAGCGAAGGAAATCAAGTATCGAAGGTGATTATCTGATTGCAGAATAACAGACATACATGAGGGGGGTTTTATACAAAGCGCAGAGCAACAAGTAATGGTGTTGTACTAAGCAAATTCCGGAGGAAGCGGAAGTCGAGTACAATGTGTGGGAACTAACTAATTGGGAACAATGGGACTACAAGGGGGGTTCAGGGTAAGGTAGAACAATGGCAAAGAACAAGGGGTCGGGAAAACATATCTGACAACGAACTACAAGGGTGACCGGATATATGGTTTTGATGAATGGCGAGGTAGGTCCGGTGGGTCCGAGTAATAGAGTCGAAAGAACAAGGGAAATGTACAAGGGGCGGAATGGCGGAAATGTCGGAGGGGCGGAACGTGTGGCGGAACTATTGGAGAGGCGGAATGTATGGCGGAACTGAGGGTCGGAAGTCGGAAATGAACGGTCGTAACACTCCGCTAGTGCTCCTTGGGCTAAGCCCTGGGCTTGTCCGTGCCTGCGTTGGCGGGGTGGGATTTGCGCTCTGTGCGCTGCGTGTTTTCCGTTTCGTTCTTTCTCTCTTCTTCCGCTGCTTCCCTTCACCGCTAGTTCGCTCCTCTGCATCCCTGCCTCGTCGTGTTGTGTCTCCTTGCCCTGTGTCCCTACTCCCTCGTCTCTGTCCCCTTTCCCCCTTGTCCTTCCCTACTTTTCTCGTCTTCTTTTCTGCTCATCCGTGCCTCTGCCTCACCGGCTATCTCTGATCAGCCTTGTGTTGCCTCTGTCCCGGCCTCCCTCATCTCTTGTGTCCATGCTCCCATGTGTTCCTTCGAAACGCTTCGTGTCCTGTATGTACTTGAACAATGGTCTCATCGCTTTCGGTTTGGCTAGTAGAGTGTTTACCGCCTTCGCTTCCCGCTTTAGGGTCCTCTCGAGTTCCTTTCGTGGGCCGCTGTAGGCTGGGCACCTGAAGAGGTAGTGGTGTACCGTCTCGTCAGCTCTCCTGCACTTCGCGCACGTTGGTGAGTCCGCCTTTCCGATTCTGTAGAGGTGTTTGTAGGGGCACATGTCCTGTTCTAAGTTGGATCAGAAGCGCTGCTTGTCTGCGTGCCAGCCCCTCCGTCAGCTTCGCGAAAGTTGCGGATGGCATCGTTCTGTCGATCTCATGCGCGAGTGCTGACCTCGGGGATCTGGCAAATACAGCTCTGGCCCTGCGCCTGAGATCCTTCTGATGTCTTTGTATCTCTGCCGATCTGCTTATTGGCAGGGGCCCTCTGCACTCTATTGGGATGAACCGCTCCTCGCTGCTGTTGCCCCTCGCCACCTCTTTTGCCTCCTTGTCCGCCCTCTCGTTCCCTCTGATCCCTTTGTGCCCCGGCGTCCACCTCATGAGGATCGTGGCTTCCGGCTGCATCTGTGCGACACCCTCAATCTGTCTGTGCAGGGCATCCAGGAGGTATTGAGCCGACATCTGTTTTTCTTTCCTCGTGGTTAGTATTGCAGCTTGATTGCCCATACCTATCATGTAACTCCCGCTCCTCTCTCTGTTCAGTAGTTTCGCACCCAGTGCTGCTCCCACCAGCTCCACCTCGAAGACCGTGTGTTCTTCTTCCGGGCCCAGGTAGAGGCAGACCACCTGCTGCTCCCTCCCTTCCCTGTATAGTACTGCTGCCGCCCCTACCCCTCCGTCGATGCACGATCTGTCCGAGTAGACCTGTACCTGCCCCCTGTCCCTCTTCACCTCCGCTATGGCTTTCTTTTCATCCATAGGTATCTGGATTCGGAAGGCCGGGGCCCACTTCAGCCCTCTCATTACCGTGTTTATCTTCTCCATTCTGTTCGGTTCGAGGTTGTACGCATGCAGGATCTCGTGCATCTGCGTGGGATGCCTTCTGACGTATCTCGAGGCGGCGCAGCTTACTCGCGGGGACAGGGGGTGCCTCTCAGGGAGGCAGGATAATCTTGTGGCGGCCTTGTGGATGAGCTTATCTACAAGTAGCGGGAACGGCAGTAAGTTGGCGTGAGCGTCGAGCGTGTCACTCGCCGTTGTTCTCATCGCTCCGGTGATCGCTAGTGCAGCCTGTCTCTGTACCCTCGCTAACTTGTTGATGTGCCCCTTCGTTCCTTTTTTCCCTTCTGATGCTGGGATAAGGAAAACATCAGCGGCGTACAGAAGTTTCGGGACTGCTACCGCTAGGTAGTATTGGCGCATGTGCTTAGCTGGTATTCTCTGGACGGTTTTGCTAGTCTTTGGTATTGCTCTATGAACGTGCTTCCCTTCTGAAGTGCGTGATTGACTTGCTCTTTGAAGCGAAGTTCTTGGTCGACTATTACCCTGAGGAATTTGTGAGACGGTGTCGGCTGGATGGCGTGTCGGTCGATCATTATTGTGGGCCTGGCGACAGGTCTGGTTCTCCTAGCTCTATCAGGGTCTGCTTCCCGGCGTCTGGTTAGGCCCATGAGCCCGAACTTGTCTATTGCGAAGGTGCACTGGTGTTTTCTTGCTCAGTCCTGTGCGCCCCTGGGCCTGGTCATTTTGTTCGTGAGCTTTGTGAACGCCTCTTCCAGGTTGGCCCCTTCGGCCATAATTGTCGTGTCATCGACGAAGCCAACGCAGTCTTCTCCGCTCTTCCTTTTAATGACTTCGAGTAGATCCGCATTGTAAAACTGGTAAGCAATCGCGGATAGGGGGAATCCTTGGTCCATGCCGCGCCCTATCTCCATCGAGGGGGTGCTGTAGTCGTCTAGCTGCATCGTTGTGAGCCTTCCCCCGACTTTTCTCTCGATCCATTCTGTGTACTCCTTTGGGATTCCTCGCTGACGCATGTTGTGTATGAGCTGTGAGAGGATGATGCTGGGGAAGGCCCCTTTTATGTCCAGAAACAGTAGGCCCATTACTTTTCCCCTTCTCCATGCGTCCTTCGTGGCTCCTGTCACGTAGTGCATTGCATCAGTGGTAGTCCACCCTGGTCGACAGCCGAAGTGGTTGTCTGGCAGCAGCACATATCTTTCTGTCATCATGACCAAGTCTTCTGCGACGCACGCGGACAGGACTTTTCCCAGTGTATCGAGTAAGGTGATAGGTCTATAGGCTCCGGGTATTGCATAGTCTTTCTTGCCGGGTTTTCTCAGGACCTTCGTGACTGAGTCCCTCCACTCGGGTGGATACACTTTCAGCTCGAATGTTGCTTGGAACATGGGGCCTATAAAGGGCAGAAGGACGTTAATACATTGCTTCAGTGCCGAGTTGTGGATACCGTTGGCACCTGGTGCTTTGAAGGAGTTGAGCCTCTCCGCCGTCCTTCTTATTTGGCTGTTTGGTATGCCCTCATATTCGAAGGCTGCTGGCGGGTACTCGTGTCCATCTGAGGCTGCCGTCGGGTCGTGAGTCGCTTCCGGGAAGAACGTCGCAAAGAGCATCTGTGCCTTGTGTTCGTTCGTGTCGGCGACCCACGTGGTACCGTCACTGCATTTGGTGGTAAGCGTCGGTATCCTTGTGTGCCCTCCGTCCGATGGGTCTGACGAGGCGAACTTGTGGGCGGTCCATACTGTGGTCTGGTTGGTTCTTTCGAGGAAGTCCTCCCAGTGTTCCTTTTTGGACTTTTCTATCGCCCCCGCGTACCTGTTGTGAGCCTCCTTGTACTCTTGGTGCGCCCTGTGGTCTGGGTCTTGCCTCTGCCTATAGGCTTTCCTGCCTATTCGCCTCGTCTCTTTCCTCATCTGGGTCAGCTCCCTTGACCACCATCGTTTCATGAAGGGTGAGGGCCTCGTGATGGGCACCAGCTCGTCTATGGTGGTCGCTATGCAGTCAGTGATCGCTTTTAGGTTTGAGTGAAAGTGTCGCTTGTCTTTGGGGTTTGCTTCTGGGACCGTGTCTCTGAGCCGCCCCTCCAACCTCTCCCTGAATTCCTTCCAGTCTACCTGTCTATAGTTGCGTCTCGTTGTTGCGTCAGCGTCCGTGGTTGAGAGCTCGAGAGTGGTGTCTATTGGGTAGTGATCGCTTTTCGTGGGTTGCTCCTCCGGCACTGTGTAGCAGCAAATCAGTCTTT